>JAPWDM010000023.1:2889828-3489828 GCA_035578155.1 Brachynemurus nebulosus
TTAAAATCGGAAACTCGCTATGTAATGCAGGATGCTGCGACAGGGGTATTATTATATTTCGACTGTTCAATACAGTGTTTACTAAGTCTTATTTAAAAGAATAATATTTTACTGAGAGATCCTCAGTCATCAATTTTTAGTTTGTTCTGTTTACTAATTGTCACGTACTATATACAACGTAACGCAACGAAAACTAAACAATTTTAAAGATTGATAAATGTTTTATGTGTAGAATTCAACGACGGTTTTTATAAAATTAAAGCGTGCAAGAACATGTTCGATCCCGATTCCGTTTGATCTCGCCGATTACCGCGCAAATGATTGTTGTCGCTGGTCGACAATCGGAATAATCGGATTACCGACGGGTCACAACAATCATAATAGACAAGTGTTTAAGCAACATTTAGTGTCATCAAAATTACCACATAAAAATAGTAATAATTTTATATTTTATTTGCCGCCCCCAAAGCCTGCCGCCGGGGTACTAGGCACCCCTAACACCCCCGCTTGGCGCGGCCCTGCAAATCGTTAAATTCATAATTTAGGAAACATATTCGCTTATACGTTAGTATGCGAATTAATAAAATACTCGCTTCATTCCTTAGCGGCTCAGTGGTGCTTTTCTGTATCTATTACTTTCTTAAAAGTTTTTGTTTATAACGCAAGAGCCAACCGTATAAAAAAAGGTTCTATATACACTGAGAAAAAATTACAGTAAAAATTACGGAGCTGCCTTCGGTAAACCAGGCTCAAGTGACCAGTCGGTAGGAAATTATCAAGCAAAAATATAAAAAATGCATTTCAAACATTATTTTTTATGATTCATTTGAAAATTTTTCCTGTACAGCTTAAGAATTTTTCCTATACAGCTCCGTAAAATTCGATGGGCTAGTAAAATTTCAAGTGGAAACCAGGAAAATTTACTTAATTTTTGTAAAATTATACTAGAAATAGAAGAATTTTTACGGAGCTACACTGTAATTTTTAAATAACTAATACTATACAGGTTTACTTTGTGAAAATCCATATTAAAACATGGGATCGTTGCTTTGTCACTTTTCACAGCAAAATCATAGAAAAACACGAGTCGACTTTCGGTTTTTACACCATCCTCAGGTGAAAAACATAACTAAAAATTGTTCTTTTATTGTAATTTTTACTAAGCTAGAAGGTAGACGCTATTTGTTATCTCTATTTCCTCCTTGAAACCTGCCTTTCAGCATCTCTCTCACACAAGCATAACACATAACTGACGATAAACAGGCCACACCAAGGTCATTTTGAATAACTCACCAGCAGTCCGACCGGCAACCGTTACCAGTTTAGTAGCAGTGGACCTATGCTAGTGAGTGGATGTGTACCATGCAGGAGTGTCATTTTTTTTTATATATAATAAACTATTTAATGGACTTTACATTTAAAACAAAGAATTGTTATTTGTGTTTCATGAATTGCTGTAATTTTTTAGTTTAATTGTTGTATGTTTTTTATATGTGTTGATGTTTATTGAAACATGTTTTTCCACAAATAATAAAAAACCACAGAACATTTTTTCAATATTAATAATTTGATTTTAATCCTTACCCTTCTATCAATATATTTTTAAACTATTTTAATTCAATTATCTATTAATAAATAAATAAAAAAACCTTATAAATAATACGGTAAGAAAGTAGAATTTTTCCTGGACAGCGCCGAAATTTTTACGGAGGCATAGGGTAATTTTACTATTAAATACTCATCGTACTTTTTCTTTTGCTTTTTCTTGAAAAAAATTAATTTTTTTTTTTTTTTTTTGTATAAAATGTATGTTATACTTTTTTTGAGCGAACTTTTTTTGACTTAGGACCCTTCCGACGATGCATATTTGGAAAATATACCCGTATTCAGAGCTCAATGTATCTAAACTCGGGTATACATTCAATGTATAATAAGCATAGTTCGATACTTGAAAATATAGCCATTAAAAGCGCTGAGCTCGGGTATATTTTCAAACTCAATATTTAATAAGAATAGTATGAAAAACATAGGTACCCATTTTCAATTTATTGGTAAACAAATGGTTCAATGAAGTAGTTAAGGAAAAACAGCACTGTGACGCCGCAAAAAATTGACAATTTTAGCGAATTTTTTTTGTAAGTGTGAGGGTCGAATTAAAAAGACTTTAATGAGTATCCATTTGTTCAAAATTGTATAGAATATAATATTAAATATTTGCAAACTTAATAATGCAAATGCACCTAAAAAAATTGCAAATTATACCAATGATATTGCAATGATGAATAGAAGAAAAAAATTATTAAAGTACATAATTGTAGCTATCGTTATGCATAGGTTTTTTTTTACATTTTTTTCATAAAATAGCAACTGATTCAAAAATTTTTCGTTTTGTTTTGTTTTCGTTGAATTTTGGTCTAAAATTTTCACAGTATATTCTCAATATGTTGTACTTTCAAATTAAACAAAAAAAAAAATTTCGGTTTTTTCAATCTAAGCTACCAGACTACTACCTTAATTGCACCAAATATTTTTCAGGAAATTCGAATTCACATAATATTGTCGATATTCATACGCTTTTGTAAAAAACCCTTCTAAATCTGTTTTATTAATCATTATTTAATTTTAAACAAATTTTGCACGTTTAACTCACACGCTAACAATTAGGGTTTCCGATCTCGATTCGATTTTATCGAAAATCGATTTTTGGAGACCCGATCTTCGATTTTTCGAATCGATTCTTTGGAGAGTAAATCGATACAGAGATCGTGAAAAATTTACGGGATCGGAGATCGATCTTTTCGAATTTAAATTAGGATATTTTTAGTAAAAATATGATATTTTTTCAAAATTATTCTAAAATATATTTTAACTATTTACGTTGTCAAATAATTTTACCACTTTTATGATTCATTTATAGAAAATTGAGTCAAATTTTGGAATTATGTGACACTTTTAGCGCAAACTGGAAACCATTTTATTCATATTAAATTCAGCAGTTCATCTTCAAAGAAAATTAAAAACTGATTTGTGATGACCCAATAAGAAACTTCATTAAAACTTTTATATATCTTTTATTTCCTGCAAGTACAAAAATTGAATCGATTTTCGTCAGATCGATCTTTTGTAAGCCGATTTTCTCCTGCATCGATTTTTGGTTTGACGATTCGAATCGATCCACAAGATCGATTTTTTGACTAGAGATCGGAAACCCTACTAACAATTAAGAATTAAGATAAGAAGCTAAAAATTATTTCAAAAAATTGTAACGGTTTTTTTTTATTTGCAACAAAGTAAGTCTTGTTTTAAATCATATGTGCATATTTTTTTTTTATGAAGATCGAGTATAAATTACAGTTGAAATAAGTTTGAAAATGTACCTTATTAGTAACTGTATAAGATTACACTAATTTATTGCCGGGTATATATTCAAATTCTCATAGTAGTGTTCTTGTACTTGAAAATATACCCGATTTTGGCTCTGAAATGAGGTATATTTTAAAAAGTCATTTTGTTAGTTTCTGTTTTGTAAATTATACCCAATCCTAGATCGGTTAGTGACGTCACAAGCTCTGACTTGGGGTATATTTTCAAAATACGCTCCGACGATCATTTCTTCAGAAGTTATGTGTTATCAAATATATTAAAAAGTTTATTTTTTACGTCAATCTTTAATCCCTCTGAAACTACAAAGCTTAAATTATCCTCTTTAGGGTAAAAATATCGATTATGTGAAAAAAAATTCCCTACCCTTTGTAAAATAGATTTTAAAATGTTCGTAGATTCGTAGATAGACAGACCATAACACAACCACAACTTGACCGGATTGTGATGCGTGATGATAATGCGGTCAGACTGGACTACATTCACACCAATCTGGTCAAATCGTTCAACCATTTAGATAAAAATACGACACAAACGAAAAATGATGATACTGAAGTGTTTGTACGTGACATACACAACAACTTTGATTTTCAATTAGGTATATAGAAAATTTATAATACAGTTTTATTGTACTATTTCAAGTGTACATGTTAAGTATATAATTAAGTATGGTCCATTTCACTTAAATTTAATCATGATTCATGACTTATCTCTTTCCTTATTGCACTAACGTAAATTTTAAAATTGCAGTTTCTTTTTAGAAAAGAATATAGAAGATTGATTTGTTTCAAATATAAGAATTATTTAAATATTGAAAAATATTTAAAGTTCGATTACTTTGTCTATTTCACGAATTAAAAATTATTTTTTTATTTTTACTGAACGCGTTTTCAACCTTTCGGTCATCCTCAGAGTAGAAAGATGAAAATAATTAATGGGAATTTATAGGTAAGAAAGATATATAGGAGGGGTGTAATATTATTGAATTGGGAAAACCCATAAAATTTTGTATCGAAGCAACTAACTATACGTGTAAAGAAGAAAGCAATTAAGCCAGTTTGTAGGTACCGATATGAAAAACTTTTTTTTTTTTTAACCTAATAATATGACTGTTCAGATAAATGACCTGTTTATGAAAACTAAAACAGGGGTGTCCAAAATTATTGAAAGACTGAAGTGATTATATTCGTTCAGAAATTTATTTTTAATAGAGGAGAATTATTTAGATCATTTTGATCGTTTAAAACTTCTATTTGTGGGTCACTGTTTAATCTATTAATTTCTAGAGCCTCTAAAAGATTCAATTTTAAACCATTATGGTAAACATGTAGAACTTTTGATTTATGGTCTGTTTTGGGAAAATGACCTGTTTCCAAGATGTGTAGACCGAAGTTAGAGCTGTGTTTTACATCGGTTTGTAATGTTACACGTATAGTTAGTTGCTTCGATACAAAATTTTATGGGTTTTCCCAATTCAATAATATTACACCCCTCCTATATATTTTTCTTACCTATAAATTCCCATTAATTATTTTCATCTTTCTACTCTGAGGATGACCGAAAGGTTGAAAACGCGTTCAGTAAAAATAAAAATAATTTTTAATTCGTGAAATAGACAAAGTAATCGAACTTTAAATATTTTTCAATATTTAAAATGGAGTTTCACAAAGGAAATCTGTCAACAGTGAATTATTTAAAGAATTATTTAATTTTTTAACGATGACGCATGATCAACTGTGTTTGAAACGGGGTATACTTTATGATTTTATAACTTTTGCATTATTTTTTTTTAAAGATTTTGTTGTCCGCTTAAAATTAGACCGAATGGTCAACCGTAAACAAAATATGACCATACTAACTAGATCATGAGATCGTGAACAAAACTGATTGTGTGGTCGACCGTGCGTCCCATGTAACGACGTACCGTACCGATCCGTCCACACACTAAAAGAATCTTGGCTTACAATTAGTAATATCGATATCTATATATAAATAAAATAATATATGAATATGTGTTATGTACCCACCTTTTCTGATTCGGTGTCGGTGTAATTTTTTCCGGGACGATACTCCGGTGCTAGGTATGCTGTTTGTGGGGCGGTTGCCGTTAGACGACGCGAGGTGGGTAAACAGACACGGCCGCGCGCTGTTACTAAAAATGAACCGGGCGTTACGAGCGGTACGCATCGTCCAACGCTACAACTATCTGTAAACAAAGAACAAAATAAAATTTTAAAAAAATACACGACTTTTTTGTACCATTTTATATGTGAAGCGTATAATTTTCTGTCTATAAATAGGTATGGGGAAAAAATTGGACGCAAAATGTTACTCTGATTGAGTCAAAAATTAAATATTTATTTTATCAGATACAAATATTTAGATAACTAATTACGGCGTTACATCACTTTAAAAAAAAAGAAAAATTTATTGGCTTAAATGATGTATTAACATCTCTAGAATAAAATCGTTTTAACACGATTTCTAACATAACTCAAAACGCTCAAAACCTCACAATTTTAATAAAAGTTGCTTCTATAAACAAGATAAAGCCTTAATTTACACGTTGAAACATTTTATTTCATTTTTATAATATTATGAAAACTTTGAAAACTACATTTGTAAAAAAAAACCAAATGATGCAATAACTCATGTTCTTATGCAATGTATTGATTAAATGCTTAAAATCCGTTAAAAAGTATTTTTATCAAAGAAAGTTATTATAGTAAATGTTTAGATTTCTTACTCTCTCTTGATTTTGGTTCATATGATGCAATTTAATAGCCATTTTTTACAAACTGCATAAAAAAAAATCGCACAAAAAAACGCCGCATAAAAAAAGGTTCAGCTGTAACGTAAAAGCCCCCATTATGGAACGGTATCTAATACTGGAACAGTTTTGACATTTACATATTAACCCTAGAATCATACGTACTCGTCAAAACGACGAACGAACTTCTCTACCTGCTCCAATACTACAACTTGTTGATGCCCGTTTGCTGTGAAACTTCTGTTATGTAATTTATTTGTTATTATAACACATAAGACGTATAAATTTTGTTTATAGCTGTTGTCGGTTTTTTTTATACTGAAATAGTGTGCGTCAAAAGGACGACGATGTATGATAACCTATATTTTTTTTAAAGATTTTGTACTCCACATATAAAAGTTTTTCTAATTTTTCTAAAATTTATTAAAGATATGCATGTCATAATTAATTTATTCAATGATTATGATAATGTGAAAGATGATTACAGCTGATTGACTTTTAGAGACGACATAATACTGAAGTTTTAATATATTGAATCAAAAACTAAAGAATGCGTTTCAAGTGACTTAATAAAAGATTAAAAATTTATTTTGTGGAAAATATTTTAATTTTTATTATTTTTTGAGATCTTATTCTAAAAATTACTAACAAATTTTAGAAAATTTACAAATGTGCCTAATGGGGAAATAACTACATATCTATAGGAATGTTTATGACTGAGAAATTTCACATTTTGTAAAATCACACATGTCCACTGACTCATAATAGTTCATAAATTAATTATTTGAAAGACATGTTTTATGATACAACTGATGTATTTATCTATTTTTTAATTTTTATAGTGAAAATATGCTTTGATAAAAAGATTAAAAAAATTAATAAATATTTATATTAAGAAATTTTTCCAAATCCAATTTTTTTAAATATTTTGTTCGCTTTTGTAGTATTGTTATGTAAAAAAAATGTTTTTGGCAAATAAACTCTAAAACTCCCCGTAAAAAGTCCATTCGTCGAAACGACGCCGATGTATGATTAACTTGACTCGTAGACCAACGTATGATTCTAGGGTTAATGAAGTTATTTCTGAAAGAAACGTCTGATAACAAAAATTATTATTAATAGAATGATTGTTTTTCAATTTAAATTCACCTCGCATTTCATGTTTCTTTACTTAATTAAAGAAATACATATGTAAATGTCAAAACTGTTCCAGTATTAGATACCGTTCCATAATGGGGGCTTTTACGTTATATGTTAAATTAAAAATAAATAAATAAACATATATTTCTATAAATAGAACACAGATTTATTCTAGGTAGCATAAAGGAAATATCTTCCACAGTAATTCACCGTATTGTAAATTTTTTTCTAGAAAATGATTTTCAAAATTAATATTTTTTATTTGTAGGTTTTGTTTTACTGTATTAATATCAAAATAACATATACCTATGTAGGTATAATATTTAGGTATATAACAGTGGACTTGTAAAAAGAATATTAGAGGTACGTTTAAAAGTTTGAGTACGGGCTGTCAGCGGAGTCGGATTTACATAAGGGCCAGATGCACGTGTCCCAGGCCCCCACACAACAGGGGCCTCCACGAAATCGAATATTTTTCGATTAATCGAATAATTATTAAACATACCTAATTTTTGTTTTTTTTTTTTTTTTCTCGTCAACCTTATTTTGTGGGAAAATTTGGAAAAATTTTGGAAATTGAAAGGAGGCTCCACATTAAAAGTGCTCCGGGGCCTTCACAGAGGTAAGTCTGGCCCTAACTGTCAAGAAGGTTCAATGGAAAATGAAAGATAAAGAAACGTATATAACCTGTGTAGAAATAATTTTTTGGAAACAATATTTTTTCAACACTTTCTCCTAGATTGAATCCTGTACACAAGTGAGTCTGCTACATTTAAAAATTTTGGGAGTTTGGGATTAAAGATATTTTCCCATTTTCTCGTCCGGCTTTTTTGTGACAAAATTTATGAATTTTAATTTTTATATTACAAATTTTTTTTACTTTTACTAGCTGTATACCCACCCGATGGGATTTACCATCGACAACATGTCAAGATGTCAGTCAAAGTCAAAGATTTATTAAATAAGATATTATTTATTTTAATAGCCATAGTAACATATTTTTATATATCCTTAACTTCAAAAATGAGGAATTTCCATACAAATTTTCGTTCCCTATTTAACTCACTTAAAATTAGAAGACGAATTTTCAAAAATCCTTTCTTCGCCTACATTATATGGGGATCTCCTGTGCTAAATTTAATTCTTCTAAACCCAACGGTTTAGGCTGTACATTGTCTGTAAGTCAATCAGTCAGTGTTAGAGATTTATTAAGTAAATATATGACTTCAGCTTGGCTTTAGTATTCATAAGTAATCCTTAAAATGCAAAAGTTTTGGAGCCACTGTTTTAAACAACCTTCAGTATTCTCTCATTGTCAAGAACTGTTCAGAACATGGCAAAATGGATCACATATAACCTATATACCTATTTCATTATTTATTTCCTAGTTTTAAACAAAAAACTAAAAACTCATTGTTGAATGAAAAAAAATAAAGAATAAAAAGAAAAAATTTATATGTTTGGCCTAGAAAACAACAAAACAAAAAATTTGGCGCTGTAAGGTAAACTTTTCACTCTCTGTGCCAATTAGGGCGTGATGCAACGTACTGAGAGAAAGTTGTTTTGTTTCGCTCGAAATATATTATTAACAAAAGAATACGAATGATATGGGCAAGCAAATTTTTCTTCGCCCAAAACTGAAAAAGATTAATAGTACCTACAGCTATTGATGGTGAAACAAGAATGTTTTTCAATATATTATTGTTACCTACCTTTTTAATTTGTTACCTGTGAAAATACTACGGCCAAGTGAAATTCTTGGGAAAATTAGTCCTATGCTCTAGTTCAGTGAATAATGTCAGCGATTAAAAGAAAAATCAATTGTTTAATTTTTGTTGTTAACTAGGTATGTGAAGGATTTGATTTATCTTTCAAGTTAACAAAAACTCGCAAGACATTATTCATAAGAATGGCATTTATGAGAAAGTCTATTATAATTTTAAAGTAGTTTTTTTTTTTTTTTAATACGCACTTAAAAGTTCATATTTTAACAAATAAAAACACTGATTACAAAGTAGCAGTTGGTTCGTATCTGAGGTAGCGGTTACACTGGATACGAATTCATCCGAAAATTCATTCGTACGAATTCGTACGAGTTTATACGAATTAAACAAATGCATACATTTAGACATGCGTGGTTACACTGCTTACGACTCTTTCGTACGAGCTCGTACGACTTTTTGATACGACCAAAATATTTTGTTTTTTGATGCGAATTCGTACGAAAAAAATGCAATGGATATAGAAAAAATAATTATTTTTGTTGAAAAAAGGCGGTCTTTAAGGGATCAAAAACATAAATATTATCATAATAGAAAGTTAAATAAAAAATTGTGGAATGACCTGGCAGAGGAAATGTTTAGATAATTTTTTAATTAAATATATTACAGTATAATAAAGCTAACCTAAGCTAACAACAACATTTTAAGTATGTCATAAAAAATTAATTAACTAAATATTGAAGCTGAAAGTCAGTAGATTTTAAAATGTAATTGAATGTGACTTGCGACATGTTCAAGTATTCTAAAAATTTCTGTTCGTCTTGAAAAATTTCCTCAAAGTAATTCCAGAACTCAGCTCTTTTTGCTCCACATGAATAATAAATAATCGTTTACCCAGAATTGTTTGTTTTCTATAATTAGAAATTTTGAAAACAGTGATTCTAATAAATAAGATTCGGTAATTGGATCTATTATTTGATATCATGTAATATGTACTAAGGGTTTTCAATTTAAATTTAAATACGAATTCGTATTACGATTCCGTATCCAGTGTAACCACACAGTCGTACGAATGAATTTCGTACGAGTTCGTACGAATCAATTTTTGTACGAATTCGAATTCAATGTAACCGCAGCCTTAAGCGTATCTTGAGACTTCATTTTTTTACATTTTTAAACTAAATCTATATACTATATACAATATATTCATTTACATATCTATGGTCCTGGGAGATTCTATGACAGGAGTATTTTAATTTGATAAACCGAATTGACGTGATTAATTCGTTCAATGGCTTTGAAATTTTTTTAATGTACCTACCTAACATAGACGTGCTCGTTACTCAATGATAACTCGAAATCAATTTACCATATGCACGTATTTGTATGTGCCCAATCCATTGAAAACTGCGGCAGGCAATATACGAACTGGTGAATTACTGATTTATTTAGAGCGCTACAGTCGTCCTAATCCAGTTGAGTGCGAATATTTAAAGGTATCAATATGGCAGACAGCAAATAGTAATCATATGAGTATAGCCAACCACAGAGAATTACAATGGTCGGTTAACTTTTCAAGCTTTCAATTGTCAATTGCCAATGCATAATGACAATTAATTTATAGAGGAATTTTATAGTATACTGAAACTGAATTTGTACATTTTCACTGTGGGTTTAATCAACAATTTCATTTTCAAAACGCATCGAAGAGATTTCAGTTGTAGGTATAAATATGTAACCAGTAGAAATCGGTTTTTGTGTTTCGTATATTTGCTGCTTTTCCTCGAATTGCGGTTAAATTAACCCAAAAACCTACACGGAGAGAAAATTCATATAAAAATTACTGTGCTCAGCACTACAATCGACGTGTAAAAGGCGAACATATTCAATTTTGTACGGTAAAAATATAAAAATTATAATTAATCATAGAATATTTAAAGGATAGAATATTGTTTCCGTAATATTATCTCCGTAAAATTTGTAAAACAGCACAGTAAAAAGTTCCGTTCCCGACAAAAAAATATTTTTTAATTGTTTCTCTTACAAAAATTACCATGCTGTATTATAATACTTGAAATGCTAATAGTAGAAAGAAAAAAAGAGAAAGAAGGTTATGTGTGTTGTGAACGCTATTGAAATGTACCTCACTCATAGCAAGTCACATAGCGAACCATAGGTTTGGACGACCAACTTGGTCGGACGGGTCGGACCAAGCACCTTGATTCATTAGACTGTCTTACAAGCAGCAAGCAGTATTCATTACACTGTCTTAGAGGACGGGGATGTCACCGTTTAATTCATCATTTTGTTACTTCACTATCTTTAGTATTAGAATATATTGTTGGCAATCATTTTTGTATGCATCATAAAGAATCGAAAGTCGGAAAAGATCGGGCATCTTCGAAGTTTTTACAGGTACCGGCTAAGCAACATAAGGTTGCGGGTCAGATGCGCCAATGAAAGAGTACGATAACAAGAATTAAACTATAACATTATGCATAAGAGTGTGAAAAAAGTTGTGTTAGCACATGAAATTTTACCATGCTAGCACATATTTTTTATTTTGGTCGTCGATCGCGCACGCATTTTAAGAGAGCATGGTAATTTTTCTGAAATTTTATCTACAAAAATTATATGATTTTTCTCTCCGTGTATATATCTCCAAAAGTCACCGGCATAACTGACCAAAATACTGTTAATTCAATAGTTTTAATCCACAGGAGATTTACTAATAGTGAGCCCAAGAAACCCCCAATTTGAAGCTTAACATTTCGCAAACGGAGCTTAAAAATGAAAAATTATAAACTGAACCTCAATTTCATTTTAAAAGCCCTTTCTAACGCTACGTCGCTTCGTATAATGGGGTCCGTGAAAAAAAAATGGTTATCACTACTTTCCAAAACCGGTAAATACCTCAAAAAAGGACAAACATTTTTATCGTCCCGGATTAATGTTTCCTACCCGTAGTACGTACGTACAAAATGTCATGTTCAAGGTCAAAATTGGGGAAACTCTAGAAATTTAACAGATAAACATCGCAAAACGGTTAGGCTTCCGAAATTTTTCCCCAGAACCCTAATAAAGTAGTCCAAAAGAGAATAAACTTTACTGTTATTATCAATAATTTATCAAAAAAAGTCATCTACCTGTCTATCCTATCTAGAGTCTTACTGATTTAAAATTTTATCCCCAGCACTCTCACCATTTATTAATTTTTACAATTACAAGAACTTTTGACGGAATAAATGGCTTAATTAAGCTCATTTCATTACGACAATTTACTCAAACCAGTGCGTTGAGTTAACAAACGTCAGTAACATCACGTTTGCAAAAATTTTTAAAATTTTTTTATGGACATTGATAAAAAAAACATAAATAAATAAATTGCCAAGAAATGAAAATATAAATAAATTCATAAACAAAACGAGTATGTATATGTATTACAGTATATTGTGGTTACTAAAATAATTTAGTCGTATAATTTTGTAAAGTATTAAGCAGGATTTATTTATACCATTCATAATTTAACGGGTATTATAAATATTTAAAATTATATGCCGACTATCTATCTAAATTTAGGTATGAAATACTTATTGTCCACCTCGAATATAATACGTTTAAAAAATATGGGACAATAATCTAAAAAGATTAAACAATTATAATATTTAAGGTTTTTAAAAATAAATTAACTAATCTTATATATTATATAAAAATCTCATGTCACGATGTATGTTCGAGATAAACTCCGAAACTACTGAACCGATTTTGATCAAATTTGGTAACTATCGATAATTTGGTTCAACTTAAAAGATAGAATAGATTTTATCTCAATTACTGACCTTAATATTTTTTTTGCAAATTAACAGCCTTATTAATGAGGAACATAAAATCATACTAACACCATTTTTGCATCACATTAGAATCATTTTAGTAAAACCATATTAATGAGCAAATGTCAAGTAAAAACTTTGTTTTTGTATGCTATTAGTGCTTTGTCGTATTAATAAGCCCACTTAAAATAATACTAAAATCATTTTAAGCTTAGTAGTATTTTAAAATTTAAAATCAATCTAACCCATGTTTTACATTATTTTAAACACTATTTCTATGGTAATAATTTTTTTTAATATAATTTTTTAATAATAGTAAAATGAAGGAGATTAATATAAACGAAGAAATTTTTGTTATAGTAAAAGTTAATTTACTGGGTGTTGAAGGAAATTAAAAAATATATATGCCACGTGTTGATCCGCTGTAAACTTTTTATGGCCCTAGTTTTAAGAAAAAATCTCGAATGAGAAAAGACACTGCTTGTTTTGTTATAAATTTAATTGGTAATGGTATGACTCAAATTAATAATAATCCCGGAGAAAGAGTTAATGAGTCTACTCAAATAATGATTGCGATAAGATATTTCGCAAAAGATTCATATGACCAAGATGTAGACGATTATTCGCTCGGTTACGACCACAATTTATTCAATTTCCTCAACGAAACGTATTACAAGAAATAAAAATTGGGTTCTATGAAATCACCCATTGTCCGTTAGTTGTCATTTTATTAAAATAATTAATCCATAAATATCAAAATAAAATAAAAAATTACAATAATATTTTTTGTAATCCTAGCAAGTCACAAAAATAGTAAACAATAATAATAATAAACCATGGCGACAAATGCCTTTGATTTGTAATTTTTAGTTTTTACAGTATATTTTATTTATATTGACGCTTTATGTAATATTCAAATTTTGTTAAAAATGCATTGAAAAACTAAAAAAAATTAAATATCACATTTCTGCTTGTATTTTTTTTTTTTTAAATTTTACATCACTTATATTCACCAAAAATTGGATATTTATTGAGAAACTTTTTTTAACTATTTTACGTATGTGTCTAAATGTTAGAAATATATTATTTTATATAGATATTTTTTTTCAAAATGCAACATCATGCAACCTTACTGAACGCAATCTTTTTAAAATCTTTTTAAAACAATTTTAACTAAAATCATCTTAAAATGGTTTTATTAATACGATACATTTAAAATCAAGTTAACATGCTTTTAGTTAAAATGGTTTTAAGCCACAGACCAGTGAACATATTATATTTTATATTATAGAGACATATAATATAAATGTATTATTGAAGCAATCAGCTACGAGTGTTATGACCACAGAGGACAGAGACAACATATCTATGCCTACACTACTGGAACCAATGTAACATGTAAGAGATAGACAATATGTTGTATACACACACTGGGTTTACATTGTATTAGTGGGATTTTGTGTATTCGTGTGAGTAACGCAGATAGTAGGGGGCGGTCACGTGGGTCAGACACCACACGCATGTACTAGGGGATGTAACCGATGTAACAATACCAACAACAATCAAGTCCATTATCGTGTGGTTGATATTCAATCATCGACTGCTACTGACAAACTGACAACTAAGAAGCCTAATGAGCACAGAAGGACACACTCGTGATTTCAGAAAAGAGATAGATGCGGCGTCTCTGTCCTCTGTGGTTATGACTAAGTTACGACCTCAATAGGATTCTGTTATGTAGTAATTGATTCGTATCCGTAGTTACACTTTTAAATAATTATTGTCAAAATATAATATTGATAATAAAATTTTACTTTTTGGAGAAGAAACTGCAAAACTTTGAAAGAAGAAAAGTGATATTCGCTTTATTTTTAAAATACGTACGTATACAAATTATGTCCTGCAATAATTACAGTCGCATTTGCTCAAAAATTGACATTATATTATTTCATTAAATTTCACCCGTCTCACCCTTGTTATCTGCTTCAGGAAAAATACCTAGAAACTGGCTATATATATATACATATATATATATATATATATATATATATATATATATATATATATATATATATATATATATATATATATATAACTAGTTGCAGAGTTTTTGAGGTATCAAAGTCCAACAAAAAGGAAAGATGTATTTTTAGTAAGAGATATACATATTTTATTATATTAAGAAGATAAAATACTTTTGCAATAAAGATGGATATAGAGTAATTATGTCTAAACTCCCCCTATTAGTTGTTATATCTCTCACTCAGGTAATATTGAACGATACATACAATGTATAAAAATACACTACGTTGTAAAAAAAAGTAATCGATTTTGAAATAGTTTGCTTATTTATATAGTAATGCAATGATGTACCTACTTAAATAAGTAATTTTAAATTAAATAACTAATATAAAGAAATTACCTTTACTAACTCTGAATACTTCGAAGTAAAAAATGAAGTAGTTGTTATTGTTATCTTATTTGTTAGTCACTATCACTTGAACTTTCATCACACACAAAAAAAGCTTCCGATCCATCATTTTTTTTTTGCTTCACTAGCTATTCTAGTTAAAGTTGCCAGCGATATACCCGTAGCTGCAGTAACACGATTTTTAACTTGAGTTAGTGGGATTTTCACACCATCACTTTCACTTTTCATAAACACTAACACATTTAAAATGATAAGTTTTGCTTGTGGACTTAACATTTTATTTTTAATACTCGTATTCATTTCCATATTTAAATTAATTAAATATCAATAGATAAAAACCCGATTAAAATAGAGGGTATAAAAAAGTATAATAGTAATCAAGAATACGATAAGTTAAAAAAAAAATTGTTAAAATATCGAAAATTGTATCTCGCAGGTAAAGCACTTGACTAGCCAAAGCTAAGTAAAAGTACTGATTCTAAAAATTACAAATTTATTTGTAAACATACAAATTTTGTAAAACTAGTAAACAGATTTTATTGAAAAATTCATAATAATAGCAATATTTACAAAGGTAGGTTTTATGCAGGTTTTATGACTGTATCAGGTAGTTCAATAAAATTGAATACATTTCAATTAATTAACCACTGAAAAGTACAGACTTTAAAAGAGAAAATTGTAGACCGTTTTATTATTTGCAATATTTAGTAAATTGTTCAGAAAGTATAAAATATTAAAAATTAAACGTTTCTAAACTACAAGAAATATGTAATATAATTAAAACTAGAAATACCTATGATAAGAAATTTAATGTTTCAAAACGACTTAACGCTACCAATTTTAAAATATTAAATACTAACAGGAAAAATTTTTATGAAAAATACCCTTACATAGTAATAATAACATATTTTGGTATTTATAAATACGATTTTTTTAATGGTGTAGACCCTTATTTACGACTATTTACGACATTTTTACACCATTAGAAAGAGGAGGAAAAATCATATCAAAAGGTTTTTAAACCATCGTTCTATGTAAATTGGCCTCGGAGAAAAACGAATTTTTATAAACGGAAATTCGCTATGTTATCCAGGATACTACGAAAAGGGTATTTTAATCTTTAGATGATAATTACAGCGAGTAGAGCGTCAACCATTTAGGGACTTGTGAAGTGACACGTTCCAATGAAAGGCTTCTACAGCCACCGTTCTTATATAAATATGGTGTAACACTTTAAAGTAATTGTAAATAAAATAACAAACCTTAAAAATATTCTCCCGGAATTTCTTTTTTCCTTGTTAAAAAAAAATTCCGGGAATTACCTTTATTTTCGCTTCCCATAATCACCGAAAATTGCAGGTACACACAATTATACAGGGTGTCCCAAAAGTCAACGATATCCCTTGGAGGGACGATAGACCAGCTCATGCCTGACCAGAATATCAAAATATTGTCTGATAAAATATCGTTGGTTTTCAAGATATTGGCACTTTTATGGATTTCGGGAAAATCGACATTTTTTATCAGATTTTCGAGTACCACAGCTGCAAGATTTGATTTTCTGAAATTCTATTTTTGCTACGCAACCCTGAAGGGTTCTTTTGTGGATCACAATCCAAAGTAAGGATAATAGACCTAATATCTTGAAAAAAATAAGCCCTTTTAGGTCGATTAATACATAAATCTTTTTTTGGTAGCTAAGTTTGACTCTTCATACTGCAAAAGAAATGTACCGCCCTACCCGGCGGGCAAGTTATGTTAAAAAATTGCTCATTTACTGTAGTTTTTAAAATGGTCTAATATTTGCTTCGCTTTACTTTAGAAAAATAGTTATTGCTATGTTACTGCAAAAAAATGTCATTGTGAAATTATTCCACTAATTACCTTCAAATTATTTCAGTTACTCGCAGACACTTTTGCGCCTAGATGAACCGAAGATAGATGACGACCGAAGATATAAATTACGGATATTTATTTGAAATTAAACATAACATTGAAAATCAAAGAATGTGTTCAAACTGTCTGCTGCCAAGTCGAATCTAGCCGGTCGAATCTGCCAAGTCGAATCTAGCCGGTTTGAAAAAGATATTTTTATTCGTCTTGCACATCTTGCAATATTTATTTATAATTCACGTCTTGCGTGGTCTTAGCTCATTAAAATTATTTATTGGTTTTGGATAGGTTTTATTCTTTAAACAATCCCAGTAAAAAAAATTCTAGTGGATTTAAAACTAGAAACTGGAGTGGACACAGAATGGGACCAAGGCGACCCATCCATCTCTGAGGCTAAACTTGGATTGAAAAATTTCTTACTTCACCTACATAATGAGCTGGACAGCCATCGTTTTGAAGCCAACTAACTCCACGTGTGGCCAAAGGAACATTTTCTAAAAGATTAGGGAGTCTATTTTCTAAAAAATTTTGATAAATTTCTCCGCTCAGATTTCCAAGCAATTTAAATGGACCTATTATTTGGTCGTTCAGTGTTCCGATCCACAAATGTACCTTAAAGTGATATTGTAACCCTTCTTCTCGTAACTGAATGTGGGTTTTCGACATCATAACTATGAAGATTGTGCATTTTAATGAACCCATCCTTTTTGAATGTGCCTTCATACATCCATAAAATTTTATTCAGGAATTCTGAGCTTTCTCTATCTTTTTGTAACATACTTCGTCAAAATTAGACATGACTAACGTAGTCATGTCGCGTGCATTGCGCATCCATCTTCGGTTTACACAGGCGCAAAAGTGTCTGTAGGTGACTGAAATAAATTGAAAATAATTATTGAAATAATTTCACAATAACCTTTTTTTGCAGTAAAATAGCAATAACTTTTTCTCTAAAGTAAAGCGAAGCAAATATTCTACCATTTAAAACTACAATAAATGGGCAATCTTTTAACATAACTTGCCCGGGTAGGGCGGTACATTTCTTTTACAGTATGAAGAGTCAAACTTAGCTAACAAAAAAAGGTTTATGTATGAATCGGCCAAAAACGATTTATTTTTTCCAAGATATTAGGTCTATTGGATTGTGATCTACAAAAGGACTCTTCAGGGTTGCGTAATAAAAATTAGAATTTACACAAAAGTGCCAATATCTTGAAAACCAACGATATTTTACCAGACGATATTTTGATATTCTGGTCAGGCATGAGCTGGTCTATCATCCCTCCAAGGGATATCGTTGACTTTTGCGACATTCTGTATATACTTCCGTTTTTCCTAAAAAGCAATTCATATGAACATTTTTAAAAATCTTTTGAAGTTATTCGAATATTTATTATACAGGAATTCTACTATTTACAAAATATACTTAAAGTAATACCAAAGCATAGAAATATAATAAAACGTATCTATCTATATGTTTTCCGAATGCAATTTAAAATTTTTCGAAATTGTTAAAATCAATTTGTGGTTGGTATTGAAAACGTGCTATGAATGATACTTGTAACGTAATCGTTTTCCCGGTTTTATAATATTTTTCAAGTGGTTTATTAGAAGAGAATTGCTATTGAAAAATTGATTTGAAAACTTATAATATCAAAGTGAATTTATATGTATACAAAAATACACAATCATAACTACCTATTGATAACTAGGTACAGTAACAATATAATATAGAAAAATGTTCGATTGAACTAAAGGTAAAATGGGTTAAGGAAGTGTAATACAATATTTTCTTTGTGTTTTTGCACTTAAAATATAATTTGCATCATTTTCTCATAATTTCGACCCAAAATGAAAGTAATTTGTACATTCCGATTTTATACAATGACTTATTTTTGCAGGAGAACACTTTTTACTTTAACATTTTTGTAAACAGATGAAAAAAAAAATTTATGTGATGAAGTAGGATCATTAGAAAAAACATTTATGTATACCTATAACGTAAAAGCCCTTATACAGGAACGCGTTCAATACTCGAACAGTTTTGATATTTATCGCTTTTTTTTTTTTTTTCAAAAATAACTTCATTAATATATAAAATATCAAAACTGTTCGAGTATTGAACGCGTTCGGGTATAGGGGCTTTTACCCTATGCTTAAAATAAATTTTGTCAATTTGATTGTACAATTGTACAACTCACACGCAGATCACTATAATTTAATCAATTATCGTAATTCGAAACAATTTCGTAAAGCTTCATTTGAGAAAAAAAAAAATTAATTTTGATGACGTCATCAAGTTTACAAGAATTTTTCGATGTCTAGGGGACGGGCGGGCAAGACAGAGAGGTCGGGAAAAAAGAATAATAGCCTAACTGAGCTAGTTAGATGTATGATTAACTCAGATCTAATGTCGTTTGCTTCTTCACTTTGAACTTAATACGATCATTTGTCAAAAGGAGGCACTGAAGTTTATTTGCGTGTTTAGTGACCGAAAAACTGTTTTGACGAGAAAAAAAATCAGTAAATAGATATAAGTAATTTACGAATTATTTCTTTGTATATTGCAGTTAGTTTTTTTTGGCGGGCAAAATGGAGTCAGGCAAAATGAATAATAAAATGAAGCTTCTCTAGTCAAGTAAAAATACATATATCCGCAACAGAAGACTGGATGCAATATAATGTTTGCCAGGAATGGACCCATGAAGCGTATTCTTTATACACAGGTCGATCGTCCTTTTGCGATTGTCGTCGTCGTCTTTTTGCAATAATTGCGACGATTAATTAATTTATTTTCATTAGTATTAGTTTTACCCGTCCAAGATATTCATTTTACCCGCCCTAGTAGGGCAAAAAGAATAATTGCAACTTTTTTTTCAAATGATTTTTAATGTGGTAAGATAAGAATTTTTTTCAATTTTTTGTTTACTTTATTAATCTTATTAATCTTTGGAATCTCGTACTTTTTTTTAGAGATCAAATTAGCATATCCTTCTTGCCCGTCCGTCCCCTACAAGACCATAAATAAAATGACAGAAAGAATGAAACTGGAAGTGAACTATCGTTTTTCGAAGTCGTTCTTTTCATTTTTCCCAAAATTAAGGAGGTATAACCATTAGAAAAGAGATTTCTGCTGAATTTATCATATTTCTAAAAGAAATTTTGTCATTTTCATAGTAAAAATGAAAATTGCACATCCAAATTACCCTAGTTTAACCAATCATCCTGATTCAAATCATTTCCACGAAGCTTGATTTAAAAAAAAAATTCTAATTTGATCACGTTATCAGGTTTGCCAAAATACTTCAATGCCTTAAAATAGTAAATAAAATGGTAGGAAAAAAACTGGAGGTGAACTGTAAGTTTTCGGGCTCATTCTTTTCATTTTTACCAAAGTTAAGTAGATAGGTTCACTAGAAAACGACCTCTGTCGAATTGGTAACAATTTCAAAAGAAATTTCGTCATTTTAATAGTAAAAATGAAAAATTCACATTCAAATTATCCTAACTGAACCAATTATGCTAATTCGAAGCACTTCTATAAAGCTTACTTTGACAAAAGGAATTTCGTAAATTTGATTACGTCATTAAGTTTACTAAAATTTTTTTAGTGCTTTCAAAATCTACTTAATAAATTTCCAACACTGACTGACTGACTGACTGACAGACAACGTACAACCTAAACCGTTGGATTTAGAAGAATGAAATTTTGCACAGGAGTTTCACATGTAACGTAAGTGAGCACTAAGAAAGGATTTTTGAAAATTCATCCCCTAAGTGGGTTAAATAAGGAATGAAAATTTGTATAGAAATTCGTCATATCTGAAGTTAAAGATATTGTATAAAATTATGTTACTATGGCTATTAAAATAAATAATGTCTTAATATTTTAATAAATCTTTGACACTGACTGACATCCAGAGATGTTGCCGATGGTAAATCCCATCAGGTGGGTATTCGGCTAGTCGTAAATAAAATGATATAATGATCAAAACCAAGCACGTAGGATCAAGTGCAGATACACAGAAGTGGCCATGGAAATCATGACCTCCTTTGAACGGGAATAATTTACAATTTGATTTCTACCAAATTTAAAAATTGAATCCGCTCCGGCTAGTGACCACTCCTAAGTTTGATAAAGCTTAAACACTACAATAAAGCATGCTCCGTCAATCTGTAGACGTATAGATGAAAAAATTTGTCAAGTGCGTGTCGGACACGCATTATCACAGTTACGTGGTCAATAGCCAATTTTTCGCAATTTTTAGGATAAAATGTAGGAAATTTAATAGTACGTATCGACGGATTACTACTAGAACCACGTATGTCGATTTTTCACTCTTTTGAGATAATTGACCGAAACATTATTTTCAACTGGTTTGCTACAGTTTTATTGCTATATATATATATATATATATATATATATATATATATATATATATATATATATATATATATAAGAAGACATTTTTTCTTCAGAATCGTGTTCTACGGGTCCGAAAACGGATAGCGCCGTATAGAATGTATACATTCTAATTTTTTCTGTGAAAAATTCGACTAAAAGGCTGAGCACTTCTGTATTGACCCTCGTATGGTAACATACCATTAAATTATGACATAATTTGAAATTTGGAGATACGAGGTTTTGTTATTGTTAAATAACTTTCATTCTGATACATAAAATAAAATGAAATTTTTATTAGCCTATGATCAGTATAAGATGATTCTGAACATTTATCTCAAAACAGTGAAAAATCGACATACGTGGTTCTAGCAGTAAGCCGTCGATACGTACTATTAAATTTCCTACATTTTATCCTAAAAATTGTGAAAAATTAGCTATTGACGATGTAACTTTGATAATGCATGTCCTACACGCACTTGGTGAATTTAATCTTATTATAGTACCAATTTATACAAGTAAGAAAGATAATTTTAACCAAACTCTTTTGTATAAGCGGATGCTTAAAACAAAATAAAAATTCTAATTCTAATTCTATTAATTTTTTTATTGAATTATTGAATTAATTTATTCATTCATAAGTATTACTTCCACAGTAATTATGAAAACTTTTAATGTAACAGAGAATTATCTAATTTTGTAAGATACGAGGTACTGCATTCAATTATGTCAAAATAGTATTTCTAACAGATGGTCAGTATTGCCATCTAGGAGGTCGATGTAAAAGATCATTAGATAACGACACAAAGACAGACTGATATAATACAGGTATCTATATTGTATATATATAGTGCCATCTAACTGTGTCGGTATGTAGGTCTAATTGTGTCGGATAATATAGATTTAGGTGTATGTTGGTATGTATGGATTTTAATCATATATATCTTATCATCACGTGCTGCCACCAAAATCAGTCCAAAAACGATGTGTAATTTTTTTAACTAAAAGTAATTCAAGAGCAAACATACTACAACAATTTAGTGGTGCACTGATAATGTACGATTGAATGAAAAATATCTCACTGCCTAACTTTTTTTAGTGGAAAGCGCCACCGATGTGTATAGGGAATTAATGATCACTTATGAAGACGAATGAGTGAATGCATAAGTTACGTGGTTTTTCAGGACCACGTAACTAAAAGGAATTTGAGTTTCTTAAATTTTAATAAAGAATAAAATATCGAAGACTCAACAAAACTGGAAAGGGGTAACGGAAAGTCTTTTCTAGTTAACCCTCTTTACTTTCAATACCGTAAACAATTTATAACAGGTACAATTTCATTGAATTTGTATATTTTGTATACCGATTCCGTCAACAAGCGACCATGTACCGACAAACTATAAATAACCTCAATGACATGTTTTCATCTTATTTGATGTCTGGCTGTCTACATGTTTATTTAGAGAGTCGCTCCTGTGTTATTTTATACGATGCCGTATACAAAATAAAATAAGTATGTAGTGCCATTTCTCCTTGAGGCGTATCATTTACCAAGGATTTCTTCACTTGTCCTACTATCATGATGACTTATGAGAGTGTGTTTCATTATTGTAAATAAAAATATATAAAATTTAAAAGACACTTCACATTATTAAATTCTCCTTAGGCCATCAGTGGAGTTTATATTGTGTGTGTTTCATATGAAAGGGATTATGAAACCTATAGTCGGTACATTTCTGCTAAATGTTACACAGTATATCTGAATAAAAATGTTTCTATTTAAATTTTGTACTTCGGCTTCAAATAAACGTTTAAAAAACACTATTAAAAATTACTGACAAATGCGGATTCACCAAGTTAACATCGCTTGTCAAAACGGTTTTGGTTGATATCTATTTTAGCGAATTTCCAGAAAGGAATTCAGCTATTACAGCCACTGTCATAACACGGCCTGAGCCCGGGACTATGGCAGAAATTCATTTTGAGAAATTCATCTTTTTAAGAGGTCTGTCACTTACGAATTCAAATGCCGTTTCTACTCAATGTGGTCGAGCTTCAAACTGGCGTAATTGAAGAATGGCAAAGATTGTCCCAGGAAACTATAGATAACATCATTCTGAGTATAGAAAGACGAATGGAAGCTTTGATAAGAGCACGGGAGAAACCGGGCGGTATTAAAACGCTGCGTTTCATTTTCTATTTGTTAAATCATCTTTAACTTAAATTATTCTTAGACGACATAAGATTCCAAAAATTTGCCATTTTATATGGTTACTTGTTTTGCTACCGAAAATAAACGTATATAGACTTGTGAACATGTAATTTTCAAGATGTAGTTTTTTTTATCCATATTGCAAGAGTTATTTTCTAATTTATTATCCTGTTTGTGATTCTTTATGACATATTAAGTGTTAAATAGTTGCCTACTTACAATTTAAGTCCTTTCTGAAGAATTTATTTTGGTAGTATAGATCAATAATCGATTTCTTGGACTCTATTGAAATTCCTTTTATTCTCCAGTAAATATATGGAAAAATTTACCTTGAGAATTATTATATTTATGTATATTTAAAATAAAAGTGCATACCTACGTAAATATACTTCTAAATTTGAAAATAAAGTAATTCATTTTTGAAACATAAAAATAATTATCATATTTTAAGGTGTACGAATATGAATGTGGCGTTGGACATGTTGATACAAATACATAACATTTTTCTTAGAAAATTTTTTTTTTAAAAACTATTAATGAATTTTTTTTAACTTATATAGGAAGTAGAAGATCCAAATATTAATATTATAAACAAAAAAGTTCAAATTTATGGGAAATTATGGGAATCCATTCGGTTTAAATTTTGTCATATGAGTAAATATTATGCTGCTGTACGAATACGAGTGTGGCTGACTGTATTAATATGTCGGAAGTTTCTGCAACATGAAGATTTTTTTTATCGTAATAGATATAATCAATCATAATATGCTAATTGATAAGGACAAACCAGGTCACAAAATTTGAAACATTGGACCACTGATAAATAAGATATACCTAGAAAAGTTTATTGATACAAATAAACTATTTATGAAATCACATATACGTAAAACTGATAACAACATTGAAATGAATATGAAAACTAATACTTACCTGGTATCAATTATGTGAATCAAATTAAACAGAAATACTTTCGGAAATTTTGAAATATTGGTCAGTCATTATTAGATTGTTGAATCATATTTTTAATCATATGTTCTTAAAAACTGATTTTGGATTCTCGGTATCTTAGTTTTGACTTTTGACTATTAAATTTAACATTTGTCTTTATACCAAATTTCATTTCAATAAATGCAAAAATGAGAAGGTTGTCTTTGAATTGAGATATACAGATAGACAGACTGATCCCAAAAAGGAATCTAAAAAGCATTGTACCTAACAATATTTATTACGATATTAGTTCATCAATTCATTTGTTCTTTCGAGTTCAACTGCAAGTCATATTTTCGTGTTGCTGATAATTTTAGCTTAGTCTACACCAAATTTTTTTAATATTCATGCATATTTTCAAATTTTTCTGAGCAATACATTCGATAATAAAGGTGGCAGGTAACAATTTTTAAGTGCTTCTCCCGAAAAATGCTTAAAAAGAATGCATGGAAGAAAACTAATAACTAAATTGTAGGACTCTTCCGTCCCTTTTTTATTTTCTGAAACCCACTACCTAAGAAGAAGGAATTGGGATCAGTAACTGATAAGAGGAAAGAAAAAGTGCAAGGCTTTAAAATGGCGATAACTCCAGAACGGCCAACCAAAATTAAAATTTTGCTCCTTATACCCAATATATGGAATTATTTTAATGCTAGTTTCATTTCCTTAATCCCAGGAGATCTGTAGAAATTCACTAATTTGGACAAAAAGTACAAATCCGGAAAATTTTCATCCGTATTTTTTGTTTCCTATGAATCCTTTATGTCTCAAGAAAGTTAAAATCGCCATGCTCAAATTGGTCTGTTTATCATATTTTCCATGGACGGTCTTGAAAACTTTTCCTCATTTCCCAAAATCAAAATTTAACTTTTTATACTTCATGTCTGTAACTGGGCCACTCCACATTAATTCGTCGAATAGTTCCAGTGAAAATCATATTCCATAAGTCAAGCACTTTTTGTTTTGTAGAACAGATGAACATTAATCAGCAAATTCGTGTTGGATTAATACGAATTCACGAGAAATTTGGATTATTGATTAAATCCCCTTTACATCATAAATGTAATAAATTTTCATTATATATCCGATGATACCTACTTAAAAAAATTACTCGCTTTCTAATTGTTTATTTACATTTCCTAATTGATAAAAATATAAATAGTAAGATAATTTTTTTTCTTGGTTTTTATCAATAATTTGTAAAAATAATAGGTACGTCGACAATTTTTATTTACTAAAAATATAATTTTGAACTTGTGAAATACATGTGATTCATGTTTGATTTGTTATATAAAAGATTAGTAACTGGCTAAAAATTTTCACATAATATAGGGTGAACTAAAAAGAAATATACCTAATTATGCAAAAATAAATTTTAGACTATAAGTACGTATATTACTCTTTCAATGAAATAAAATTATAAAAATTTTCGCTTGGAAAGGATTTTTGGAAAATAATCACCAGTTTTAATTTGAAAAATTATTTTTATTCAATGCGACGTATGTTTCGGGTTTTTTTTGGCTAGTAACTTCGTTTTCATTATGTCTTTATTAGGTACCGGGTTTCTTCGGACAGGTCAGGACCGTACTTATTTCAATAAAATTTTGCAACTACAGTGGCCATCCAATGGTACGTACTCCGATTTTACGTAGTGACGTCAGCGATTAAGTGGGGTTCTCCTCTCACAGATATGTTGTTGTTTGTCTGTGTTGGTGAAAATTTATGTACCAAGCCAGAGTCAGGGCCGTAGGTAATATTGTCTGAGGGCCTCGTAGCCTTTAAAAATTTTAAAATTTCACTGCAGATATATATGCACATATTCTGTATACAAAATGCAAATGCAAAATGAGTAACGTAAAATTCTAGAATATTCTAATCGTCAACTAGCAGAGATATCAAAAAACAGACTTCACCATTGAATTGGTCATTAAACTGAGATTAAACAGCGCAGTTTGACAAAAATTCTAGAATGTTCTATTTGTTAACTAGCAAAGATTTTGAAAAATCAATTGTACCATTTAATTGTCCATCGAAAAAGAGGTCAAATCACATATTTTGACAAATGTTCTAGAATATTCTATTCGTCAACTAGCAAAGATATTCAAAAACAGACGTCGCCATTGTATTGGCTACCAAAAGAGAGACCAAATAACACATTTTGAAAAATGTTCTAGAATATTCTATTTGTCAACTAACAAAGATATTGGAAAATCTACTGCACCACTTAATTGTCCAACCTAAATTAAACTAATGTAAACCAAATGTCCGATTTTGACAAACAATTTTTGTTATTTGACAAATAGAATATTCTAGAACATTTATCAAAATGTGTTATTCCGTCTTTTATTCGATGACCAATTAAATGGTGCAATCAATTTTTCGATATCTTTGTTAGTTGACGAATAGAACATTCTAGAATTTTTGTCAAAATGCGCTGCTTAATCTAATTTTTAGTGCCCAATTCAATAGTAAAGTTTATTTTTTGGTATCTTTGCTAGTTCACGAGTAGAATATTCTAGAATTTTTGTCACTATTTGTCTCACTATTTTGTCCACTATTTGGCGTCTTTTACGCTGATGAATGCGATAGTGAAGTTGACTTTTCGACAGTTTTCTAAAAGTCGTCACTCATATTCATTTGTCTAACATTCGATTTCCTTTGTCTACACAACCGAATTTTAGGTGTAAATTGTCTGCTAAGATAATATTGTTTTAAATAAGTTCAGATAAATAATGTTTACCAACCCCCGAAACAAAAGTTTACCTACGCCCCTGATCTTCCGATTTTACGTACTTCCCCTTAAATTTGCACCGACCACTACGTAAAATTGGATTTGTGGTGTAAATTACATTAAATTATGCACATTTGAATGAAATTAATTGATTAAAAATTACATTTTTCACCATTTAGAATACTAACGTAGCATTTTTTTATTTGTCAAAAGTAAGAAAATTCAAAAAATCGGAAAAAATTTTTGTAAAATATATTGAAAAGTTGTTGAATATTTAGACGGTCCACTATAATAGCTAAGACGTACGTATTTACTAAGATTTTTTATTATTGAAAAACAAATTTTTAATAAGCAACTATATATACTTCTGTCTCTCAAAATTGAAAACAATAAAAAAAGATGAATTTATTTAATTTAAATGACATGTCACATAAATCACATACATAATATAAACAGAAAATACTTTTGATAGTCAATTAAAATTACAGTGGCACTTTTCAATTGTGCAGGTAATAAAAGAAAAAAGGATGTTTACATGAAATACGCATAAATAATATTTTGATACACATATGTATGTGTGTGTATGTTGTTTTTATGAAAATATTTTGAACTTTTAGTCACATTGAGTGCACCTTTCCTTAGGTAATATATAACATCACCAAAAACCCTTTATAAAAAAATTTCGATTTAATTGATAAATAAATTCACCAGAGACTTAAATTACTAGCCAAAAAAAACTGGTTAAAGAGTCAACGAATTTATAACTTGACCTACCCATGTTTTTTACTGAATTTCTTTTTACCATTTGTACCTACTAAACGTCACGTTGATAAAGTTACGAATTACTAAAGGATCGTAACTTTGCCAAACCTAAAGTAACCATTATTTAAATGAATTGTTCGATAACTAAGTATGACATTTTTTCATCTGATAAGTTTCTGAAATAGCAACTATTTAACCACATAAACTAAAAAAAAGTTAATAATTTTAAAAAAATGCTGGCTACTGAATACATCACTAGTTTGTTAGAAGTAGCTACAGACATTATAAACTAGGGGAGACAGGAGCATGTACAGACAGATTCTACTTTTAGCGAGTTTCCAGAATGGATACACGCTATTACAGCCGCTGTCATAACGCGACCTGAGCCCGGGACTATGGCAGAAATTTGTTTTGAGGTCCCTAGAACCCGAAAATAACCTTCACTAAAATTTATATATATATATATATATATATATATATATATATATATATATATATATATATATATATATATGTATATATATATGTATTTATATATATATATATATATATATATATATATATATATATATATATATATATATATATATATATATATATATATATATATATATATGTGTCCGCACGATAACTCTCGAACGAAATGTCCTAGGATTACGAAATTTGGTGAGAACGTTGGAAGTTCAAAAATCTTGGATGAGTTCTTCAGCCAGACGTGTCTGACGTCAGGAACATGGTTTTTCAATAAGGAGATATTTGATATGGATTATCTATATACTATATTTCGTTACTGAAGTCAAATAACGACTTATAGAGTTAGTATGTACATACCAATATGTATGTAGTAAGATACTATATACATATTCCTCAAAGACCTATGCATGTACCATTGATATATGAATACTATTCATATATCTATGGCATGTACATAATTACGAAATAAAAAAGCCGCCAAGTGCAAGTTGTACTTGCGCCAATAGTGTTCCGTACAAGCAGTGATTATTATAGATTTAATGTAATATGTAGCATATAAAATACCTCTGTCGCAGCATCCTGCATAACATAATGAATTTCCGTTTACAAAAATTAGTTTTTGTCGGAAATTAGTTGACAGAATAATTATTGTTCAAAAACCTTTTTTATGTGATTTTTTCAATGGTGTAAAAAAATGTTACAAAAATTTTTGAATTTGGGGAAATTTTTGCAAAATTTAATTTTTTTCACGAAAAATTCCCAAAAAACCGTGTTCCGAGCATCGCATTTATGGCAAGATTTTTGGAGAATTTCCAGAATGGAATTCAGCTATTACAGCCACTGTCATGACGCGACTTGAGTCCGGGACTATGGCAAAAATTTATTTTGAGGTCACTAGAAACCGAAAATAATATTCACTAATATATATATATATATATATATATATATATATATATATATATATATATATATATATTAGTAATATATATATATATATACATATATATATATATATATATATATATATATATATATATTAGTAATATATATATATACATATATATATATATATATATATATATATATATATATATATATATATATATATATATATGTTTTCGCACGATAACTTTCGAATGAAATGTCCTATTTTTACGAAATTTGGTGAAAATGTTGGAAATTCGTTAGTCAGACACGTCTGATGCCGTAAGCATGTTTTTTTGAGCATTTTTCGTGAAAAAAAATTTCTTTTTGCTAAAATTTTCCCAATTTCAAAAATTTTTGCAACATTTTTTTACACCATTAGAAAGAGGAGAAAAATCAGATAAAAAAGATTTTAAACCATCATTGTGTATAAACTGGTTACCGAGAAAAACTAATTTTTATAATCGGAAACTCGCTATGTTATGCAGGATGCTGCGACAGGGGTATTTTACATATTAAACGGAAATGAAACTAGTTAGAGATTTTTTTTGTAAACGTTATGAAGCATCAACTATCTGTCTATAATTTGATAAAAAAAAACTTACATATCCCTTGTACTTTCTATGGAAAAACCCATTTTCTTAAAAAAAGCGCTTGTTAATACTTACCCCATTTTTGGGATAAGTTTTAACAACGTTAGGGTAAGTATTAACATTAGAGTTTTAATATGATTATTGATATTTTATAGATATGTATAGAAAATAAAACAAAGTATCATATTTAACGTGTTTATTATTAGAAAGGAATTAATTTGATATAGAAAATTCTTATTTTAGATTTATCTTTATCTTTACTTAATTAGTTAAAGTTAATCATTATTTAAATTTTTTTCTGAGGCAATAGTTAGTCAGTCCTTATTAAGTAGCAAATTACGTCACTTTGACCTTAATAACGAAACAAAAATTGGAAAATTTTCATAGACAATCACAATCGTTTAATATCTTCTATATTACAAAATATTTACTTATTTATAATTAGTTTTCGTCTTATTTAACATTATTATAATTCTTGAAATATATGATAACTCAGATCAAGCAAAACTATTCCTCTGCTTCTCTGCAAAAAAGATATAAAAATTAAAACCATTTAAATTTAACACACATACATGGAAACATATTTGGCAATGTCACGAAAAAAATTTTGTTAACCTCGAAACATGAAAATAACGATATTTGGATTTTGAAATCGGGATGGATATAATAACTTCCTTATAAAGAAGTTAAAAAAAAATAGGTAGTCTTTGTTGCATAAAATTTAAACGAGGTAACTATTAACATGTTAATACTTGCCCGGAAAGTAAATTTTTTACAAATTTATATTTTTAAAAAGAGTACGTTGATAATCTAATAAAATTTAAACAAAATACAATACAAAATGGAATATGCTACAGTTTGAAATAAATTAAGTCTCTTTTAGGTATACAATCATGCTATAAATCAAAAAACCGTCGGCTTAAAAATGTTCTTTTACCTAATAAAATCTACGCCTTACGCACAACTTTGTTTCGCGGCAACCGGCCGAAGGCTGATTGGTCACAACGTGTCCGTGATCATCTGCTGATGACAGCAACCGGACGTACTTAATTTTTTCGTCCGTAGTTTGGCGGAAAATGGCGTGTTAATACTTACCCCCCCGTTAAAACTAGCCCCTGTCTCCCCTATATGAAATTTTTTTAACACAAAGTGTAGTTAGGTAAAATTAGGAGTGTGTTGACGCTAGTAATTTTTATAGAATCTACCGGAAAATTACAAACGTTCTTATACAAAAATTGAAAATTTACATAGAGTTACATATTTAAACAGTGTTTAGATAAAGAAAATTTTTTACAAAAAATACAAACTAATATTGCATCTTTTGTAATTTGTTTTACGAAATCTAAATATTTATATAGACACTATTACCTTATATTGTTACTAAGCCACTATTATACCCATTATTAATTTGGAATTATATATTTTACAAAATTTAATAAATTAATACCTATCATAAATCTATTAGTGTTGTTTATTTGCATAAAAGTAGACGTTGATCTATTATTCTATTATTTTCTATATATAAACAATGTATAGGTATTATGTAAAATATGTTTTAGGTATATCTGGTAAAATACACCCCCGCATAAGTCTCTATAATACTAGGGAAATATTGCTGGAATATTATGATGCGAAATAACATTTAATAATAGTACAATTAAAGCTTGAACTTTTCAAATCGTACTGTTCTCATATATAGCTGAACTCTTTTTTATGTGGTCTTTTTTTATGCGGTTTTTAAAAAAATGCCCATTAAAATACATAATATAAACCAAAATCAAGAGACAGTAAGATACTTAAGTACTTTACTATTATAACCACAGTATAAATAAAAGATTATTACCATAGGCAGTAGCGAAACGCACTTTCTATCCTTTTTTGATATAAGTACAAACAATTATGTATGTCCTTTTTTACTTATGTGATTGTATGTGTTTGTACATGTGAGATTGAGGGTTGATAATGGTTATGTTAAATTATATGAACAACTAAAAGCAACTTTCTTCAAAATGAATTGAGCAAACGCGAAATTGATGACAGTATTCAACACGAGAATTTAGATCGTCACGACCTATTAGCACCAACCACTGTCGAAATCGAAAATATTAACTGAATTATTATAAAATATTAATAATTATTTATTATTTAACGTATTTTTACATAAGCATTCAAATTATAATAATACTTACAAATTTGCATCAAACGGCACTCAGAAAAAACTTAAATTGGAATTTTGTTTTGAATGATTTAAACAAAATTTAGCAGCACAAGAGTTATCACCAGACTTAAGCCACCATAATAATTAAATACATATCAGAAATATCTTACAGATCACAAAACACACTAAAATTACAAGGAAATATCAAAAATAACTGATGACAAACTTTAAATAAAAAAAATTTAATGACAGTTAAAATTCCACTCCCATCGTTGTTAAAAATTTTAAAAAGTCAGTGAAACTTAGACAAAATTAAATAATTTACATAATTATCAACTGTAAATTTTCACAAAATAATTTGACCTGCTAAATTAAATTTACTTTCGTGATGATATTTTCACTGTATTAGTATGTATAATGTTATGCATTATTTAGGTACATAATATGGATAACCCTTTGGAATTTTTGAATTCCAAATGACACTCTTACGTCATCTCGTTTCGTAACTGATAAAAATACTTTTTAACGACTTTTAAGCATTTAATCAATACGTTCCATAAGTTATTGCATCATTTAATTTTGTTAAAGATGTATTTTTCAAAATTTTCATAACATTATAAAATTGAAATAAAATGTTTCTACGTGTAAATTAATGCTTTATCTTGTTTATAGGAGCAACTTCTAAAGAAATTTGAGCGTTTTTTGTACAATTTGAATCGAACTATACTTTTTATAGCTATTTATGATACTTTTGAATATATATTTTTTTTGTGCGATTTTTTTTATGCGCCCCCTATCCACCGCACAAAAAAGAGTTCCGCTGTACATACTTTACACTGTCTAAAACTATATATATATTATTAAAACAAGTTATTAAAAATGTTTACACTTGCCTCGAACACAAAATATCTGACTTTTTTCACAGTCATTACTCATGCGAATACAAAAATAAGCACAAAAATTAGGCATTATTTTTTTTTATACAGCTAAACCTTTTTTTATGCGGTCTTTTTTTGTGTAACTTTTTATGCGGTTTTTGAAAAAAATTCCATTAAAGTGCATAATGTAAATCAAAAGCAAGAGAAAGTAAGAAAATTAAAGATTAGCTATAATAACTTTCTTTCAAAAAATTAAATTTTAATGGTTTTCATTTAATCAGTACATTGCATAAGAATATAAGTTTTTCATAATATTTTAATTTAAAAATGAAACAAAACGTTCTCATGTATGTAAATTAATATTTTATCTTGTTTAGAAAAGCAACTTCTAAGCAAGTTGTGAGGTTTTGAGCGTTTCATCGAAAATCGAAAGTTTTTTTTTTACAATCCGAACCGAACTATACCTTTTATAGGTATTTATGAAGTTTTTGACTACATTTTATTTGTGCGACTTTTTAATGTAGTCTGTATCCACCGCACAAAAAAAGGTTTACCTGTATTTTTAAACTTCAGCATTATTTAGATGATCAACTAACTTTTTTCAAGGATTTGACATCCTTTTTGCATACATTTGGCATTTTTGACAACTTACCTAAGGCTCTGTTTACACGTGATTGTTAGTAATCATTACAAGCACGCGAAAAATTACGTTAAAGTACTTGTTTGATGTATTTAAACGTAAATTTCTACGATATACTTGTTGTGATTACTAATGATTAGTACTAAGCAAGTGTAAACAAGAGCTCATATAGCTGTAGATTTATTTTTCTCAATAAAATTTACAATTTTTTGTTCATCTTTCTAATTATCTTACTATTCTATTCCATGTTTAAATATTGGGAAAACATCCCAACAAAAATTTTAAACCCATAATTTAGTCTTTAAAAACATTGCCACAAGTTTAAATTTTTTTAGGTATAATACGTTTTTATCGAAACCTCCAGTAAATAAATAATGTATATATAGGTACATTTCCTAAAAAATATGTCAAATATTTATACACAGTAAAAAAATTTGTGTTCTGCGTAAAAAACAACCAGTGGTTAAAATTTTTGTGTTAAGTAAGTAACACAACCCTGCGTTAATGTAACATTTCGTATTTGTGTTAAATGAAATTATTAACACAAATTTAGATTTAACAGAATAAAAATGTTAACTTGTTTTGAACAGCAAGGAAGTAACACAATATTTGTGTAGAGCAAAAAAATGCTATAAGTACCTAACTTACATTAGAATATATATCTACCAAAATATAAATAATAAAAAAAATGAGAGCAGTTCTTATTATTAAACAAAACCGCAAAATTGCAAGTTTCTTCAGTTATTGACGAATATAGTTTTATTAAACGTTGAAAAATGAAACAATTTTCTTACTTTTTAAGGTTATTTTGTTACAGATTCAGTTACAAAAAATCATGTAAGCTTACTTAAGATTGTATTATATAATATACAATCTCGTAAGCTTACATGATTTTTTTTAACTGAATCTATAACAAAATAACCTTAAAATGTAAGAAAATTGTTTCATTTTTCAACGATTAATAAAACTATATTCGTCAATAACTAAAAAAAGCTTGTAACTTTTCGGTTTTGTTTAATAATAAGAACTACTCTCATCTTTTTTATTATATATATTTTGGTACATATATATGGAAACAAATAAGAATTTTTACAAAGGACTGACTTACTTTGCATTCTTTGAGTCTCATTTGTAATAATATATGAACAAAATCGTTATAATTTTTGACGATTTTCAAATATCTTAAGTGGAAGTAAAATATTGAATAAAATAGTTTAACAACTAACTCTGATAAATCTGAAAAATTAACACAAAATGTACGTCCTCTTGTGTGTTAAATCATTGACACAAATCTTGTGTAAAGATTTGACACATATATGCTTTGTGTTAAAATAACACAAAAAAATTGATTGGACATGTGAAATGTGTTAATTTTAACACAAATTTTTTCACTGTGTACAAGATAAAGAAAAGATAAATTAAAACATCTTAATTGGAAACTTATCAGGGAAAAAAAATTTGATGAAATTACATTTTGCTTTTAAATACAACTCATCGGCCTGTTTGACGCCACCTAATTTGTTCGATGAAATCGCCTGATACGCAAATTATAATCAGTAGGTACACTCACATCTATGTGTACCTAATTAGAACGATATGCCATTTTCTTATTTTTCACGGAACATAAGTCCTAAGTCGGATTTTTATAAAATTTTTTACTCATGTACAAAAGCAAAGTTCACAAATTTAGGTAATAGTCCCAATTTTTAGGTCATGTCGCAAAATAAGAACACTCAGAATTTTTATGTTCCTATTTCTATTAAACGGATTGCTAGTCTAATCTGGTTTTTCGTTTAAACTATCAATGGTCCAGTCCCATCCAGATGTGAGGAAAATTACAGTGGAGAACAGCCGTTCAAATTATCTTTAGCAAATTTTATCATGGTCTTAATATTTTTCAACTATAATTATATGTTGGGATATTTTTAAGCATAATAATGAATCTTTACTCATAAGTCAAGTGTTTCCTCTAATTTTTTGTGACCTGTGTGCGCACTTTTTTAAAAGTGTACAATTTTTTCCATAATAAAAACTAAAATCTGAAAAGAGAACTGAAACGAAGACTGAGAACTGACAGGATGGATAAACCTATTTGTTTCATATCAATTCTTAAGATTCCTATGTGTAAACAAGCGCGTCATGCCTCAATCCGTTCGCTCACGTCAGTTTTCTTGAAAATCTAACAAAGTGCACATTTTATATAGGCAACTGTCGCTATGTCCAACAAGGATCACGATTTTGTTGTTGAATTTATTAAAATTTATAAAACCTTACCGTGTTCATGGCATAAGACAGATGTACGTTACCACAATGTAAATATTAGGGAAGCTGCCTACACTCTTCTATTAAAGAAATATAAAGAATACGATGGTAAATCGCTACGGTAAAATTTAAAATAAATAGCCTACGCTCAGCATACAACAAAGAACTTAAGACAGTTAAGGACAGTGAAATAAGTGGAGCAGGAACTGGGGAAGTATACAAATCATCACTATGGTATTATGGTCTCCTTTCGTTCGTCAGCGACTAACAGCCAACTGTAACAAGTGTTAATACCATGGACGGCGAGGATGAAAATCAGGAATTAATGGAAGATACGTATCCTTATTCATTCGTAAATAATTCAACCAATCACATGGTTCTAAGCGAAGTGCCTTCATTAAATTTTTATGCGACAATGAATTTCTTTCAAGAAGCCAAACTTTACTCCATTGGTTTCTTTTCTTCCGCTCTTTCTTCAGCACCAATGCTAACGTTATTACAATGAGATAGTCTTCATCTATGAGTTATTATAATACCACTTTTAAACTAGTATATCAATATAAGTTGAACATTTTTAAAGCGAAACACTTTGTTCAGGGCAACTCAGATTATACAAAGAACTGAAACGACCGAGAACAGTAAGAACTGATCGGACCGTGTAAAAACAAACCTTCTTCCGAACTTTAATGAAACAAGAACGGAAACTGAAACTGAACTGAGAACTGATATGACCGTCTAAAAGGCCTGTTAATGTTCAGGTAAATTTTGTACCTACTTATATGCATTGACACGATCTTACAGCATACCACTTATACTACATACATTTCAACGGAACACAATAAACAAAAAAAAAGAAACTAAAATCAAGTCAAATCATTAGTTCGAAAAGAATTTAGCTGATTACTGTGGCTTTCCCTTTTTTTATATTTTTTATTTGAAAATCAAATTTTCGGAGACGACATTTTATCACAACATTTTCCATTGTTATCGGAGAACTGCGTTATCTAAAAATTTGATTATTTAAATTTTTGTTGGAACCCTATAGATATGTAGTTGTTGCGCCCCTGCTTTCCGATATTAAAAATAAAAGAATATCGCTCAGACAAGCTGCTGAATATTTCCATGTTCCCAAATTGATCTTGCATGAATTTTTTAGATAAACTCTAAGCAATTCTTTGCCAAAAAAAAACCTAAAAAATCGTCCAGATTCGCTCCAACTAACGGTACAATTCATATAATAATGAAAAAAAAATATTTCGTTACTAGGGCTTAAGATTAGTTAAATTTACCTCTGTCCCTGTAAAATTGTCATTGTAAAATTTTGTTTTCACTTTTTCTGGTGCCGTCACCTTATCAACATTATTATTTTAATGTTAGTCATTTTTACTATATAAATAAAATGCAATTTTATGAGCGGATATAGTCAATGTTACAAACTTTCGAACAAAGTTATATAGTAGAGTAGCAAGCAAGTGAATCAAAATGATGTGGAAAAGTTCGACCCTAGTTTTGTGCTGCTTGTTTTATGTAAGTAATATTCGCTTGTATAAATTTTTATTAAAATTTAAAATAAATACATAGATGCATCTAATAAAATGTTTTTCATATTTTAAAAGTAGATTTTATTTCGTAAAAGTAACAAATTAAATAATATATTAAAGGCAAATTAATTTCTATAAACTAAATTTTTTATTACTTCTGCATAAAGTAAAACTTAACCTTAGAAAGTACACCTAGCAAAAATCACATAAACGGAAACTTTAGATCTATTATGTCTGCTGTACATTTTAGACAATATTATAGTACTTCACTGGACTTAAAAAACCCAAAAAAGCTGTTTTGTGGATGTAACTTTTAATTCCAAGTGCGAAGTTTGTAATGAGAGGATCTTTACAGGCCCGAGGGCAACAATTCACAAGAGGGATTAAAAAAAACACTTTAGTGCCGTATATATAATTTTTTGCAATGGGGTATTTGACAGTAGTTGAAAAAATATCTATTTTGATTTTTAAATAATTACTCGAGTCACAATGATACTGAATATTGCTTTTTTACAGGTTATTTCATTCAAAAATATAAAAAATTTAATTAAATAAAATTACAAAATTTACGTTAAAAATGACGTAATCAAAAACATCAAGCAAAAGCAGCTTACGTCACAAGCTCGTTCGAATATGTAGGTATTATATTGTAGTTAGGAAAAAAACTGTTTACTTTTTTGGTAACTATGAAAGAAATTTTTCATTATTAATTTTCATTACTAGACCTACTATTACTACTCAATGTTTTAGAGCCAATGACGTCATACGATTTGAAAGAGAACGTATCGTTTTGGCGATCTTTTTAAAAACTGAAATTTTATCGGTGATTTTTATTAAAAATATAGTACAAAATAATTTAAAAATGTGTATTATGAGTTTAGTAAGAAGTAATAAACACACTAAGATGGTTTTTAAAAATTGTCAAATATCCCATTCCGAATAATTTAAAATTCTAAAAATGTCTTTATCTACAAGTTTGAATTTGTTTATTATTTTAAATTACCTAGTAACGCCATTAAAGTTAAATTTCGCTTGTTGATTGGTGACGCTCTGTAAATTCTGTTTGTTGATTGGTTTAAAAACGAAAGTAAAAATATTCTTGGAACTAAAAGTGACACTTTACTTCCTATCTTGAGGGACTAAATCATGTATTTTAATCCCTAAATTGCAAAAATATTTATTATAAACCCCAAAACTTTTTTTTTAATTTTGATACATTTTCCATTCACAGATAACAACGCAAGCTCCAATTATTCCCGAGACAAATCCACTCTTATTTCGTCGCGGGGAATCCGTCGAAGTACGTGAAGCAATTTACAATTTAGAAGCGGTCGACAGAAATTCAAAATCGATAATAATTGATATCAAAATTGACGTCACGGATGCCAATAAACGTTTCAATGAATTAGCGAATATTGTTATGGGATATCACAATGCAAAAGTGAATATTATACAACGCTGCGCGACCCAACAAGGTGTCGCCAGTTTATCGAACGAACAGGCAAAAAAAGAAATTAAACTTGTGAACAACGATCCAACACTACAATTCGGGAAATTGATGAGGATATAACTGAAACACTACGACATGCTACAGTGGTAATTTCTCACACATACTGGGAGAAAGATAACTGTTTAGCGAGTAATAAAAAGGATCGCGACAAGATTGAATGTATTAACAATGTTACGCGGGGTATTGAGGAGCATATGGATAAGGTAAAAGAGGAAGGTGCCAAGGATGTGAAAACAATTAAACATGAAGTCGTCAATCTGAATAGTTGTGCAAGCGAAGCGTCGGAGAAATATCGTCGACAGGCGCAGGACTCGAATGTTAATCTAATGCAGTGTGCCGGAATTGGAATTTAATTTAATTTAATTTAATTATTATATAATATTAAATATTTATATTCAGTATTATCTAATCGGTGTAGCAAATTAATATAACGTGATAAAATATATTCTCATTTTTAAAATAAATATTTCATTGGTATTAATATAAATATAAAATGTTTTAACTTAATCCACTGCCCAATCGCAACAGTCGATTGCGCGACTCTCATATAGAAATACTGGGATTGTGAAAGTTCAATAGTATTTAGGTATTTGTATGGATAGAGTCGCTTAAACACCTATGGTATGGTGTTGTAAACAATCTTGCAATAAAGAATGGCATCGCATCAATGGAAAAAGTTTAAGAAGCGCTAATTTACCAAATATCAGCTAGCTCGGATTTCTATTAACCGGTCTAGTTTCTAATAAATAAAACTTAAACAGAAACTCGTGTCGCTAACATAAAACATCCCACTAACATAAGACTTTGGTTACTTGTTAAATTGGTATATTCCTGTTTCGCCTGTTCTCATTTCACCTGAAGTTAAAATTTGGTACGCTTTGGTTGCGTTTTGCCTGGCCACATGTTAGCCGGAAATAAATAGTTGTGATTCGCCTGATCTACTATAGGTAAATAAAAGAATAAGACAAATTTAAGCAAGCTACTTAAATAATGAAATAACAGTAGGAAATTTTTAAATATTTTTTTTTTAAATTGACGAAACGTAAAGCGCATAAACTTTTAACTATACCAGTAGTTTTTGCACTTATCAAAAATTACTGCCAATCCTAAGTCTGGAAAAAGTAGGAAGGAAAGTTGCTACATTTTCTTCGAATTTTCCTTAAAATTTCCTATGGTGTTATTTTAGCATTATAATAAAAAAAGGGCACCTATCGTCCAATTTATAATCAGGCGAAACGATACCACAATTTGAATCGTCAGGCGAATCGGGAAATTTTAATTGGTCAGACGAAACGGGAACAGACGAATCAGGCATAAATCGTTAAATTGGTTTCGATGCCAACAAAATTTTGAAACCAGAATTGTACACCATGCAAACCCAGTATTATCGCTTATAAGATCATTCTTCAAATTATATTAATTATATTTTTATTTATTTACATTATCTTACAAATTTAATTGTTTAAAGATATCTCTACAAAAGCTTCAAAACTGTTAAGCATGATCTACATATAGACTAATAGACTATAGAGACATATAATATGCATAATTATACTGTCTAATTGTAATAGATTCTAAAGGATCTGTCTGTTAAGACTTCCTGTGTTCAAGAAGATATTCGTTTGTTTTAAGTTTATTAACAACAAATTCAAAGTATACTTAATTGTCTACGATTGCGTTTATCTCTCAAGACAGTTATTGTATTATGAAACTGGTTGGTAGAATAAAACAATAATTAAAAAATTAACAAAAAACGAAATTTGGAGGCGCCGGGTATCGATCCCGGTACCTCTCGCATGCTAAGCGAGCGCTCTACCATTTGAGCTACGCCCCCTGTTATTTATTGAATGGATATTAATAAATAAAAGACAATTATTAAACACTACTTTCACCAAAAATCTAGAGCAAATATTTTATTTACCAATTAATAGCTGATGTAAATATTACATACGTAACACAAATTATGAGTAGCTACTGTCCATATAATTGTATTCAAGGTAAAAGAACATTCATTTAAATTTACACATTTAAATAAATTTTAACGCTACTTTCGGAGAAAAAGGAAATGAAAACTAGGTTGATATTATCGTTGACGCAAGTTGAAAACGTTTATGAGAACTTATTTCAAATTCCAGATGTAATCATACTGTTAAGATACTTCCACTAGTGTTAGAAACTTAAAGTTTGGTATAAGTGGGACCGGGATCATCGCATAGACCAATGGAACAAATGGCTAGGGTCCGGTTTTTTGAAGGGCCCGGTCAAACTGTCTATTTTAAATATTTAAATCAAAATTATGGGGTTTTTTGTAGCCTGGAATCATTGTCATGAATAACTGAAATAATATTAGGTGGTGTTATATAAAATGTCGTTTTCCGACCATGTGGCCGACCATGTAATTTAGATAAAGATCGACACTTTTGTTAAGGGGAGGTTTACTTGAGAGTCGTTAAAAAAAAGCGATTTTTTTTTTGCCGAAATTGATAGCAAATTATGTGTAGAATATGTTCCCAAAGTGATTTTGCTGAAAATCACTTTGGGAAAAGGTTTACTTGAGATTTGATAAAAAAAATTGATTTTTTTTTGCCGAAATTGATAGCAAATTATGTGTAGAATATGTTCCAAAGTGATTTTACTGAAAATAATTTAAAAACAAGATTCCTGCACATTAACCGAATCCAGCTTTCTATAAAAAAAAATTCAAAAAACGTAGTTCACGCAATAATGAGTATTAAATATAAAATTTTGAAAATACGTTTCTTTATATATATTTTATAATATCTCGGAACTACATTTTTGGAACTAGCGGACACGATAACTCAAAAACTAATCGATCGATCCTTTTTTTAAATTTTTTACTTTAAAGATAATTCAATTCTTCAGCACTTCTACCTAAGTTCGATACACTTTCAATATTTTTTTTATTTTTAAGTTTAAAGAGCGAAAAATAAGATAAAAATCGTAATCAAAAGTTCAAACATCCACCATTTTTTTTTCTTTCAGCAATTTATTGATATTATAGGTAGAGGTGCCGGTACTCTTCATATATTTTATAAATCTTTTTTGTTTTTGGATTTCGGTGGTTTATTACCGGCGCTAAGATGTCCGCCAACAAGGCATTGGATTTTCGGATCGTCACACTGCAGTATCTCTAAAATGGACAATTTTTTATATTTTTCCTTGAAAATTTTTTTTGTATAGTTTAATACTTAATAAATATGTGTACAAAATTGATATTTACTACCGTTCTTGAGAAAAAAATTCTAGAACAATACATAATTTTTAAGGACTCTCGAGTAAACCTCCCCTTAAGCATTAGAAAAATGTTTAAAAGAAATTCTTTAACTCTGAATATATATTTTGTAGTTTGGAATCATTTCCACCTTGGAATAACATTAGGTCGTGTAAAATGAAATATCGTTTTCTGAAAACTTGGTCGACCAAATACCTAATTAGATAAATATCGACACTCAAAGCAGGATCATCGCATAGACAAATTAGACAAATGGCTAGTGCACCGTTTTTTGAAAGGTCCAGTCAAACTATCTATTTTAAATATAGACATTTGAGATTTGTTTTAGTTTTTCACATTATTCGATTTAAGTTTATTTAGGGTTGACCGGGGTAATTGTGAATTGGGACAATTGTGAACGGCGCCTATAATTTCTAAAATAACATTAATATTGTTAAAAATCAAATCTAAGTATGTTTTTCTGTCCTTTCTTAATATGCTGTTAAAATTTGATAACAATTCTCTAAGTATTAGTCTCTTTTTTGTTATTTTGAAAAAACCCTTGCAAAATATTATGTATCTTACTTCGACCAATCCTCAAAAAAAAATTTTTTTTAAATACATTTTATTTTTTTTAAAGGGAAGAAATGGTTAAAAGTACTTCTAAAGAAGTGGTCTAAACCCTGAGAGGGTTCCTTATTAACTGCTAAAGAAATTGGACAATTTATTACCAATTCACAATTACCCCATGATTTTAAAATTGCGGGATAATTGTGAACGTCATTCACAAATGCCCCTATTTGATCAAAAATTTCAGTAGTGTTGTTTTCAGAGTTTAAAATGCTGATGAAGATGCTGATGACATTATTGTACAAGTTTCCGTTGTACAAACAATACAAAAAAAAAAAAATTGTGTAAAGAGCGATGTTTTTTGTATCAATCTACGAAATCATTGCTGTGCTCCCTTATCCAATAAAAACTTACAAAAACAGAAAAATTACTTGTTTTCAATGTTTCTGTGAGTGTCCAAGGGCAGTCGGATTAATATAAAACCATTTTCTTTTTTTTTTATTTACAGTATTAGGCCTAATAGATTGTTGTTTTTATCCATGTTAACTAAATGTATTCTCTTGAAAAAGTCTCATTTTCCTTGTTTTTATGTGAAAATCTTGTAATTTTTTGATTTTTTATTTGATAAAATGACAAAATATCATTTTAAGTTTGTAATAAATTTGTTCCTACAATTTTTGTTATTTTTTTTTAACTTTGATTTTTGGTACAAATTTGAGGTATGGATAACTTGCATTAAACAAAGAGAAATTGTGACCGCTAAAGTATGATAAAAAATTTGAAAGTGTGATAAATGTGAAGAATTTAAGTTGGGCTTTACTCTGATGCATCTCACTTCTCTTGTAATCCATTCTAAATAATTTTTCTGATAGCATTCACTTTTACCCCAAAATTCATAAGATTTGCAAAACCGCACCGGGGAAATGTGAATGACTTATAAAATTTTTGTTTTTCATACGAATTTGCTCAAAATTTGTGTGGTGCATCCTGAATAATGTAGAATTAAATGTGATATATAAAATAAAAAATACTTAAAACAACGCTTTTATCTCAGTTCATGAAAATTCATTCACAATTACTTCGGTCAACCCTACTGTCTTATATTTTTTCTGTGCTCTATATTTTGTGGAGGTGGGATGGGGCCGGGTAAGAAAAAATGTCTACGGCCCCATAAGGGTTAATCCGTCCCCGGCTACTCCACCTTCTCCTCGGGCTTGCTTCGCTCATGTGGTTCAAATAAATTATTCGAGACTAAACAATTACAGTAGAATCGCGTTACAAGTCCGTTACAGTGCCGTAACTCGCACTTCGCCTACTTTTCAAGCGTGTGACTGTGTACTTATTTATAATCAAATTGCCCGGACGTTTAGTGCAGTATTACCATTCGTTAGAAGCGGCACAAAAACAACCTATTTTTAATAAATAAATTTACTAATATTTTCTAAATGTGTTCTATAGTTTGTGTGACAGGGGTTTAAAGAATATTGTCCACAGATATTTTCTTTACAAAATTTTTTAAAATCTATTGTAGAAATTTTAAATAATATTGTTAATCAAACAAAGTTTGTAATATAATCCACGCAATGCACGAACAAAACTTGCTTTGGTCCACTACACATATGTATTATGTAAACACGGACCTATAAAAAAAATTATTTTAGTGAATAAAACGATTCTGACAGGATGATTTATGAGTTGCACCATTTATTTATTTAATTAATTCGTAATTGACTTGCCGTAAGGCTAATCAACTATAATTACATTATAAGTTGCAGCATTAAACATCAACACCAATATTCCGGTCTCATAACGAGAGACTAAAATGAATTTTTTTTCGGTTATGGAGGGGAAATGTAATCGGCGGACTTATAACGTGATTCAACTGCATTAATCTTTTCATAAATATTTAAGCTTTAGTAATAATTTTCTATCTTTAATAAACGTTAACTGAAAAAGTTTCCTTGCTTTCAGAAGATTCAACTTAAGCTACCTTTCAGGACATATACTTGAAAAAAATGCCGTGTCAAAAATAGCTTCATTTCCTTTCTTCATCTATAGATTTACCCATATATTATATTAAAGAGAGATACCAAATTACGATTTTTGATTTTCAATTCATAAACAATGACAGCAAAAAGTATCAGAAAAAACTAGTAGTTGAGAAAATTTGATTACTGAAAGACACAACCTATTTTGCCTAATCGAATCTTTTCCCAACATCAATTTTATTAAATAACAGAAATAACGTAAAAAGTACCAAAAAAATATCTCTTTCATTCTGATATAAATTAGAATAAATGTCGAAGAGTAACTTCATTAAAGAGAAAAATTGAAAATGAGAATTGACAGACAAAAATAAGGATTTTATATTTTTTCTGTGCTTTATATTTTGTGGAGGTTGGATTGGGCCCGGTAAGAAAAAATGTCTACGGCCCCAAAATAGGTTAGTCCGTCCCCGGATATAAGTGTAGGTGTTGACCTAAAAGATTTAAAAAAAAAATATGTTTGACTAAAATATTTTTTTATTACTCATGCGGGAGAAGTACTAACTTGGCGCACACATTTCTGTGCGCAAAATAGCTGTTTGCCCACTGTACTCTTCCCGCATACTTTTTTGCGTGTGGAAAGTAACTTTCCACACGCAAATTGACAATAATACACGCAAAATTTAATCAAAACACGCAAAGCCGCCTCTTAATTTTTCATTTAATAAATATTTCATAATTATTTCTATAGAAACCACCAACAAAGTAATTTAAACGATAATTAATTTAGAAAAAAATGACGAATACTTAAAAAAATATTATTTTAAAAAGTAATATAAATGTCAAAAATTGTGATAATAATAGAAAAAAGTATGTGAAATTCGTAATAAAAAATAATATGTGCAACTCGTGCGGGATTGTCGATTGCCCTACTCAAGCAAATGAGCGCACTCACTACGTTCGTGCGCTCAACTTCGCTTTCGTGGGCAATCGACAATTTCCCGCACTTATTGCACAATATACTATTATTCTTTGTGTCCGTTTTATGCAATTTGCTAGAGATGTAATCTATCATAAAAATTAAGAAGCCTATATACAATATACTGTATTTTGAAGGGATATTATGTTTAGTTTAATGATATAATATTTTTAAAAAAATAAAATTTCAATTCTTTTTTTAAATCATATTTTAATCGTAAAAATATATGCCAAAGTATTTTCAGAAAGAAACAACATAATTTTTTTTATTGTATTATAGGAAAGACTACGGAATTATAGCTAATACATACTTAAATGTGGTGTTCAAAAATACTTTCAACATTAACTATCGGCTCCAGAGAGCCGCATTATTTCTTATATACACTTCCGCTACGCTTTAATATATTTTCTTTTTCTTACCTCTACAGATTAATACATTTTCCCTACCTGATTACAGAGGCGTAAGTAATGGTTGTATAGTTGGCTTAAATGTACCGTACAAAATAAAGAACTTTTTCTCATCTTAGTGTCAAATTTATTTTCCTCAATTTGACCTCACCCTTATGCTGTAAATAACATTACACAGGTACAGATAATACTCGAATTACGTCATTTCGACTTGCGTCATTTCCAATATTGTGTCAAGTAATATTTCGTTGATATACAATTCCTCATACTTTTACGTCACCACCAGATTTGATATAGGTACTTTTCTTGATGTTTTTTTCAACAAAATGGTATAATTGAAAAAAGTCCAAGTGCGTGTTGGACACGCATTAAGTTAGGGTTCATTAGTGGTTACAGTTTTTTTACGCCTTTCGCGGACAAAATATAGGGTATTTAAGTATATTTACAGACGATTTATTTAAAAGTAAATAAGTATATTCAACCTCAGTTTAATTCGACCATCAAATGAGAAACGATTAAAAGAACTTCAACCTTATTTTAAAGAAAAACGAAAATTTTATACATTTTCCAGCATGCCCCTTACTGGCTTGGACTTGAATTTTTGGACTTCAGTTACTTCTCACTTCTTCTTTAATGTATGGAACCCATTTTCTAAAGAATTCAAAAGAATAGTAATTTAACTTAACATTAATATAATTATACTAGCCGTATACCCGATGGGCTTTTCCATCGGCATCATCTTCGTGCTCACTTTCTTTTCACTTTCAGTGTTTTCAAAAGCCTAAATACAAACTTCCACGATTTTTAAATTTTGTTTATTTTAATAGCCATAGCAACATATTTTTGTATATCTCTAATTTTAAAAATGACGTATTTCCATACAAATTTTCATCCCCTATTAAACCCACTTGGGGGACGAATTTTCAAAAATCCTTTCTTAGTGCTCACCTACGTTACATAGGGAACTCCTATGCAAAAATTCGTTCTTCTAAACCCAACAGTTTAGGCTGTGCGTTGTCTGTCAGTCAGTCAGTGTTAGAAATTTATTAAGTAGATTGACTAACAACATCTTGATCAAAGTAAAATAAATCATCAAGCTTTCTTTTCATGTACCAAAAAAATTATGCAAGAAAATTCAGTCCTGATAATAATTTTCGTTCATTCTATATTTCAACGGCCCCCACAAAAAAGTCGAGCCATTACCGCCATTTTAGCGTAACCGACAAATATCAAATTTTACAAGAGAAGGATTTTTTTAAATATTTGTATAGCGCTTACGATATTTCTGCTGTCTTAATTTTATTACGCCTGAGCGTATTATTCCTATTATTTTACTAATCTTATACGATAAAGATGGTTATTGTCGGTTACGCTAAAATGTGAAAATGTGTTGTATTAACGATAAACTAAGCAGTTGCTATAACTCGTTAATTAACGAATTTTGGAGAAAAACGTTAACACTGCTTGCTCCGTGACGGTTTAAAATGTTGCTTGCAATAAAAATTTCAATTTCGATAAAAGTGTCGCTTACGATAAATCGGCGGTAATGGCTCGATATAAATTACTGAATTTGTGCTTTAATAAACTTTCTTTTGATACGCAACTCGATGCTTTTGGAAAAAAATTGTTTTACCACTTTTCATGTTACCTCCAGAAATTAACCCCCAGACTCTCTATAAATTATCCTTATCTCTGTACCTACTAAATTTCAAATGTCCACGTTGAATAGTTTCAGAGAAAATCGTCTGTAACAAATAAAACGCCTGTTTTACCAATTTTGGTACGAAACACTAAAAACAATAAAATGTTACCGAAGAGTCCACTTCAATCGTTATTGAACATTTTTATAGAACATTCTGTATGTGCCCAACATACGAAGATGCGAAGTAATTCAGAAATTTTTATAAAAATAAAAATAAGTAAAATTGTCTCGTGTTTCGTCCAAAATATACACTATACAACATGTAGGGGAAGGCTCGCTACAGTGGCCCAGGCAGGTAAAGTGGTCACCACTAGTTTGCAAATGAACCAAGGGTTTCCATTTCTTGTTATTTAGTTTAAATTATAGATTGACAGTTTACATAGTGTCACGGTGCATACCAACTCGTTAGGTGTTACTTAGAAAATTTTATTTAAAAAAAAAAGTGTTTTGTGTGCCCTCTGATCTAAGGTAAGTACTTACAAATATTGTATAAAATATATTGTATTATGAATACTTGGTTTTTGTGAATATTCCCGGTGTCTGTTGTAGTACTGAAGCAATTAATTTTATAATAAACAATATTATGAATCATACGTTGGTCGTTGGGGCGGAACTTAATTCAGTTTTCCTATTTTACTTAGTTTCGGGTAATGTGGCCCACTATGTATAAAGGTAAAGTGGCCCAGTGGATCTAGTGGTGGTACCAGAATTGTGGCCGAAATCAATAGCAGAAGATGGCTGAGTACGATGTAGGTACGATATGCAAAAGATGTGTCTATGAAGTCTGCTCTGGTTACAATGACGAAGATGGCGATTTTACTTGTGAGTTTTGTTTTAAAAATAAATAGTTACCATCTGAGTACTTTGGATAATTAAAAATTGTTTTTATGATTGCTAACTAGTAGCAAATTGTAATATTTTTGACTAAAAATTGTAATTTCATCTAAAAATTAAAAACGCCGTGAGCAGCGGAGCCTCATCACGGAAGTCGAATTTTTCCTTTCATCTTCGGTATTGAGTGTCTACAAGCGAAATATAATTGAAACTCCACCAACGATTTGTAATTTTGGTGGTTTCAAAACTGATGATGAGTGTCCGGTTGATCGGGGCTTTAAAAAAAGGTTTTAAGTTTTTAAGGGCTGAATCTCAGTAAATTTCAATTTTGTGCCGATAGCAGTTAACAGGGAAAAAGCCAACACAATTCGTACGAGGGCATTTCTATCCATGCTTATCCGCCAATTGAATTTGTGTTTTATTTTTAAATATTAAAAAAGGAACTTAAATAGTAAACTGGAAGGCTTTTATGAAGATATTTTTTCTTTCCAAAAAAATCCAAAATTTCTATTTTATAAATAATAAAAATCCAAAATTTCTAATTTATAAATAAACAGTGACTTTAACATTTTCAAATTACTTAATATGTATGTATTTCATTTGTTAAAAAATTGTATTCACTTTTTTTAAATTTTTTAAAATTACTATTCGCCTACTTGTATTTAGAATAAAAGTAATGCATTTAAAACACATTTAACAATAGCATTCAATTCCGATGTAAAAATGGAAGAAGTGGGGGGAAAAGTAATGTGGACTCCCTAAAAGGTACTAGCTGGATACTAACTGAATACACGTACAAAATTTCAGCCCTCTAGGTTTCCTTAGAGAGTCTCTAGACGTGTTAGAAAACAAGCAAAAATATTAAGGAAATATTGGCGTAAAAATCGTGGGGGTAAGGGTTAAAAGTTGAAACCCCCAAAAAACAGTGTCTGGCTATTAGCTTAACCTGTACACAAAATTTCAGCCCTCTAGGTTTATTTGGGGAGATTTTGACCTGAACGAAACTGTTAAAAAACAAGAAAAATCATGTTCTTTTGGGTATAAAAATGGTGGCGGTAGGGTTTGAAAGTCGAGAGGCCCAAAAAGCACCCCCTTGATACTAACTCGATCCGAATACAAAATTTCAGCCCTCTAGGTTTATTTGGGTGACCTGTGCGAGTGGTACAAACTTCGAAAACGTCGAAAATGCATGAAATTGTAGCTTAAAAATGAGGGGGGTGGGGGTAAAATATTAAAACCTCCAAAAAGCACAATCTAGGTACGAACTTTATCAACACACCAAATTTCAACCCTCTACGTTAATTCTGGGGGGCTGGGGGCCTGTTAGATCCAGCGAAAATCGTTTTTCCCCCCTCTACTCCCACCAAATCATCCTAGGAAGCTGAATTTTGGATATGTTGTAGATAAATGACCCAAACATTATTTCCAACCGGTTTGGAAAAGTTTTATTGCTTTTCCGCCCCCCACCACCCCCTAAAAGTTGGGTCGGATAAAAAATTTTCCCAAAATTTGACCCCACTTTGATAGTATGAGGTGCCTCGAAAATGAGCCCCATTTACCAAATTTCATCTCTTAACTTCCATAGGGGGGCCCTACACAAATTAAAAGGTGGCGGGAATATATATATATATATATATATATATATATATATATATATATATATATATATATATATATATATATATATATCAGTCATTTTTTTTCTACATATTCGTGTTCTACGGGTCCGAAAACGGATAGCGCCCCTACTCTCGCCTCTCACCGTTCTTGTCGTATAGACTGTATAGGTCTAATTTTTTCAAGGAAAAATTCGACTAAAAAGTCAGTCTTAATCTATGTTAACTTTTAATATTAATAATACTATGCCACTTTACCTACCCAAGGTGGGTAATGTGGTCATTTTGTCACTTACGAAGTTTAATTGATAATTTTTTATTACTGTGAATATGTAAACCGTATGTATATTATAAAATAAAGACTTTATTAAATTTGCAATTGTATTATATCAAGAAATATCAATTAATTAAAACCGTTTAGAAAATATACACAATTCAAACCTTAGGGTGGCCATATTGCCCTACCTTTCTCTACCTACCTGTGTCCCACTTAAGACTCAATACTTGTGTCCGATACATTGTATATCATTTTACATTCTCTCTTTATTTATTTGTGTTATTTCGATATCCTTTAAAACGAGGGAAATTACCTTTTTCCCCAATACACACACACATATGCACACACAATGTTTTTGAAGAGGGATAATTGAAAACGATCTTGAACGAATCGGCGTTCGAAGAGAAGTTTGTTTAGAAAAAAAAAAGAAAACTTGACATTGTATTTATTATATTGTTGATGTTAGTTAAAATTTCCGTTTTACCTAAGGACCATCGATATATCTAAAGGATTTATCTAATTTAATGTACACTATCGAACAAGTAAATGGGGTCATGGATAAAAATAAATTGGAAGTGGGTAGGTGATCTCTATTGGACTACCTAGTTGATTGATTTCCCGGTCAGTGTTTTATCTTGCTGACAAGTATATAGGTATATTTATTGTAGGTTAAACAAATTTTAATACAATTTAAATATCTACTAGAACAGCGTTTCTCAACATTTTTTCAGTCACGGCCCGGTAAATCTCGGAAAATATTGTGTGAACCGGTCACATATAGGATCACATATTATCCGGCCACTTAATTAACCATGTAATCAGCGCCCGCTCTAGCGTTTACGCCGTCCCGGGCAAAAGTGAATAATTCCAACCCTGTGCAAAATCGGTGACCTTATTTTTGTTTTTGCTCGTCAGCTGTAAAATTCCGCCCCTTTTGTACAAAATTCCCGCCCCGGGCAAATTTTTTTTTTTACTCGTCACTTGTACAATGCCACCGTCTTTTTACAAAAATTTACAAAATTCCCGCCCTTTAAATTTGCCACGCCGGGCAAATGCCCGGTTGCCCCCCTGGAGCGGGGCCTAATGTAATTTAAATAAATATTGACTTTAAACGGAATTATTGTATCTTGGAATCATTTCCGTCAATATGTAGTTGAAATACATTAGGCTCTCATTTCCGTCTTTAATAGGAAAAATATTTGGTCGCGTAATACGAAATGTCGTTTTCTGACCACTTTGTCGACTATCTGCCCATATAATCTAGCGAACAGCATCTTGCATAATATAGCGAATTTTCTGTTACAAAAATTAACTTCTCTCGAAAATCCGCTTACATCGGATAATGATTTCGTATCTTATGTGATTTTTCTACTCTTTGCAAGCCAAAAGATTCATTTCTTTGAGGTTCCGAGACGTTTCTGGTTGAAAAATTCATCTAAGCGTTTCGGACTTTCAACGTTTTCACATAGATATCATGAAAATCGGATGCTTCGTTTGAGAGTTATCATGCGGACACACGTATACATACATATATATGAATTTTAGTGAATGTCATTTTTGACTTTCAGAGATTTCAAAACAAATTTTTATTATAGTCCTGAGTTAAAGTCTTACCATGACAGCGGCCGTAATAACTGAACTTTCCATTCGGCAATCCGCTAAAACGTTAACATATGGACAGTTAAAAAAAGTCTAAAACAATATTTTTTACCGCCAACATTCACAACTTACAAAATATTTTCAATAATATTCACTATATAAGCATAATTATATATAATTTTTATTCATATCGAAATAAAACGCGTGTTGTGTATGTAGACTCAACTGAATAAATACCATGAATACTGTAAATTTTGATATTGGAATGTTATTTTTTGTGACCAATTTCCGAAAAAGATTGAAAGATTATTTATCAATGTCTTCTATGCAGAATAAATAGTTGGGCAATTTTCAGTATACATATATTACGTAATTACTGCTGACGTACGTATATCGCATGTGACATAAAACTGGAACAAGCCGTCAGAGTTGATGTTAATTAATGTTGGTGACATCGAAAAAAGTTCATTTCAATTATTTGTTGTTGTTGTATAAGAAAACTTGTCAACATTATGAAGGAGTTTGCCGTCTATTGTCTATATTTCACTACATATATTGTTTATTTAACTCCTTGAAATATACATATATATATATATACCCCATGGCTTATCAAAACAGGTTCAAAACCAGTGGCGACGCGTGAAATTATTAGCTGGGGAGACAGTCTTTTTTACCATATTTCTAAGTAGACTTATTTTGTGTCTATTTTTATTTCAAAATCTGTAGTCTTTCTAAGCTTTATTAAAGTTTTTTTCTATAACAGACCTTCTGACTCAGTACTTTGACTAAAATAAAAATGTTGAAATTTTTAAGCAGCCATTTGTACCTACTCCACCAAGGGTAAAAGATATTGAAATTTTTGTTTTGTTTTGCGGTTAGTCTGAATTAAAGCTCTTAAAAAAATTTAGAATTTTACATTGTAGTTTTTAAATTAGGTTCGTATATTATTATTATATTTCTAAAGGAAAAAATTTAAAACTTCTGATGTAAAAAACTTAAACAGATAGTAGAGAAAAACAAATTGAAAATAAATACCTACAAATTTTATTAAAAGTTTCCAATGTTTAAATAATAAATAACAAAATCTAAAATTCATTAAGAAATATTTAAAAAATTGAACTGAACCAAAAGCAAACAAGCAGTTAATTAACTAACAACAAAAATTATTTGAATTTTGTGTAACAATAAAATACATAAAATAAACTGCTGTTATGTGTACGTATATCGTTGATCGTACGTATACAGAATAGCAAATGCATACGTTTAGACAAATTAATCTGTGTCTTCCTTAGGGGTGAATAAATATGATATTGCGTTATTGTTTCCGTTTTTTTATTATTTTTCAAAAAATACTGAATATAATTTGATAATTTTTATACCATTAGAAAGATTGCTACATTTTACATATAGATAAGAAAAAATTATTCCAAAATCTTTCTTAGTTTTTGAGTAATAAACTAATAATGATGTAAATAAATTGGAGAATATTACATAATTATGGTTCATTTCAGTTAAATTTAACCATGCTTCGTCACTTTGAATTTAAATAATTTCCGTTTTCTTGGCTTTATCTCTTTTATTATTGCATTTATGTAAATTTTAAATTTGCAGTTTATTTTTAGAAAAGAATAGAAGATTGATTTGTTTCGAATATAAGAATTATTTAATTTTTTAACGAAAACTCATGATCAATTGTATCTGAAACGAGGTATATATACATGTCATGCAGATTGTGTGTGTAAATGTTTGAAACAGGCAGTGTCTGTTAACACATACACACAGAGCAAAGAGAAACATTACTAAGATTGTCTTCCTTGCCGGTGAATTGATATGATATTACATTATTGTTTCAGTTTTTTTATTATTATTCAAAAAATACTGAATATAATTTGATAATTTTTATACTATTAGAAAGATTGTTACATTTTACATATAGATAAGAAAAAATTATTTCAAAATTTTTCCTAGTTTTTGAGTAATAATGATGTAAATAAATTGGAGAATATTACATACTTGCAGATTGTGTGTAAATGTTTGAAATAGGCAGTGTGTGTAACACATCCACACAGAGTAAGGAGAAATATTATTAAAATTGTCTTTTTGCGTTTAGACTTGTATGAGTTGTATAGATGTAACCAGATGTAACCATACACATAGGTTCACATTTATGTATCAGGTTATATGTATATTATATTATTGTATAATATGTTTTTGTAAACGCATATAATATATGTAATATATTGTACATATATTCATGTATATACGTTTTATTTGAAAATGTGAATTAGAAATGGCCAATATTATAAAAATTAGACAGTAATTTTAAATTTTATAAAATATTTTAAATTTTATGAAATTTAATTTTTTTTGGGAGACACTGTCTTCCTTGTCAACTCCCACGCGTCGCCACTGCAAAACAGGTCAACACATTGAATACGGTTTAACAGTTGTTCTCAGTTCGGTGCATTAGACTGGATACGAAATGTTTTGATGCGCCGTAGTGTAGATATACTATTATAACACATAACATTTTTAATTAAAATCTTACAGCTGCTTTCGTGAAGTTATACTAACAGCAAACTAGTGTCAGTGTATAGTGAACTACCTAGATATGTTTATATCTTTACTGAGCACCGCTAAAAGTGGATGACAGACAAGTATTTTGTTTGTTAAAACGACCTAATTAATAAACAACTACATAAAAACAGATAATATGTAGGTATCTATATATGCAAAAAATGAATATTAAATAAGATTTGGGTCAATAAAAAACATTTTTCCACAAACACAGTTGATTTCTCAAATTAAATTAGGAAATTAACTTGATTCAAGGTTACTATAACGTAACCGATCTTCCAAAATCGAATACTGACAAGGAAAGATATCCAACTGTATCTCACAAAAATTTTTGAAACTTTGGTGGATTGTAAATCTTATTAAAACTAATCACGAGCCATATTTGGTTCGTGTCCATAAGCGGTTTAAGAGGGTGAAACTCACCCCTGAAAATTTGAGCTCTTTTCAATTTTCTTAAATATCTTGGAAATGATAAGAGCTTTGGTAGGGAAACTACATATATATTTGTAAATGGCACTCTAAGATCTTTACTATGATACCAAAATTAAAGTTATAAAATCACTGGGGTTTCATCCCCGACCCCAACCCCTAATTTTATCAGGTATTTTTTGGTAAAAGAGCAGGATCAACGGATTCAGTCTAAATACAAAACTCATTCAGTCTTTCCACAACTAGTAAATGTATGAGATCCATTGTTATCACCACAGTATTACATTGTTGTTGAAACAATGATTTGAAACAATTTTGGAACAAACTTTAAACGCGTATGTCTCGAAATGCCCTTTTTAAAAACGGTTCCTACTCTCAAACGGAAAGTTTCCAAACTATGAGTTTGAAATTTTGACAGAATATTTTTTATTTCATTCTCCATGTAGCTATGGGAGCTTTTCTTAAAAAAAATCTTCCTTTTTTAACATGGAAAACTGTAAAAAAAGGCCTAAATTTTGTTCTTTTTATTCAAACCGCCGCCATTTTTTCAAATTATCAAATTAAAGAAAAAAAACCTTCATAGGAACATAGTGGCTTTCCTACAGATTGATAATCTATCTGTTTCTTTTTTCTCAGATGAATGGATGGCTTTTTTTTTAAAGACACTTTTCAAAAAATTATAACAATTATAAAAAATAAATAAAAATGAATAAAAAAAATATTTTTTTATTACTCATGCGGAAGAAGTATTAACTTGGCGCACACATTTCTGTACGCAAAATAGCTGTTTGTCCACTGTACTCTTCCCACATACTTTTTTGCGTGCGGAAAGTTTACTTTCCGCACGAAAATTGACAATATAACACGCAAAATTTAAGCAAAACACACAAAGCCGCCTCTTGATTTTTCATTTAATAAATATTTCATAATTATTTCTATAGAAACCACTAACAAAGTAATTTAAACAATATTTAATTCAGAAAAAAAGACGAACCCTCAAAAAGACTATTTTAAAAAGTAATAAAAATGTCAAAAATAGTAATAATAATAATAGAAAAAAGTATGTAAAATTCGTAATAAAAAATAGTATGTGCAACTCGTGCGGGATTGTTGATTATTCACTCAAGCGAATGAGCGCACTCACTACGTTCGTGCGCTCAACTGCGGTTTCGTGGTCAATGGACAATTTCCCGCACTTATTGCACAATATAATATTGTATTGTTAAATAGTGGTATTAGTCGTAAAAAAAGTCATCCCTATTCCCCCATCCTATCCATCCGACAAAAAATTGCAAAACTTGACTATTTTTCGACCGGTCACACTGTAATGATACCTTAAACTGCTGATAAGTTTTGGCAATCATTTTTTCTATGTTTATCAGCATAAGAAACTTGTCCCAAAAGTATGGTTCTTAAGCACATACTCCTGTTTTCTGATTAAATTTCGACAATTACATGACAACAGTCGAAAATTGATCCTTTAATTAATAAAATTTCATTAATGAATTTGTATAAAATCATTTAAATAGGCATTAAAAAAAAAATTAAAAATTTCACCGGCGTGACGTCATCATGTGTCTGTAATTAGATTTCATCACAAAATGGGTACATTTTGTCATAGAGGATTAATGTTTGGGCTTATTTCTAGATTTCCACTACTGTTTTCTCAATTTCTGGTATAATCTGTTTAGTGCATAATTTCTTGTTCTAAAAGAAATAAATATTGCCTGTTTGGTAACAAAAACCAAAAATTCACCCTTAAATTACCAAAATCGCATTAACAAATTTATATAATACTAAACAAATAGTGCGTATTAAAAAACAATAAAAATTTGCCGTAACGACGTCATCGAGTAAACTTAATTAGTTTCTTAAAAAACTGAGAAATTCTGTTAACCTTAGAATCAGACGTACTTGTCAAAATGACGAACGAACTTCTCTACCTGCTCCTGTACTATGTACAACTTGTCGTTGCTTGTCTGTTCTAAAACTTCTGTTATCTAATTTATTTGTTATGATAACACACCAAACGTATTAATTTTGTTTATAGTTGCTGTCGTTTTGTTTATATTAAAATAGTGTGCGTCAATTTGACGACGATGTATGATTAACGTATGTTTTGTTTTAAATATTCTGTACTTTACATATAAAAGTTTTCCTAAAGCGTTGTTCACATATAAGTAAGTAGATTAGTAGTTAGTAGAACAACTTAGTAAAACAACTTAGTAACTTAGTAGAACAACTTAGTAGTAAGTGGGACAGTAAAAATATATAACAATCAATGGTATGCATAAGGTTGAGTATTGTGAGACTCTGCTCAAGTGAATATGAATATGTTGTCAGATACTTGCACCCGGATACACACAGATATATATGACAACATATTCATATTCACTTGAACAAAGTCTCACAGTACTCAACTTTATGCATGCCATTGAATGTTCGTTTACCTGCAATAAACGTTTGTGTATTGTGAACAAAATACATACCCAATTGATATCCAAAAGCCAGTTATTACCGCCCCATAAAACATTCTTATAATAAAACTGTTACATTAAATTTTAACAAGAAAAGAAAAAACATACACTGTTAAAAAAAGTAAGTGGTTGGATATGTTAAACTAGTATAAATTAATATAACTAATTGTAAGTGAATATTATATTCATTGTTTTAAAGATACAAATTGTACAGTATAATAATTGTGAATATTATTGTGATATTTGAACATAAAAAAGCCTTTTTTTCTATTCAATTTATATAAATTTTAAACATCCATAAATTTTGCCCTTTTTAGTGACATCAAAAATGATTATTAAAATGTTTGTGTTCCTTGTTATTCGCATTTAAATAACCATTTTATCCTGCTTACTAATTTAAATGTTTCTAATTTTTTTTTTTTTTTTGGGCGTTTGTTTACGCCACATTTGATGTCGCGTCTATAGGCGGCTTGTTCATTTATATTTGTTTATGAATTTTTGTATTTTTAAACAATTAATTTAACATGAATGTTTTTATTTTTATTTTTATTTTGTTATTTATTCATTTATTTATTTCTTTAAAAACTTACGTTAAATTATTTTAATTTCACAGTTTTAGTATTACAATGAAAAATTTGTAAAATTTCGCAATATTTTTTGCTATGTGTATACTATAATATGTAACTATCAAAAAAGTTTTGGAAATATTTTTAGCAGTGTAGATATATCTTAACCTTAACAAAATTCATATATTTATTGTTATAATACCTATTGTTATATTTTTTTCCTGTTCCACTTACTACTAAGTTGTTCTACTAAGTTACTAAGTTGTTTTACTAAGCTACTAAGTTGTTCTACTAACTACTAACTACTAATCTACTAATCTACTTACTTAGGTGTGAACAACGCTTAATTTTTCTAAAATTTATTAAAGATATGCATGTTATAATTAATTTATTCAATGATAATGATAATGTGAAAGATGATTACAGCGGATTGACTTATAGAGACGACATAATACTGAAGTTTTAATATATTGAATGAAAAACTAAATAATGCGTTTCAAGTGACTTAATAAAAGATTAACAATTTATTTTTTGGAAAATATTTTAATTTTATTATTTTTTAAGACCTTATTCGAAAAAATACTAACAAACTTTAGAAAATTTACAAATGTGCCTAATCAGGAAGTAACTACATATCTACGGGAATATTTGTGATTGAGAAATTTCACATTCTGTAAAGTCACACATGTCCACCGACTCATAATAGTTCATAAATTAATTATTTGGAAGACACGTTTTATGATACAATTGATGTATTTATCTATTTTAATTTATATAATGAAAATATGTTTTCATAAGAAGATTAAAAAAATTAATAAATATTTATATTAAGAAACTTTTCCAAATCCAATTTTTTTTAAATATTTTGTTCGCTTTTGTAGTACTGTTATGTAAAAAAATGCTTTTTGCAAATAAACTCTAAAACTCTCCGTAAAAGTCCAAATTCGTCAAATTAACGCCGATGTATGATTAACGTTTCCCGTAGACCAACGTATGATTCTAGGGTTAAGGAGACTTAAGATTTGAAGTTGTTGGTAGGTTTTCGCTAGCATTGTTTTTATTTTCGATATATAATTAGAAGTGTGGAACTAATCGAAATTTGAGTTTTAATGAATAAATTAAAGTTCCGACGTAAATTTCGCCTTTCCAATAACAAAACTCAACAATTCATCCCGAAATTACTAAAATGTTATTAATAAAATGAATTTTTAGAAAATCACTTAAAATTTTACCGTGATGACAACATTAAACACAGTTACTTAAATTATTATGACATTTACTTGGAACTAGTACAATTTTATATACTAAACTGTTAAATATTGTAAATTTTATGGTCAATTTTACTAAACGTATATCCAATATTCAGATTTTGCTATATTACAAGCAGTAATTTTCATTCGAAGAAAAACTTTTCATCCGTTCCAAAATGGCACACCCTGTATATATACGTCTAATTTAATGTCCATACAATTTTCATGTCAATATTATATTCATTAAGATCTGTCCGTTCAAAAGCTCGTTAATAGTTTTCAATTTTCGTAATAATTAATCAACAATTCGATATAATTATAAATCCTTTTTACCCTTCGACATTAATTACAGAAATTTAATAGCGTCTCTCTATGAAATTATTGGCAATAAATAACATCATATTCTATTATCAATAAATATACATACCTCCAGGTCATCTATCCATCAATTAAATTTAAATTGTAAATATGTCAATATTTTTTCCACCTTTTAAAATTATTAATAATTAAGGGTTGATTTAATCCCTTCATTTAATTTATGAAAGGATTTATATATCTAAACATAAATCTATTGAATATAACACCGTTTTGGAATATAAATTTTCTTATATTAATATTTCTGTCAACCTCTATTTTATGTGAATAAGAAATAAGGGAATAGGTTAGTATTCTTCTTCCTACATCAAAGAAAATCTATCTAATACCAGCAACACACAACACAAGATTACAATAATCTGCTGCAATCAGTGCTAATAACTTCAGTAGGAGCCGTTGCGTGGTTAAGGGAGGAGTTCAAATAAAAAATCAATTTTTTTATTTATGATTATTTTGCTTGTTGAAATTTTTTTCAAATTAGGGATGGTTTCAAATAGAAAACTTTGTTTTTGAAACATTTATTACTTTTCCCTGTGAGGGGAGGGGGCCCCTTTTCACAAATTTTTAAGCGTTTACAAGGAACGCCATATCTCAAAAAGTAATGAATATTTTTTATATATTTTTTCATTATTTTATTCCTAAAGGACCTGTCCATAAAGCTGAGTATGGATTTCAGGTTATTTTAAAAATTAACTATAAAATTGTAATCCCAAAGTTCTAAAAATTATAAAACCTAATTTTTTATTAAAAAAAAAATGTTTAAAAATAGTTACAATTGTTCAAATAGAAAAAGCATACTCCACTTTATGCGCAATATGTCGATGAACAAAATAAAAAAAAAATTAAGTCTCTATCGTTTCTAGAACTTGAGATATGATTTTCTTTGTCGGGAAAAACACAAGTTTCGGGAAACGGTAAAAAACAAAAATAATAACAAAAGAAGCGGTTTACTCACTGTTTATTAAAACGTCTACAAAGGCATACAAATAAAAGAACATTATCTCAGTGCATACTATAACTCGTGTACACTCCAAAACTAAATATAACTGATCAAATCGCGAGGGGGGGGGGGCGAGCGTTATCTGCAAAGGAGCAGCAACTTGGCTGTGCAGCGGCTCACAAATAAATATTTTTCTACTTGAAAAAAAAAATGGCCATGTTTTATATATCACCGTGTTTGTAAAGAACCACAGAACGAAATAAAAACAAAAAACGAGATTCGAAAAAAATTAGTTTATTAGCCGTTTCTGGCGTGAACTCCCCCCTTAACGAGCAATGGCGATTAACGTAGTGGAATCATCTATAAGCCCAGATCAGCAATACACAGCGTATGTGCAGCCAACATCGTAGATGAGCCATTACAGTGTTCAGCACGTCAGCTTACTTGGAACCTACGATGTTATACTTACGATTTGCTACTTCTCATTCCAATGTGAACAAATTATTTTTTATAACCTGTTTGCACTTAAACGCTTTTTTATAAGTAAAATAAAAAAAAACTATTTTCTCAAATTAAAAACCTTTGTAAAGCAAGCCCCCCTCAAAAAAAATTTCCAAAATCCCAAAAAACTAATAGACAAAAAAATAGGTGTATTTTAGGTGTAAATTAGGTGTGCTAATAAAAAATTAGGTGTTCTTACCGTTTTCGAGAAAACATGAGAAACAAAAAGGACGGCTAGATTTACGTAAACCTACCCCGTCCCTTAAGTAAATAAAAGTGTTTTGGGTGATTTAAAATATGGAGAATTAGGTGTAGATTAGGTGTTTTTCGACCATGCTGACAAAAATTTTGTAAAATGAAAACTTTAAGAAAAATCTTAAAAATATTTTAAACCATGGAAGCGCTGTGAATTACATTAAGGGCCAATATTATAAAGCAAAAGATAACGGTCTGTTAGCTAACAGACTGTTAAATCTAACAAACTGTTAAACTAAAACTGGATATTATAAAACTAATTGTTCAGTTAGTTAGTTAACAAGAAATTAAAATAAAATACCCAAAACTACATTCCAGTTTGAATATAAAATTGATAAAAATAAAACTAATCAAAGTAAAAAGTTCAAAATACATTGGAATCGAAAAATTTTATTGAAAATGAAAAATATAATTTATTAGAAATATTTGGAAAATATTTAAAAATAACTGAATGCTAAGAGATCGACGATATAAACAATAAAATAAAAAAAAATGAATTGTCAAAAATTCTGCTCTCTAGCTCGTAGGTACCTCCTGCTAATTGAGCAACTACATCAATAATGTGCAACTGAACGTCGCAAACTATTTGAGTGTTAATGGAATAAAAACCTTTTCTATTTCTAAACACTTCAGTACGATTTTCACCTGGTGACTGAATTTTAATATAGGTACAATCAGTTATACCACAAACATTGGAAAATTGTGCAGTATTATAAAAATGTGCACAGACGTTACCTTTTTCCTGACTTGTACTTTGTAGTTAACATTTCAATAAATTCATTGTTAATGAATCAGTGTGATAATTCTACCCACAGTTAGCGTGCTCACATTAAAACGACCTAGTAGCATAAAATCTCAATGTTCACAGCAACACTGTTTCATTGCTGAAATTGGGCACTTTTGGAAAGTTGTCGATTTGATGTTATTTTCAGTTTTTTCTAAAATATATATTGTCACTTCTTTAGTCAATCGAAATCGAAGTTTAAATTCTGCATCACTTAACATCTCAAATGGATTCGTACGACTGCGAAAAATTCTAGGTAAATTGTACCCTAATATAACTCGCAATCGTATCTTAATCAGAAACTGAATATACTGATGAAACCGATGAAATTGAAAACATGTTATTAGTCCGTAACCTGTGTCTACAAAAGTTATTGACGTTAAAGTCTGCTTGTCAAAAAAGTAGTTGTCAAAAATAAAAATTTTCATTTAACATCCAGTTAAATATTTAAAGAAGCAAAATGAATCAGTTAGTTTAACGGGTGATATAACGGATCTTTAAATTCAACTGAGGTTTATAATATCCAAAACCTCTGTTAAATTAGTTTAACAGAGCATTAAATTTAACTGTCGATTAAAATAGTTTTATAATATTGGCCCTAAAAACTATATACACAACGTTTTTATTGTTTGTTGAATGTTATATATTTTGTTATGTAACTGAACAGAAAAATATCTAAAATTTTCTTAAGGTTCCCAGCGTCCCCACCAGCACTATAATAATGATGTTATGAATATAATAACTTGTTATAAATTTAGATTACCATGTAAATATATACCGTAAACATTCAACTGAAGTTTTCAACTATTTTGTTGAATGAATGAGTGTAAAAAACTCTAGGAAAATAATTTTTCCCCCCACAGCGTTCTCGTTGTTTGTTAAGTTATATGGTTATATACACATTATACCATATAGTTGAGAATATAATCATTTGTGTTGATAGCTAAAATTATCTGATTTTTTTTTCTTTTTGGTCGTACATAAGCCACTGCTTTCTTTGAAGACAAAATGCCGTGTAGTGTCCTATTAATTGGAGTTCACTATGACTTATTTGTTTTAGCGAATTTCCAGAAAGAATTCTGGAAATTCAGCTATTATGGTGTAAGTCATAGTGGAAGTTCAGCCCGAAAATATGGCAGAAATTTGTTTTGAGGTCCCTAGAGCCCAAAAATACCATTCACTAAAATTATATATATATATATATATATATATATATATATATATATATATATATATATATATATATATATATATATATATATGTATATATGTATTTATGTATCAGCACGATAGCGCTTCAGGAAAAACTGCTAGTTTTACGAAATTTGGTGACAACGTTGGAAGTCCAAAAATCTTGGATGAGTTCTTCAGCCAAAAACGTCGGAGCTCAGGAACATGGTTTTTTGAGCATTTTTCGTGAAAATGAGTTTTTGGCCAAAATTTGCTATAATTTAAAAGTTTTTGTCAAATTTTTTTACACCATTGCAAAGACGAGAAAAAATAACATAAAAAAGGTTTTGGAACTATTATTCTAGGTTGGCTAGTTTTTGAGAAAATAAGAAAAAAAAAGTCAATTTATTATTTTATAATTTTAGTGTGTCTACAAAGGTATGTTGCATTATGTGTATAATGTGTATATATGTATTTCACTGCAATAGTGAGTTATTTCATATAGATAGACATCCATATAATATATTTCATTATTGCAATCAAGTGAGAATTATATTGACAATAATTTTTTGAATCAGAGAGAGCCCTCTGTTTTGTAACGGTGCAAGCTCCATTAGCTAACGTTAAGCTAACAACATTTTTTTTCAAAACAATAACAGGTGGCATATACTTTGCTTAGATTTTACAAAATTTCTAAAAATTGTCGTCTGGGCGCCAGATGTTCAAAAATCTGAAACGACGGTGTAACAGTTTGGGGTTGTTTAGAAAAATCAGGGCTGGGAAAAATGGTTCATAGAAACCATTTAAAATAGAAAATGAAAAATGGTTTCCAAAAATGCATTTAAAATACAAAATGGAAAATGGTTTAGCTGAACATATTTAAAATTAAAAATGGAAAATAGTTATTTAAAATAGATTATAAAATGCAAAATGCTTTTTTGACTTAAAACGTACTGAAATTAAATACATAAAGGCAGTCTTTTGAGAAAATTTTGTAAAGTTTGCATGATATGAAAACGAAACTTAACTCTTCAAATATTGTTACTGAAAAATATTGTAAAATTTAAATCGGCCTTGGCGTATTCAAACCTTGAGGACACTACGACTGCAATTTCTCAATAAAAAATTTGACTTAAGAGAACTGCAACTTTAGTAACAAACTTAAGTGACATTGCAACTCGAGTTATGAAATATTTGAGTCAATTAAATCAACTTACATTTAACTTACAATTTGTTAGACTTCAAATCGTTAATTCAAGTTCTATAATTAATATTGTATACACATAAATTTGAGTATACATACATTTTCATTTTAAATGTAAAATGGATTCAAATTTCCATTTTAAATACAAAATGGAAAATGGTTTGACCGAACTAATTTAAAATAGAAAATGCAAAATGCCATTTTGTATTTTAAATAAATATTTAAAATGAAATCATTTTAAATAGTTCCCAGCCCTGAGAAAAATAAATTACAAAGAATATTCATTTTATTTTTCGTACCTGTTTTGTGAATTACAAGAAGTTAATAAAAAAAAGAAGAGAAAAGGGAAAAAATGGCTACACAAGATTCTGGAAACCGTAAGTTAATTGTTAATATTCATATAGTTTTTTTGTTTTTGTTTTTTTTTTTTATTTAAATTTTTATTAATTAAATATAATGGATAAAAAAATATAAAACCGATGTCTTTCTGTCTAAACTCGATACAAAAATTGTTTAATAATACATAAACTGAATAATTAATTTTTAATTAACTGTACAAGTTTGAGACAAAAAAGCATAGGCAATGCAAAATTCCGAAAGAATTTTAATCTGTATATAAGATAAAAAAAAATTAGTTTCTGTGCTTTTAAATTCTTTATTAAATCAAATGTAAAATTTTGAAAAAATTCTAACATTAACCATATTTCATTACAAAATCAAGGGGAAAATAGCATGTTATACACCAAGGGACTGAAGTGTTAGTTTTAATCCCGAGTGTGAAGTTTGTTGTAAAAGGTCCTGTAAAGGCTTGAGAGCAACAAATCATACGTGGGATAAAAAAAAATAATAATAATAAAAAAATATTTTAGTCCTGTGGTGTATATATTATTTTTTGCAATTCGGAATACTTTTAAATTATAAAAATTTAAAAAAAAAATATTTAAATGTTATTCAAATTGTATGTCGTAATATTCAATCAGGTATATTTTAGATAAATCAATCGAATTGAACAATACAGTATAACTGTTTTTCTTTATCCAAAAGTTTGAATTTGTGGTTGCTGATTGGTTTAAAAACGGGAGCAAAATTACTTTTAAGTCCTTTCGAACTAAAAGTATTTTTTTTAATCCCTTGGGACTAAAAGTGGCACTTTACTCTCTATTATGATGGACTGAATCATGTCTTTTGGTCCTGAAATTACAAATACCCCTGTCGCAGCATCCTGCATAACATAGCGAATTTCCATTTACAAAAGTACGTTTTTCTCGGAAACTAGTTGATATAGAGTAACTGTAAATAAAAAAAACCTTCTTTATGTGATTTTTCCGCCTCATTCCGCCAAATTTTTTTCACGAAAAATGTCCAAAACCCCGTAACCGTTTTTACGAAATTTCTTAAAAATAAGATGTTTCGTTCTTGAGTTATCGTGCGGACACTTAGTAAACATATATATAAATGTGTCCGCACGATAACTCAAGAACGAAACATCTTATTTTTAAGAAATTTCGTAAAAACGGTTACGGGGTTTTGGACATTTTTCGTGAAAAAAATTTGGCGGAATGAGGCGGAAAAATCACATAAAGAAGGTTTTTTTTATTTACAATTACTTTATATCAACTAGTTTCCGAGAAAAACGTACTTTTGTAAATGGAAATTCGCTATGTTATGCAGGATGCTGCGACAGGGGTATTCTGGTATCTGTAAATGGTTGTTGCTTCCGACCGATAACCGAATTCTTGCAAATTATGCTGAGTTGTGCTACCCAAGGTCTATAAGTTTCGTACCTAAAACGTAAAATTTAGCTTTAAATTCGAAAATAGCGCGAAATTCTTAGGTAAGTTTCCTTTTGTTACCGCCGTTGGTTCAGATTCTGTCCGGAAGATGTAGTCAATTAGATTTGTTAGATTTTCGGTTTTTCTATTGAGTTGTGAGACAGTGCGAAATTATTTTCTCTCTTTTATTTCTCTTTTTCGGTAGGTAACATCTAAAATTATATAATAAATCTGATATACATTTATATATCTTTGATTTACTGTAGCTGTTAAGATTCGATTGAAAATGCAGTTAAGATTCGATTGAGCTTTGGGTCTGTATCGTAAAGTGGAAAAATCCAAAAAACTTACTGTGTCCAAAGGAACCCGCACAAATCTTATGGAAATTTGGTCCCGGTTAATTCCCTCGAAACTTTGGGAAATAATAGCTCTTGACCTGTAGAACAAAAGTCTCCATAGGCGCAAAGCTCAATAATGGACAGATTTTGAGATATATGTAGTTAAATATACGTATACTGTCAATTGAATATCTATCACCTATCAAATGGTGTCGGCAAAAAACTTGCAGAAAAGTAGAATCGATTGCCGACACCATCTGATTGGTGATACATATTCAATTGACAGTATACGTATATTTAACTATATATATCTCAAAATCTGTCCATTATTGAGCTTTGCGCCTATGGAGACTTTTGTTCTACAGGTCAAGAACTATTATTTCCCAAAGTTTCGAAGAAATTAACCGGGACCAAATTTCCATAAGATTTGTGCGGGGTCCTTTGTAGTAATTAAATTGTAGCAAATAGGCTTTCGACTTTGTGGCCCCTACGAAGCCACAAGACGTTAAATATTTTTTGCAACTAGGTATATGGTATAATATATGTATAACCTAACAAACAACGGCAGCGCTGTGAAGAAAAACAAATTACTTTTCTAAAGTTTTTTACACTCATTCATTTAACAAAATAGTTAAAAATTTTAGCTGAATGTTTATGGTTTATACATATTTACATGGTAATTTAAATTTTTAAACAACATATTCATAACATCATTATTATAGTGCTGGTAGGGGTGCTGGGAACATTAAAATAGTATTTTACAATATAAGTTCAGTAAGTTGCTTTTACTGATCGAGAAAATTTTCGTGATCAGTAAAGGCACTTAACGCATCGTGTATTGTATAATATTTTTTATACGAATATTTTATTATTTAATTTATACGAATCTTTGTAGTGAATATATTTGTAAATAAAAAATTAAGTGTCAATATTTAATTGGCGTGAATATTCTTTTCAATTTTCTATTAAAAAAACTGAGGAAAATAGTTTGTTCAACTATAATATTAGTGAGAATAAGGAAATTGATGAAGCATTTTAATATTGGCTGCAAATTTATAGTGAAATTTTAAAGTGAAAGGAAGATTATGAGAACACACAGAAAATTTTAATGATTGAACCAACCTTTTGAAATGTCAATAAAATATGAAGACTAACGACAACAATAATAATAATAATGTGCAAACTAGTGAAAATTTTCATATTAATCGATTAATTTTCCTAATTGTTCAAATTGTGCTTTTTTTATTTCAATATAAATAAATAAATACAATCATTTTTGAGCTAATTTCACTTACCACACTCCTATTCACTTACCGTGCATCTATTTCACTTACCGCACTGTAATTTTTTGGTTTCCACGGATATAAACAAAGGTTTGGGAAATGTAACTTACCAGCATTGTCAACAGCATCGGTAAATGCATGAAAATACACGATCGTGCAAAAAATTTTTTTACGTATTTTTATTCAGTTACATAACAAAATGTCGTCGGGTTAAGAAGAAAAGTGCCTAACTCCATTTTTTTTAAATGAAATTAACCTCTAAATGTAATATATTTAGAGGCTAATTTCATTTAAAAAAAATGGAGTTAGGCACTTTTCTTCTTAAGCCGATGATATGTAACATTCAACGAACAGTGGAAGTGCTGTGTATAAGGTTTTTAACATTCTGCACAGCGCTCCCATGGTTTAATATGTTTTATACATATGATTTTTGTCCGTATGGTCGAAAAACACCTAATTTACACCTAATTCTCCATACTTTAAATTACCCAAAACACTTTTATTTACCTAGGAGGCGGCTCGGTTTACTGACAACTAGCCGTCCTTTTTATTTTTCATGTTTTCTCGAAAACGGTAAGACCACCTAATTTTTTATTAGTACACCTAATTTACACCTAAAATACCCCTATTTCTTATCTACTAGTTTTTTTGTGATTTTGCAAATTAAAATGATTGAGTAACGAAGCACATTGATAAATTAACCCTGAGAATCCATAACGAATCAGTCTGATACAAAAATTTTCAGCTTCAAAACCAAACTAGCTGAACACTAGACGTTCATAGACGCTATACGGTGTCAATTAAAATCTGATTAATTGCAACACAACGCTGTACAACGTCAACAATTCTAAGTTATCAAAATCGAGTACCAGTTGAATGTTTCTTCATTGTAACTTATGACCATCAACGTGTTAACTAACTAATGATCCCATTTTCACCATCAAGCTCATACGGGTTGGGAGGGGGGGAGTTATTTTCCGAAAATTGGCTTCCTTTCCATACATTTTTACCTTTAAAATTTGAACCGACTGAGAATTAACACTCCAATTCCAGTCGTTAATGCTGAAATGAGGGGCGAGGGACCTGATCAAACTATAATGCACAGACCTGATCAAACTATAATCTTTTAAACTAGAAAAGTTTCGTCAAAAACAATGTTAAGCTCAATGTGTGTTATCACACATTGACAATAAATTGACAAAAATTTTGGAAAAAAAAAACATTTGGAGTTTTTCTCCCTCTGAATAGTCGAACTTAAAAAATATTAGGGTACAAACGTAGCTTCGTTACAGTTTTATAATAGCATAGAATTTGTTAAACAAAATGTACATTTACTAATACATATGTATTATGTATCTATGTATATCGGTTTTAATAGGTCTTAAGTGGTATCCATTTAAAATAAATGTTAAAATACAATAGAACAAAGCGAATATTTTAAGTAGGACTTTCCTTTTTATGTATTTCCACTCTCTCATTGCTTGCTGTTCACTCATTAGCCGGGCTTTACAGGAGCGCCCGGCTAATGGAACAAGACATGACAATAAAATTAGATAATAACAAAAAAAGAAGCAACAAACAAAAATTACAAATATTTATTAAAACACAACAATAACAAAAGATACACTGTTAAAAAAATATGTATTATTACAATAAAAAATATGGTAATTTTTTACAATATGAGTCTTGAAAATTTCAACGTGTTCTAGTAAATTTAAATAATTTAGTTGTAAAATATGAAATTTTATGTAAAAATAAATTATCATTGTAATTTTAAATACTTTGATACTAAAATTACATATAAAAGTGGTATTTGACATGCTAAAATAGTAAAATTTCATTTCGAAACGAAAATTTACTGTATTTATATGTAAATTACTGATCTTTTGGATGTAAATTTCCAATATCACGTGATTGATTCTGCGCAATTGGCGGCGTTCACATGTCGTACGTAATTAATTTACATTGAGTGATGTAAAATTACATCCGAAATGTAAGGAAAAACATTCTACAATGTAATTTTACATAGAAAAATGTTCCAAACATTTCGAAATGTAATTTTACAATATTTAATTTTGGCAATTAAATGCCAACATTAAATGTTGTAAAATTTTTTAACAGTGTAGCAAAAGACTTTCTTCATTTATTTCAACAAAAAAAAATTTTAAAGCAAAGAAGGAATTCATTAATCTGCTTGTAACATAATTTTTTTTCTTTTAAACATGATAACTTATTTCTATACATATTTAGTTGTAAACAGGGGAAGAGATCCCTTTCAACGATGTGCCTTTTTTATTGTATTCAATAAAGCAAAAATAAATGCCCGATTAATTTAATGCTTGCTCCCATCTAGTGCGTCTTCGAATTCGACCATCAACCTCTCTGTCTTTTATTTATTATATTGTGTACGTGTACACATTTTTATCTGTCCGTTAAGAAATGCGTTTAAGTCGACATAAATTGTCAGACAGAACAAGCAAACAAAACAACGGGTAGTAGTAAATGGCATCAGAAAACAAGGATTATGATTTGAAGATGTTTTTAGCTATGCTATTTCATTCTTATAATTCGTATAATTACATACAATGGAGTACAGGGACTGAATTGTTTTTGTATATACTTGTTATGCTGTTTTTGTTTGGTTTTGCTTCTACTGTTGTTGTAAATTAATTTGCCGACAGCAATTAGTTGGTATATTTGCTTCACTGTGCGCTTACTAGATCGTAGGGGTGGGGTGGTTGTGAACAGGGACACTTTTGTTTTGTGTTTTCGAGTAACTACATTACATGGACAAGAAAACTGACACGCTGTTCTCAAAACTTGCGTCTATTTTTATTCAACAAATATTGAAACGTCAGTGACATTTATAATAAACAATTATTTGAATGTAAAGGATTTGTAAAACACAAGAATGATACACTTCATTCAATAACTTTGATCAGCTATGAAAAAAATGACACGTCACAAAAAGTTTGGAAAAAATTACGAAATTTTTACTTTGGAGCACAAATAAAGGGTCTCGCCGGATAAGCATATTATCGGCCCAGCGGCTTTTTTGGCTTTTTTTTTCATGAACATTGCTTATGGTGAGTAATGTTTGAAAATATGGGTATTAGACCTCTACCCCTTATAGTGTCAGAGATATGGGGGTAACAACCCTTAACTTTAAATTTTTTTCTCCAAAACTATTGAAGATAATTAGATGAAATTAACAGAGGCTGTTGAGATATAGTAGCTTTATATTATAAATTTTTTTTACATTTCTATGACGTTATCTACTATATTAAAAAAATAACTGAATTTTTTAGGGTGCGTGTTTTAGACCAACCCCTTCAGTGATACCTACCAAAAAAATATATGTTATTTGGCTCTAACATAGTTATCGTGTGTAGAAATTTTAGCAAGATCAGATCGGTGGAAGGTGAAGGTGCAAATTTTTCTTGTTTTTATTCCACATTCCTCAATTGTTTTGATCGTACTTGCCCAAGGGGTTGAAATCACCCAAAATGCACAAAAAGTATTAGAAAACCTCTTAAGACTAGAATTCACCTTCTTACGGTGAATCAACCGTTTCGGTAAATGTTACACTCTTGTTGGAGCCTTTGAAAGTAATATAAGGGCACGACGATTGTAAAATGTCTATTCATATTCCTTTCTGTAATGATATTCATAACTTTACACCTATTTAAGGGATATTTGTGGCACTATATAAAAATTTAAGTGGTATAAGAATTTTTTTGACCCCAGATTCGTACTCAGCATCGAAAAAGGCATAGAAATAGCATAGTCAGTCATCCAAACCACGACAACTGTTTTTTTCATAGGGGTGTCTTACTGTTACTTGATCTGAATTTATATTTTTTTAAGACACCTTCCACTAATCTGACCTTGCTGAAATTTCCACACACGATAACTATGTTAGAGCCAAATAACATATATTTTTTTGGTAGGTGTCACTGAAGGGGTTAGTCTAAAACACGCACTCTCAAAAATTCAATTATTTTTTTTAATATAGTAAATGACGTCATAAAAAAGTAAAAAAATTTAATTTCATCTAATTATCTTCAATCATTTTGGAGAAAAAAAAATTTAAAATTAAGGGTTTTTGCCCCCATATCTAGGGGGTACAGGTCTAATACCCATATTTTCAAACATTACTCACCGTAAGCAACGTTCATGAAAAATAATAGCCAAAAAAGCCGCTGGGCCGAAATCACATATGCATACCCGGTGAGACCCTTTAAAAGGACAACTTGATGTTGTCACATAATAAAAATAGTTGTGTTTCGTCGAGACTTGTAATTAGCGCATAACTTGATTCGTCGCTTTGACATCATCTGTACAATACAAAAATTCCCATGTATTTTTGTATCATAATGCGGCCCATACACGGTTCAACTTGTTGTACAACTTGGTTGAGTTGTACAACATGTTGAATCGTGTGTGAGGCAGTTGGTCAACTATTTTGATGGTTGCATAAACGGTTGAAGTAAAATCAAAATATTTTGATCTTACGTGGGCGGAGCAAATGGTCTATGAACATGTTGTACTGTGTGTGGGGTAGTTGAACAACAAAACCAGTACATATATGGTGTAAAGGGTGTAAATCAACAAAATATTTACAGCGGTAACAATTGGAAAGTTTAAATATTTGATTTCGTTTGTTATTTCCAATAGCTTGCGGTGATACCACACTTGAAAATTTTAAATCTTCAAAAGAATTTCCCGTTGCAAGAAACCTTAATGTAATTCCCAAGCCTGTTTTTGCAGAAATTGCATCACGCATAAACGTACCTTCTTTGTTTATTAAAGGTGTTATTTTGAGTAAAATATCATTAATAATTTTTTCGTTTATTCGCATATAATTTTTATAATCGGTTCACATTCACTAATTTTTTGAATAGTTTTTCATTAGAAAAATTTTTTCCCAACCACTTTTTGATCCATTTTCTTTTCTTTCGTTTACTCAAGCTTTTTTTACTAATTTCTGCAATTACTGCTAAGGCAAAAATTTTATCCTTAATTTTAACGAAGTTCTCTTTTTCACAAATTGTGAATAACTGAAGTTGGACAACAAGTTGAATGAATAGTTTAATAGTGTATGGCAAACAGTTCAACTTGTAGTACAACTAGATAATACAACAAGTTAAACCGTGTATGAGCCGCCTAATATGTTAATTAACATTATGGGCCACCATATACGTCACAGAGAATTTTATAAAACAATTTTTTACCCTCGGCTTCCGATTTGACATGCTTTTTGCTGACAATAAACAAAATTTAAACAAAATCGTTGATACTTATATTTATTTTACAGCCAACAGTTGAAATTTCATTATTATATTTTAAATACATTTTTCCTCTAAAATAAAATGTTTTTTACATCTCTCCGATTATCCATAGATTTAAGTCGATCAGTTGAACGGTGGGAGACCTAGAAATTATACAATGTTGGAAGTATATTTCCCCACGGAAATCAGATATTTTTCTTCGAAAAATGTAGCCCTTCTCCAACTCCACAACTATAACTATGTAAGATTTCAAGACGATTGGTTCAGTTGATTAGATGTAAAAAAGCCACACAAATAAATAAACTCATTTTAGAATATAAATTGTTAAACTCTTCAAAATTCCTTAAGGTAACCCAACTAGTTTTGTTGGAGCTATACCTTATTTTTAATGTTAATTTTTTTTTTTTTTTATATTTTTGACGTTAATGTAGGAAAAGCAGCTTTTATATACGTATATATATTAAGCAATTTCAAAGAAAATTCATAAGTTTCCCGTTTTAACACTTTTTTCTCAAACAAGACAAACAGATTATTGTCGAACAAATTGGTAAAAAAATATTTTGTTTTAAAAGACGTGACGTCTTAAAAGAGAAAAGCAGCAAAACAAAAAATATAATATGTGATAAATTTTATTAAAATAACGTGTCAAATAATATACGAATATACATATACATATAAATTTCGTAAAACATCTGAAACCGAATATTTCATCATGTCATTCAAAATGAAAGAAGAAAATGTTTATTACAAGTACTGTTATGTATACATATACACAAGTACAGTATCCAACAAAAAAATTAGTCGTTTTTCAACAGGACAATCCGCTTATGACGTGATTTGTACGGATCCGGTTCCTTATATGCGACCGGACTCAAACTATTTCGTTAATTGACAAATTTAAAGGATACTTACATAAAATCATACTTATTATCATTATTTTTAACAACAAAGAATACCCCTGTCGCAGCATCCTGCATAACATAGCGAATTTCCATTTACAAAAGTACGTTTTTCTCGGAAACTAGTTGATATTGAGTAATTGTAAATAAAAAAGACCTTCTTTATGTGATTTTTCCGCCTCATTCCGCCAAACTGTTTTCGTGAAATGAAATTTTTCGTGTAAAAAATTTGGCAAAAATAGGCGGAAAAATCAAATAAAGAAGGTCTTTTTTATTTACAATTACTCAATATCAACTAGTTTCCGAGAAAAACGTACTTTTGTAAATGGAAATTCGCTATGTTATGCAGGATGCTGCGACAGGGGTATTCCATTTTTTTGAAGTGGTACCTCCTCCTTGAGGTCGCTCAAAAAAATCGGATGGTGGGTCCAGAACTGTCCAAATCCTACTACTGACTTTTTTTTCTTATTTTCTCAAAAACTAGCTAACCTAGAATAATAGTTCAAAAACCTTTTTTATGTGATTTTTTCCGTCTTTGCAATGGTGTAAAAAAATGTGGCAAAAACTTTTAAATTATAGCAAATTTTGGCAAAAAACTAATTTTTTGCAAGAGCAAAAACCATGTTCGTCGCATCCGACGTGTTTGGCTGAAGAACTCATCCAAGATTTTTGAATTTCCAACGTTTTCACCAAATTTCGTAAAACTAGCAGTTTTTCCTGAAGAGTTATCGTGCTGATACATATATACATACATACATATATATATATATATATATATATATATATATATATATATATATATATATATATATATATATATATATATATATATATATATATATATATATATATATATATAAATTTTAGTGAATATTATTTTCGGTTTTTAGAGGCCTCAAAACAAATTTCTGCCATAGTCCCGGGCTCAAGTCGCGTCATGACACCTACTGTAATAGCTGAATTTCCAGAATTCTTTGAAAGATTATGATCTGTAGCTGTGATCTGTAGATTATGTGCAAAACAAATATTTAGAGAATAGGCTGCTAAAACTAACCCCCAGCATCAAGTCTGAATAATAATATCTTCCATTAGTACTAGGTATCAAGGCGTTTTTGTCTGCGATTGTAGATTATATTCTTGGTATTGTATTTACACATGTGATTCAAGTGATGTAAAAAATGGAGCCACATATGTTATAAATTTCAAAAGATATACGTACGTAATGTATTTTCTTCACGAATAAGAAGCTTGTTTACTTTTCTCAAGTTTGTACTAACTTTTAACTTTTTACATAACTTGTTTCACACTTATACGAAGAGTAATATTATATGCTTCCCAGCACACAACATTACTTCACGTATATATTATGTCTTTCAAAATTATACAAACAAGGGAATTATGTACGACGTACCTTATTCCATATATAGTAATTATAAAAATAAGTTTATTCTCAATGGAAACTGTAAACATTGAATAATTATTTCAAATATGGTACTTAAAATAAATCAGTTCCTAATCCCAATATCGAATTACGCAATTGGATAGAAAAGGCAGGCTGCACGAATTCACTCATGTGGTTCAAATAAATTATTCCAGACTAAACTATTACAGTAGAATCGCGTTACAAGTCCGCTACGGGGCTGTAGCAGGATATAATTCTAAGCATTCCTGTACCCCCACTTGTGCTTAGTAGTCGACCGTCATAACTCGTACTTCCCCTACTTTTCAAGCGTGTGACTGTGTACTTATTTATAATCAAATTACCCGAACGTTTAGTGCAATATTACCATTCGTTAGAAGCGGTACAAAATCTACCTATTTTTAATAAATAAATTTACTAATATTTTTTAAATGCGTTCTCTAGTTTGTGTGACAGGAGTTTAAACGATATTGTCCACACATATTTTCTTTAAAAATTTTTCAAAATCTATTGTAGAAATTGTAAATAATATTGTTAGTCAAAGTTTGTAATATAATCCACGCAATGAACGAATAAAACTTGCTTTGATCAACTACACATATGTATTATGTAAACACGGACCTATAAAAAAAAAATATTTTAGTGAATAACAGCAATGTTCCGGTCTCATAACGAGAGACTGAAATGAATTTTTTTCGGTCAAGGAGGGGGAAAACAATAGAAATAAAATCGACAGACTTATAACGCGATTCGCCTGTATTAATGTTTTCATAAATATTTAAGCTCTAGTAATAATTTCCTATCTTCAATAAACGTTAACTTAAAAAGTTTCCTTGCTTTCAAAGATTCAACTTAAGCTACCTTTCAAGACACATACATGAAAAATATGCCGTGTCGAAAATAGGTTCATTTCCTTTCTTCATCAACAGAATTACCCATATATTATATTAAAGAGAGATACCAAATTACGATTTTTGATTTTCAATTCATAAACAATGACAGCAAAAAGTATCAGAAGAAAATAGTAGAAGAAAAAATTTGATTACTGAAAGACACAACCTATTTTGCCTAATCGAATCTTTTCCCAACATCAATTTTATTAAATAACAGAAATGACGTAAAAAGTACCCAAAAAAATGTCTCTTTCATTCTGACATAAATTAGAATAAATGTCGAAGAGTAACTTCATTAAATGGAAAAATCGAAAATGAAAACTGACAGCTAAAAATAAGGGTACAATTGTGAAAATACCGGATGTCAGTACAAATTTATCAACTTACCAGAAAGAAATAAGTCTTGTAAAGCTTGTACAGCTTGACAAAGTAAGGCCCAAGTTTCGGGTTCGGTTAAACCGTGTGTTCGACGTTCCAATAAATCGGCTAGGCTCACCGCATCTTTGTTTGTTGCACCGCCAATAGTGCCAAATGCTGTCGATGTACAGCTTTGCATTCTGTAAACAAATAAAAAATAAAAAGTCAAATTAGTAAAAATTTTAACTATAATTTATAGGAAAGCTTTGTTTTAGAAGTTTTTATCCGATTTTCTTTAAATAATAAAGATGATTAACTATACCTACAATAGATATTCGTATCAAATTCAATGAAAAATAAGATAAAGTTTTTGATTTACAATTTTTTTTTATTTATTGAAAGAATAAATTATTAGCCATATAAAACATTATCAATCAATCACAACTTTCAATAAGTTGTGAAATATTTAAGGGAAGCTAGACCGAATTTCGGTCAAAAAAAATGAATTTTTTTTTATTTTTTATTTTTAATGTAGATATTATCCAGAACAGAACGGTCTTGGTCCCATGTGAATCCGACCACTAGAAGTCATCTAAAAAGCATATTGAAGGTTAGAAAATAGAGCTTTTCTTGCTGAACGCTCAATGCTCTTCTGACCGTACTAATTTTAATGAGATAAAGATAGTAACTCCTATTACATTTTTTTTTATCACAATAAAACTCCTCTACAATTCTGAAGCAGGAATTTTCTAGGAGTCTTATTTTTTCCCTATTTCATAAATAATAAAGCTAAAAAAATCTATAAAATTATTTATAATAAAAAATTATAATAAATTATAATAAAAAATTTATTATAAAAAAAATTGAAAAATGCTTTTCCTGAAAACTAGCATTTTTTGGTTCTCGGGTACCTATTTCTTCTGAACTATTGATGATATGCGTATCAATTTTTTTATGGTAATACTAGACTTCTAGCCTAACAATCCCAGCGGAAAAAAAGTATGAAAAATGGTAAACTTTTTTTTTTTTAAAATTATTTTAAAAAGTTTTTTTTCGAGATTTTTTACGCTTCCCTCATTATGTAATGAAAAAAAAACTAGGAATCCTACGGGAAAACCATACGCTGCGATTATAGAGGACTGTTATTGTGATCAAACAAAAAAAAATTAACTTAATAGGAGTTACCATTCCGAAGTAATGTGTACCTAAAATATGCCTTTTTTGTCAGGAAAACCGAGACGGTCGGGCTCCCCTTAAATTTACTCGTCATTTTCAGTTTTCGAGGACAACTTAGCCCCCAAATAATTGAAAATATTAAAAGCAAATTTTATAATTTCTGGATAACATTTTATTTAAATAATAAATACCCCTATCGCAGCATATGCATAACATAATGAATTTCCAAAGACTGGACACTAACAACCTGTATCCATTTAAAATAGTTTAGCTCTTTAACAATGAAGAAATTTTCAAAATCAGTTGAGTAGTTAATTTTTGGCGCTTTTTGGGTCTCCAGGACTCTGGCGGATCTCAAATAGTATAGCATATATGTATTTAGATGAAATTAAATTTTTAAAGGTGAATTTCCTAATTGAAAAATTTTCCTAAATCGATTGGGTAGTTTCATTTTTGGAACTTTAGGACTCCCGGACCCTGGTAGACCTCATACAACGTACCTTTAGTTTATTAACTTAGTCGTAACAGTAACAAAATTTTCAAAATCGGTGATGATGCGTTCTTGAAAAGTTAGTTAATATTTAATTTGAAAAATGAAACAGATATATAAATATTGTTATTGTAATGATTGATAAAAATAATGAAGCATTTATTGTAAAGAAATTCAGCAAATTTCTTAATTTTTCATAAAATCTAGTTTATTTAGAACAATATCTTAAAAGCTTATGTAATTTTTTACGCTCTTTTCGATGGTGTAAAAAAAATCAAAAAAAAATTTGAATTCTGGCCAAATTTTGCCAAATATATATATATATATATATATATATATATATATATATATATATATATATATATATATATATATATATACTGTATGAGTTTTTTGAGAGTTGCCATTTTTATTACAGCCAAACCGTTGATTTAATCGAAAAATTGTTCAAATAAAAGTTGTAGATATCGACGGGGGTAACCGATTGCTATAGTCAGGAACTTTATAGCTCTTATGGTTTTCGAGCTATGATACAAACATATAGATTTTTAAATGAGACTATATATTAATTTTTCGATAAAACTGATCTAATGGATTAGTTAACAACATAAATGAGGAAAAAAAATTTTTTTACCCAAGTTTAATTTTTGAATTTTTTTTTAATTTATCAATTAGGCGGTAAAAATATGCATATGTACTTGAGGCTACTTCAACCAACAGTGTTCTTGTTGGTTACACTTCTATTACATCCAAGAAAATAAACTTTTCCAGTACCATTTCTATCATAAAAATTTGACTGTAATAAAAATGGCAACTCTCAAAAAACTCACATGGTATATGTATAATATTATATAAAACAAATTTTAACGAGCCTCGTTTTTTGTTTCTCGAGGTCTCAAAACGAATTTCTGCCATAGTCCCGGGCTCATGTCTTTTCATGGCAGCCGCTGTAAAAAATGTATTTCCAATAAGGAAATTCATTTATTATGGTGGCGAGCGCCACTGCTTATAGATTAGTGGGAATTTTGAAACAAGAATTATAATTTTCTATTGATTGGGTGAATCTCCTATACGCTAGTACAATATGCCTCAGAAAATGTCGTCTATTACGTACCTAGTTAGTGCTGAAAATTCTTTCAAATGATGACATTTACAAGTTTAAAGGAAATTTAAATTTACTTATCAAATTTTTGATAAGTAATAATCTAACGAAATTTAAATATATAGAAAATAAAGCACGTAATAATGCGTAGCAAAAAGGCACGACAGATATTTTATTATAAAACTGTGAAAATGAAGAAGTGAAATATATGTATAATTAAATAAACGTTATTAATTAATGAACTTTGTATTTTTACATGTAAAATTTCCTGTGATGATAAATGTTTATATGTATGCGGAGATGGTATACAGCAAAACAGACTATGTACACAAACCCAACGATAATAATAATATATAGGATGAGTTTTTTGAGAGTAACCATTATTATTACGGTTAAACGATTGATTTAATCAAAAAATTGTTCAGGTAGCAATTATAGCTACCGTTAGGGGCAACTGATTACTAGAGTTAGGAGCTTAATAAACCATTTAATTTTAGAGCTATGATAAACGCTTATATTTTTTAAATGGAACTATAACATTAATTTGTTGATAAAACTAATTCAACACACCAATAAATAAAAACGAAAGCGGGGAAATTTACCTGATGATGAGTTAATTACTCGAAAGTTAGCTTGTAATCCAACAATGTAATCTTGTCAAAAATCACACGGTAAATTATATGTATTCTCATATTTTATAAATTTTCAAATTAGTTAGAGTTTCAAAATTCATTAATTTTGCAGCAACAGATACGTATCTGATACACTAGGATCATTGTGATCGTTTTATATTTTTATCTAAGAAAGGAACCAGTATAGTTTATTTTTAAAAATATAGATGTCATACCTCAACTTTTAACGGTTTCATTTCTTTTTTGGTTTGGGTATTTGACTGATGTTTCAATTGATAGTAAAATATAGTGAATAACATAGCGCATGATTCAGTGATAATGATTAACCATTTATATTAATTTAAAGAAAATATAAATATTTTACTTTTCTAAATAAAAATTATGAATTTGGAATTAGCCGGTGGAATGGTTAAAAAAATTTATTTGGGCATGTGACGTCACAGCACGCAGGCATTTAATATTGCAAAAAGATACATATGAAAAAGATACTCACATTTTAGTTTTTACATTTTTAAATTTTGCTGAACAAAATTTGGGATTCGAAGCAAAGAGGTTTGTTAGCACAAACGAATCTATTATTCCATTTTATTATTCCATTTTTACTAAATTAATAAAAATCAGGAAATATGTAATTAATGACAAATCAACAGAAAATATATATAAAATTATTTAATGCCATGGATATGACATTAATGAAGGTGGAGCTTATTTTCAAAAAACAATTTCTAATAAAATTTAATTTTCGACTAAAATGAGATTTTCTATCACCAGCAACATTTTTACGAATTTTTTACCAGTGAATAACAATGTTGTCATAATTCCAAAAGTAAAAGTCGTACTTTGCGAAGTAAAATACCTATTTGTTTATTATTTACAAATATGGAATACCATAAAGTAACGCTCAAATCTATTAACATTATCTTACTTTGTTTGAAAATTGGCTTTTAAGTTTGAAGCAATTGTCACAATTAAAAAAGATACGTGATTTTTTTGCTAAGTAAAATCTTTGCTTTATTATTTAAAATATGGGTAGTTCTTCAAACGATGGAAGAAGATAGACTTAATTCCGGCCACATATTTTTTTTCATGCATGAGCTTTGGAAAGTAGTTTTATTTCAAGTTGATGACATTTTTTACACTATTTGAAAGTGGCCAGTCAAAAAATTTAAAATTATGGCCATTATAAAAAAGAGACATCCAGGAAAGTGAAAAAATGAGTAAAAAACTAAAATTAACACAAGAGAATTTCTTATATTCATTTTTATTATTAAGCACAATTTATTAAACTATTAAACAATTTATTAATTTTTATTATTAAACAAGTTTCATTATTTTTATTATTAAACTTTTAATTATTAAACAATTTATTATTTATTTAATATATATTATATATTATATTAGTAGTATATATATTAGTGGTTATATAGTGTAGGTATATACAAAATTAAAAAAAAAAAATTTAAAAAAATTTAAAAAAACTAAATAAATAAAAAAATTGCGAATTTATTATTTATTAAAAATAATCGAAGTCATTTACGACCGTTTAATACATATTATATATTATATTAGTAGTATATATGTCAGAAGCATAGTAATTATATAGTATAATTATATTATACAGAAAAAAAAAATGGAAATTTATTTTTTATTAAAAAAATATACGGAGTCATTGACTACAGTATTCTAATGACATTTACCTAATTTATTTACACTATTTAAGTTTAATCCCCGTTTTTGGAGCTGCCAGGAGACTGAGAATTCTTCAATATTCTTTAAAAATCGGCTCAATAACGTTTTATAAAAAAAAAAAAAAAAAAAAAAAAAAAAAAACAGGTCCGCTATTCCAATACAACATATTTACAACTCATACAACTGAAAAATTTTTTATATCCACAGTATTTTTCACGAAAATGGTGACCAGGATACTGAGAAATTGACTGGACCGAGTACGATCTCACTTACAATGTTAACTAAATTAGTTGATACAACCTCAAATTAAGTAAAAGATGTACTTTATTTTGTTTATTATATTTCAGTTAATTACTATGACAAACGATGATTTAATCAGAATATAAATTTTTTATATTTTTTAAGTTTTTTGTTTGATAGGAGAATGATGCAAAGTTCCGGAGACAAAATTCAATAGAATATTTCTTAAAGAAGATATAAAAAAATTCAAAAATTATTTATACAATAAAAATGTACCAATTATAAATTACTACTGCAGTGTAAATTTTTTTTATACATTCAGAAAAAATAATTATTTAGTCTGCTATGTTTTACTTTAGAGAGGAGACATATCAGGAGACTGAGAATTTTACATTTTAAGTGTCATTTTTTATAAAAAAATATATTTCGAAACCGGGTTATTTTGAGTGACCAGTTAGATGCAGTAATGGTTTACAGTTTCCATCTAGAAAAAATGTATTTTTCAAAATATTAATATACAAAATGCGTTGGGCCGTCCAAAATTCCATCGTTTGAATAACTACCCATATGGAATAGCATTAAGTAATTTAGATTTATGTGTTTTTCTTTTTCCCTTTGGCTTGCAACACTTTTTGTTTCCGGTATTTTTTTCAGACACTAGTAACACGTTACTCATAATATCCATGATGCTATAGTGACTGTGCAACAAAAAATAAGTCAAAAGCTTTAAAACGTAATATTGTCTGTTAGGTTTTCAGTTCCAGTTTTATTTTTTCTTTGCTGAGGTACATTTTTGTCCGTTATAAATTTCAAATTAACGATCATTATTAATTCAAAGAATGAAACATATTTTTTTTGAAAATAAAATTTGATGTCCTTTTTCGATACTTTGTAATTAGTTTTGGAAAAAAATTTCCGTTTAGAATACTGACTTTCTAAATAAAGTTTGTAACTCTATATTAATCTCAAAATCAGTTTTTTCTTAGAAATCGCCGTTTGAAAATAAACTCCCCATGTTTACTACACCTACTACATAATTACATAATATAAAATGCTAACTGGTTCGTGATGTTACGTCACTGACACGTGACCAAGTGTTTTCGCACCAAAATTCAATTGAATAAAAAAAAATACTTTTTTTCTTTTAAATCGGTTTTTTTATACAAAAATAAATTACTGGGCTTATATTTAAGTCCTTTAGAATATTTTAAAACCCTCTTTTGAAATTTGTCAAATACCCAATTCTTTGACTCATATTTGCTAATTCATTGAAAATTATTTAACCTTACTTTATACTACACTTTTATTAGTGCTACAATAGTTAGCCTGAAAACGTATATTTGTGTCGCTTGAAGTCAATCGCAAAGCAAACGTGAAAAAAAATTGATTTTTGAAACGTAATCACTCAAAAACATGAAATAAAACTGCAACGTATTTTAAATGTATTTGATATTTTGCATAATTTTATTAAAATTGTTTTAGAACATTTAAAATTCAGTTGCATTCCGCCTCTGTTCTATTTTCAATTAACATAATACATATGTATTATTGAAAATATATTTAATTAATAAATAATTAATTAACTATGCATATGTGTTATGTAACGCAGAATAAATAAATTCATTCTAGATTTTTCTATGACGAGTGCGCAGGCGACCTTTAACAATAGAGGCAAACTGACTTAAGTTAGCTAATAAGAACACCAAGAAGGTAGAACACAGTCAGCCAGCAGGCAGTGAGTTATAATTATTACCTACGGGTAACTTACCTTTGAAGTGTCCTTCCGGCACTTGAAGTAGCCTCAAGTACATATGCACTATGATTAAAATTTTAAGTGGATAATGGACGGTGAAATAGACGCCCATTACCACTAGATCACCTGGCCCTTCAGGCTTCGCGATCATGTTTGCTACTCGATTTTATTTAACTATTTAATTATGTCAATATAGTTATTTTACGCTCGGGTAATATGGGAGAAACTTATTGTTAGTTAGTGTTTAACAATTTAATATTTATATTATTGACGCCAAAAATACTTTGGTGATATTTACTTAAAACGTAAGTTTTTTTTTCTTTTCTAATGAAATTTAATTTCATTTTATTGTAACAATTGTATGAATTTAAATTTACCTTTTCATACTTTTGTGATTATTTCAATTATTATTTTTATTATTTATTAGTATTAAGTTTAATATAGTTAAGTATTCGTTTCTCTCAAGTTACTCCTGCGTATGTAAATAATTTTATAATATATAAATAGCCGGTATTGTATTATGTATATATTTTCACACCTTCAGGTAGTATTTTTTTTTCCTATTTATTACTTACCAAACAGCTGTAACAGTTTGACAAGTAATGTTTATCGATTGTTAATTATTTTCATTGGTAATTTGTTTTCATTTTGTTCCTTCAATGTTAATTATTTAATAATAGATTTGTTTGTTTACCGATTCCATTCAGTAATTGTAAAGGTATTCATTTGAAAATTGTTTCATATTAAATTATAAATATATTTGTAATATTTGAAATTTAATCTTCTCATTCTTTATCCCTAAAAGACATCGTGGTCAATTATAGGGTTTTGATTAAACAAATTTTGTGAAGGGCGTTTATATTTTGCGTATTCTGCTTATTTAATTTTGTAATTTAGAAATCTCTTTTAATAAATATTGTTAAAGTTTATTTATTTTTTTAATTTCTAAATTTCAGCTTCCAAACACCCAATCTTATTTTAAAGATTTGTAATTACAAATTTTTATTTTCACAAACCCACAAGATTTGTTACAAAACTATGGAAATTTGAATCATAGTAAAAAATATAAGTTTGCATCATAGTTCGAAAAATAAAAACTACGAAGTTTCTGGTCAAGCGAAGTTAATAGTTTAATCATAAAAAATACGACAACCCTTAAAAAATTCACCTGTATCTAAGTATATATATTATAGCAGTTAGTAACATTTATTCCTGAATGAGCGAAAACAGGACATCCTCTTTAAAACTAATCGAAACTTTTCACACTTTATTGAATATTAAATTGGTTCCTTATCCCTCACGTTCAGTATCTGTTCACCCATCTCTTGTTTATATTAAAAACTAAAATTTATAATATCCGTGTAATATTTGTTTCACCATAATTTATTACAAATGAACGATAATAATTTATATAGGTATATATAATGTACATAGTTGAAATATCAGCGAAATTGTAACCTAAAATAACAATTTCAAGTTTTTGTTAAATTTAAACAAAAATTAAATATTCATAAATTTATGATTTTGAAGAACAAAATTTATTTATATTTATAAATGTTCTTTTAAAAATTAATCAAAAATACATATAAAGTGTAACATTCCATATTTTTAAATGTACACGGAGAGAAAATTCATAGAAAAATTACTGTCTACGCACTACAGTCGACGTGTAAAAGGAGAACATATTCAATTTTGTACGGTAAGAATATAAAAATTATAATTAATCATAGAAAATTTAAAGGATAGAATATTGTTTCAGTAATATTAGCTCCGTAAAATTTGTAAAACAGCATAGTAAAAAGTTCCATTCCCGACAAAAAAATATTTTCTAATTGTTTTTCTTACAAAAATTACCATGCTGTCTTATAATATTTCAAATGCTAATATGTTAATAGTAGAAAGAAAGAAAGAAAGAGAAGGTATCAACGTTGTCACATCGCGAGGCAGGCTGTAGAAGGTATCAACACAATCATACATGAAGGTCACATAGCCAGGCTGGTGTTGCAAGTAACATAGCCAGGCTGATCACTGCTGGTGTGGTGTGGTGTGCAAACAGTATTCATTAGAATGTCTTACAGGACGGTCACCGTTTAATTCATCATTTTGTTACTTCACTATATTCAGTACTAGAATATATTGTTGCCAATCATTTTGTACCTATGCATCATAAAGAATTAAAGGTCGGAAAAGATCGATTGTTCCTCAGTGCGTACAGCCCAAGCAACATAAGGTTGCGGGTCAGATACGCAAATGAACGAGTACGACAACAAGAATTAAACTATAACATATATGCATAAGAGTGTGATAGAAGTTGTGTTAGCACATTAAATTTTACCATGCTAGCACAACAATTGTTATGAAGCCATGACTAATACTTTTTACGTTTCAATTTAATAATATTTACATGATCGTAAAATATTTTTTACTTTGGTCGTCGATCGCGCACGCATTATAAGAGAGCATAGTAATTTTTCTGAAATTTTATCTACAAAAATTATATAATTTTTCTCTCCGTGTACTAATTCTTCTTAAGACTAATTCTTCGTAATAAACTTCCCCGTTACCTATCATATAACCGAATAAATTTCAAATGAAGTTAATCTAGAATTTGTACTGAACAAAAAACTAAAGTAAAAGCAAAAATTTTGAAAATTTTGGCTCTTTGTTAAGAGACTGCATTCAAGTTAAAAATGTTCCGACCATGATTCCAAAAAGATCAATTTAAAGCCAAAATCGTCTATACTTTCTGATGCTGAAAAAGTTGTGCCCGAAATGCAGAAGGGTACTTTTTTTGTTTTAAAAGCTTTCTACGATCATTATGTCAGAAATTATTTGTGGTTAACAAAAAAAACAGTATTTTCAATTTCAACCCCAGATGCCCCTGAAAGTAATAATGTTACAACAATTAAATGTAGAGTTTTGGAAAGCTCAAACTGGCCTCTTTTTAAGACAGTAGTATCAATTTTATGAAGAAAATTTTTATAAATTCTATAAAATCAATTTTAAAATGTTTATAAAAAATTTTCTTCGATTTTTTTAAATAATTCGGAAGCTGTGGGATCATTAAAACACGTGAAATTTGTCAAATTGATCAGATTTTATTTTTCGTAAACGGTAAATGTAAAAATCAATAAAAGAAAAAGGAAAACTTTTTTATTTTACATACATTCACGTTCATATAATTATTCAAAAATTTGATGAAAAACCTTGTAAACTGATTTAATCTCTAAAGTAAAACGTTGTTCTACTCGTAATAAACTATTTTTAATGCTTCTGTGGGTAAAAATTGGACTGGTAGATGTTGAGTTAATTACCAATTACGCAAAAGAAAGAAATTGCCATTAGGAACAGAAGAAAAAAGAAAAATTCACAAATATACATATTTTAAACCTTGATTTTTCAAAAATCATAAACTACTAAATTTATATTAAAAATTAAAAATTGTTGTTATAAAACTTTTCACAATATTAATACAAAATTTCCCGTGCCTGTCGTGAATGGAGAAAAACAAAATATGCAAAATAGACAAGTAAAATTAAATCTTGACGTTTATTTTTTTTATTTAAAAAAAAAAAATTATCTACGATTACCATGAAATTGCTTATTTATTGTATAAAATACTATCTAAGTAAGTTACGTTTTACATAGAGCCATATATCCAGCTGTACAAAAAGTGGGTCTTTACATGCATGTATACGTAAAATACCAAAGTTTACTACACTTTTATTAACTCTTATATTATATATTATACAGTGATATACATATTATATTAGAATCTGTACAAAAATTTTACCTAGCAACTGAATGTTTACGTTTATTTTTAATAAATTTCAAATAGGGTAAAAGCGTCCTTTGTGGAACGGTATCTAATTATGAACATTTACATATTAATGAAGTTATTTCTGAAAGAAACGTCTGATAACAAAAATTATTATTAATAGAATGATTGTTTTTCAATTTAAATTCACCTCGCATTTAAAGTTTCCTTACTGAATTAAAGAAATAAATATGTAAATGTCAAAACTGTTCCAGTATTAGATACCGTTCCACAAAGGGGGCTTTTACCCTACTACATAATTTTAATATATTGTATTATTTTTAGATTTGTACCAAATTTTTATCGTTTATTGTGAATTTCATGTTAGTCGTAGATAAAGTATAGTACATAACTCGGTTGTAAGGCATATTACACACTCGCGCAATTACGCACCCGCCGCTGCGCGGCTCTTGCGTAACTTTTTCGCTCGTGTGTAATACGCAACTCGCAACATCAATCACGTAATATACTATTAAATTAAAATTTAACTAGTTAGTTTTGAAGGGTTTATAAAAGTCAAACTAAACATTTAACCACAGTTTAAATAATAGTTTGTTTCACAAACAGTTACGAAACGAGATGACGTAAGAGTGTCATTTGGAATTCAAAAATTCTAAAGGGTTATCCATGTTATGTACCTAAATAATGCATAACATTATGCATACTAATACAGTGAAAATATCATTATTAAAGTAACTTTGCAGGTCAATAAAATAAATTTGCAGGTCAAATTATTTTATGAAAATTTACAGTTGATAATTATGTAAATTATTTCATTTCTAAGTTTCACTGACTTTTTTAAAATTTTTAACAACGATGGCAGTGGAATTTTAACTGTCTTTAATTTTTTTTTATTTAAAGCTTGTCATCAGTTATTTTTGATATTTTCTTGTAATTTTAGTGTGTTTTGTGATCTGTAAGATATTTCTAATATGTATTTAATTATTATGGTGGCTTAAAATGTCTGGTGATAACTCTTATGCTGATAAATTTTGTTTAAATCATTCAAAACAAAATTTCAATTTATGTTTTTTTCTGAGTGCCGTTTGATGCAAATTTGTAAGTATTATTATAATTTGAATGCTTATGTAAAAATACGTTAAATAATAAATAATTATTAATATTTTATAATAATTCAGTTAATATTTTCGATTTCGACAGTGGTTGGTGCTAATAGGTCGTGACGATCTAAATTCTCGTGTTGAATACTGTCATCAATTTCGCGTTTGCTCAATTCATTTTGAAGAAAGTTGCTTTTATTTTTTCATATAATTTAACATGACCATTATCAACCCTAAACCTCACATGTGCAAACACATACAATCACATAAGTAAAAAAGGATATACATAATTGTTTGTACTTATATCAAAAAAGGATAGAAACTACGTTTCGCTACTGCCTATGGTAACAATCTTTTATTTATACTGTGATTTAACTGTTTATTTTTTTTTTTTCAGCAGCCTACTTTGACCTAAATTGTATACTCTCAAAATATTATGAGACTCATACAGAATTAGGCGGCAAAAATTTTTTCAGTTTAATAGCGTCGTCGTTCAGGCGTGTTGTAATCCAATCACTATCTTGAAGAAAATGCAACTAACAAAAATGCGACAGCATAGTTGAATTATTTTTGAGCTGACAGTGCTTTTAGCCAATACATTTGTGTTGTAAAAAAACGCAAATTTATTCAGAAAAAATATATTCAGTGTAATACGGTAAGACAATTTAACGAATAAAATAGCATATACAGTGGAACTCCAAGAAGTGCAACGAAATGTCCCCTTGCTTTCTTGAATTGCAGTTCTTGGAATTCCTGTGACGGTTTAAAAAAATATATTTCTCTTTAGACCGTCCAAGAACTGCAACTCAAGAATGCAAAGGAACTCTTTGTTGCACTTCTTGGAGTTCCACTGTAATTCATATAATCATTATTAAATATCTCATTACTATAGTTTTGAAATCAATTAAATCTACCAATAAAAACTGTTGTTCCACTTCTATTATGTATATCTACAATAAAATACCCAATGAAAAAGTATCATACCATTTTTTTCGTTGTAAAAATTTGCCCTAACTTTATTTTGACGACAAAAGTGAAAAATCTATTTCACACTATCAGTTAGATACTACTGTATATAATGTATTACATATAATTCTTATTCGTATCAAAATAAAACATGTGTTACAAAAAACACTACGTGCAAACAGTCTTTTGTTTAAGGGGAGGTTTACTTGAGAGACGTTAAAAAAAATCGATTTTTTTTTTTGCAGAAATTGGTAGCTAATTACGTGTAGAATATGTTCCCAAAGTGATTTTGCTGAAAGTAATTTAAGGGGAGGTTTACTTGAGATTTGATAAAAAAAAAATCGATTTTTTTTACCGAAATTGATAGCAAATTATGTGTAGAATATGTTCTAGCGCATTAACCGAATCCAGCTTTCTATAAAAAAAAAATTCAAAAAACGTAGTTCACGCAATAATGAGTATTAAATATAAAATTTTGAAAATACGTTTCTCTATATATATTTTATAATATCTTGGAACTACATTTTTGGAACTGGTGGACACGATAACTCAAAAACTATTCGATAGATCCTTTTTTTTAAATTTTTTATTTTAAAGATAATTCAATTCTTCGGCACCTCTACCTAAGTTCGATACACTTTCAATATGTTTTTTTATTTTTAAATTTACTTTAAAGAGCGAAAAATAAGACAAAAATCGTAATCAAAAGTTCAAACATCCGCCATTTTTTTTCTTTCTGCAATTTATTGATATTATAGGTAGGGGTGCCGGTACTCTTCATATATTTTATAAATCTTTTTTGTTTTTGGATTTCGGTGGTTTATTACCAGCGCTAAGATGTCCACCAACAAGGCATTGGATTTTCGGATCGTCACACTGCACTATCTATAAAATGGACACTTTTTTATATTTTTCCTTGAAAATTTTTTTTTTTTGTGTAGTTTAATACTTAATAAATATGCGCACAAAATTTGAAATTGATATTTACTTTCGTTCTTGAGAAAAAAATTCTAGAAAAATACGTAATTTTTAAGGACTCTCGAGTAAACCTGCCCTTAACGACCGACTAACATCATGTTGTTGATTTGTTAAAAAAATTATTACATTATGAGATTCGTACGCAAGACTTCGTGTATTTTAAACCTAAAAACACATCCATATATTACTAAATATTCGAAAAAGTTTGCAATTATATATTTATTGAATTTAACTTACTAGACGTTAAAGTGAAAGTCCCTTGATAGGTAGACATTTCACAAACGTTTGTAGGTTTGTATGTATGGACATGTTACATATGTCAGCAAAAAAAAAAAAAAAAAAAAAAAATGAAGAAGAAAAATAGAAAAACGTGACGTAGAGCACATACTTAAAATATAATGTCTACCTACTATTACATATTTGAGTAGATGTGTCACATTATATGGCAGAGAATAGACAAGCCATCTGGTGGTGTATATTATTATGGGATACTATGTGAATTTCCCAATGGTAATTTAATAAAGTGTACATCTCAACATCTGATAAGGAACAGGAGAACATGACTGTCACCGAAGAGAAAATAATAAGGACATTTTCTCAAGGGTAATTAAGTTCAAAAGCAGCAGTAAAATGGTTACATTAACTAACGTTAACGTACAAGTGCGATGGTACGTACGGTGAAATCGGAGGCAAACGATGTATGCACTAACGTGACATTTTGTAATGCACAACGTGTCAATTATGGAATCAATTTGTGTGTCACTTAATACGTTAATATAGGAATTAAGTGGTTATACGAATACATTGTTATATGTATTAATCATATACAGTGGATAGATTTTATCTAGGATAATATGAATACGATGTATCGTAAACTTTAAGTAAAATGGCGGAAAATATCGACCATAATTTTCTTGTAGATAGAGACCGTGTAATTGACCGAACCAAGAATCGAGTCTTGGCCTTGTCTAAAAATACTGAAAGAATACTCCCGATTCGATAAAATATACTTGCACAAGAAGCAATGAATGTATTCATATCATCGCTCCGATACCGCTCTGATATCAGTCGCGGTACGCTCTCGCTCCAATACCAATACCACTCAGATAATATTTTATCGGACCAGTATCGATAATGTGAACACTTTTTTGATTCCATTCTGCTCCGCCTGCATTCACTTGTTATGAAAAAAACATTTATATCGAACGGAGACCGAATTAAGAGCGTACCGAGAGCGGCATTTTAACGTGAATGGAGAACGAATGGGTAGGTACCAGCATGATATCAGCACTGTAATGTGACCACAACATTATTAAGCTTATATCAGAGCGAGACCGAAGCGAGAGCGTACCAGAAAAACAAAAAAATTTTGTTCTTATTTTTTGGAGGGGGGTTTGGAGGGGGGAGTAGTGTTACAATTGTGCAGTTTGTGCAGTTTATGCAGTTTATGCAGGATTCAGTTTGTGCAGTAGTGCTACAACTGCACTAACTGGGATCTAAGCTACATACTTTAGCACAAATAAACATAAATTTGTAGTTTTTAATTTCAAATGTTATCGAGTGCCTGTGAAACATTATTAATGTATGGCGGACTTTTGTCCGTATTTAAACATACACCAATATTCATATGTTCACTTAATGTCCAGCTTTGGCTGATACTTGAACACTCGATGTACCTTGGCCAATGGCCAATTCATTATGTTAATTAAAATTCACATAGTGTGTGAAAAATTATCAAAACTGGATCGGCTGGGAGCGACTGGGATTGGTGTATGTTTAAAATACTTACAAAATGCCGCCATACATTAATAATGTTTCACAGGCACTCGATAACAATTGAAATTAAAAAGTGTAACTGCGTCTCGCATTAAAGAGAGGAAGTGTTTGATTGATTATCAAAATTGGAGTGGCACTCGAACGAACGGTCGGTGGCCTAATTGGTAAGGCGCTTGGCTGGTAACCAAGAGATCCGGGTTCGAGTCCCAGCCGATTCAGTTTTGATAATTTTTCAAACACTATGTGAATTTTAATTAAAATAAATTTGTAGAATAATTTAATCAAAACTGAGATCAAAACAAATAAAAACAGTAGCTAACCTCAACACAATGACAAATCAAGACTAAGTAATAGAAAACGGTGAGACCAACCAACGCACACTAAAAATTCAAACAAAAATTAACCCTAGAACGACAAGTCGGTGTCATACATGACACCTACGTTTTTTGTTTCAGCGCTAGGTAACTTTTGATAATGTAGAAGTTGACAATAATCTAATAAGTTTCTTTTTTGGTAAAAATTTGAATACCATCTAGACAGATAGACGTTGACACTGACATCAATTAAATATCGATTTGACACACTAGAACCGGTGCATTATAGGTGTCATTTATGACACTCACTTGCAAAATTTATCCCATAACCGAGCCTTGTCGTTCTAGGGTTATAGTAGTTTAGACCTGTCACAATGATATGAGGCCAGTCTGACCTCTTCCACGCACTTTTAAGCTGTGCTGCGATCCGCGAACAAGGATACGATGATGATTTCATAATTTGGGGATTCTACTCTAAAGAATCAACGGCACCATAATAAAATATTCCCAACACAACCCGACTACGTAACAATACAAATTGTACACTTTTCGTTCGTTCAATGGCTTTTTACATTTAATTCCAAGAAATACTGTATATTCTTCTGATGACTAAATTCAAAATTAGCAATTATGTTTTATTTGAAAATAGGTATCCTTTATTTATCCTGTACAAAGAAATCGCCAGTCTTTTGTTTACGAGTATTACATGTTCCAACCTTTTTTTTTTTATTAATAACATTTGTTGGTAAATTTTGTTCACCTACGCATAAAATAATTTCCAACATGACAAAAGGATTTAAAATTACATGCCCGAATACAACATATAAATAATCCCAAAGTAAGGACTTACATGTGTATCGCATACAATATTATATCCTTTATCCAGCTGTAAATAGCACAGCAGTCAGTTCTTTTTGACAAACATTTTTCAATTGAAGTTTAAAAAGTAAACAAAAATAAAATGTTTTGGTGCAGAAAAACTTCCACTTTGTAAATTGAAAATAAAATATATTTATATCTGGGTTATGTACTTATAACTTTTGCAAAAAAAGGTTCACGGCGCAGCGGGCTGGTATTAATAAATCAACGTATGTTCCGCTAAAAGTTTCGTTAATTGTTTAACAATTTACATAAAGGATTTGCAATAAATAATAAAAAAAGGGACGTATCTTTTCGTTAATCAGTTGGACCAGCGACTTTTATTTTATAGTTAGATAATTTTATAATTGCATAGGCGTACTTACCGGGGGGCGGGAGCTATAGCCTAAGATGATAAATCGTTCTAAAAGAATTTCCTTATTTTAATAGCAAAAATGGAAGAGTCGTTCTTTTCATTTTTAGCAAAACTATGCGCTTAGGGCAATCAAAGAATAGGGTTACATTGAATCAGTTATGTCTCCAAAAGGATTTTCATCATTTTCGTAATCAAAATGAACACTCAAGTTAAAAAAAATGTTTTTAAATATTTACGAGCAAGTACTTACTGTATAAGAGAGAAGTTGGGTCGGTGAAATGACACCGAAAGCCTACACATGACAAAACTTTAAATCCCCGATAGAAACTTTTAACTAAAATTATTTCGAATAATTTTGGTCGTGAACTTTGAGAGATATAGGAAATTAAATTATGACGTAATTCGCCCCCACAGTAACATATACACTGAATCAATAGAGAAATGTTATGTAAATATGTTTTTTGTGATTTTTAACATTTTTTGCAACCAAATCATTATTTATTTTACTTCAATTGCATTTGGTGTTACATATGGACAACACAAGTAAACATGTTATTATGTCATATAGTAATTTGTGTGCAGTATAAAATAACATTTTAAACGAAAATAATAATTAATAAATTTATTACAAATGCGAAAAATTGAAGTAGACATGTTGTTACATACATATTATGTAACATCAACATACGAATAAATGCAACATATGTTTTGAACAGTTTACAACAACTTTAACAAACAGTGGTCAGTGAACAAGTACCTATAATAGATACACACTACACAGTAGTAATAATAACCACGAAAATGTATTCGAAAATTTGTTAATTTTTTTATTAAAGTGTGGTCTAGAATAAAGTACAGTACAGTTAAATATTGCCGAAATCAAAAAACACTGGCTTCCAAAATGGGTAATAGGCTTCTAATATAAGTTAATGTCATGTTTGACCTAACATATCGGGCCGTTTCCAAGCTTTTCACAAAATTTTACAATCGACATTTCATTTATAACAAATTTTAGCTCATCACAGTTTAAAATAAAATAACTTTATCTGTATACGAAATATCCAACATTTTTCGAATGTAATCTATAGCTTTCAAATATACTCAATATATTATATAGAATTAACTACTAGAGCAATCAGCCAGAATGACATATTTCATGATATTTCATATTAACTTTTTCGGCTATGATTACGTTAAAGGAACGTAAAGAAAGTCGTAGAATTTTACCTATCACTTAGCTATTTTAATTTAACTGAACAGGCCTGTCCAGAAAAATAAACTGCTCAGCACAAAAAAAATAACTAACTGAAGTAAGTAACCAACTACACACTGTTGGCAATATTCTTACATACTCCTGACGATAGACAATTACATTGTGTTGCCAAGTGACCCCATACCAATTTTTTCTTTATTTGAAATATCCCGTCCTTGATTACAAGTTTGTAACCGATAAATTGATTTCTTATAATTGAAATATTCCATTTTGGCTTAACAGGGCAGCGAGAGAACAAATTTTAACAGTCTATAATGTGTGTCGTTGATACTCAGAAGACGATAATGTATGCTTTAAATTATATTCTTGGCTAATGTTCCATTTACGGAAATGAATGGTACATACGTATATGCTGGTTATATTTATATAAAAACATCTTATAAAATTAATGTGTTTGACATATTATGTCTTATATGCATTTTATAAAGAGTAATATATTGTTTATATTAAAAGATATATTTTGTAGGCGATGGATTAATTACGAACACCTCTGTTAACTCTAATTCTAATATTTTAATGTATTATAAACCAAGAAAATGAGTTTGTCAATTGCAGGGTCGGGTTTACCCCTGTGGCACTTCTTATGTGTGTAGTACTTCACATGTGGAAACCCCTCATGTAGTTTTGTGGAGGTCACTGCTAAAGTAATAAGGAATTTCCGAAATTTTCCAAATTTCTCGAAAAATTACTGTTAGTGAGCAAAAAAAAAAACGAAAAGCGCTTTTTCTTTCTGTTTTACTCATCTTTTGAGAGATTTTATGGAGGCCCCTATTGCGTACACTTATATGTAAAACCGACCCTGGTCAATTGTTTATATGTACTTAGATGATAAATTCCAAAATTACTAAACTAATACTGAAAATTCGATCATTGTTAAATGCTATTTCTTTGTCCAGAGATTAAAAACTCTTTTGATTTGAAAAAATATTTCTTTGGCTACTGAAAAAAAAAATTGTCAAAAAAAGATATAGGCAGTCATGGGGACGGCAGATAGAAATGAAAACAAAACTATGAAATAACAGATATACACAGTACTAATGTTGCCCAACACATCACCCTTATAGCTACAGGTATACTGCTATTACGCGAACTCACAAGATTTTACCCATCCAAAAAGCATTCAACGCTCAGTTTCATTAGGTGTATTGAGCGATTTTTGGCCGGGGAAAATTTTAAGGGTTTACGTCAGCGACATGCCACTGTTGCGTACATATATATATATATATATATATATATATATATATATATATATATATATATATATATATATATATATATATATATATATATATATATATATGTATATATATATATATATATATATATATATATATATATATATATATATATATATATATATATATATATATATATAAAGAATTACTTTTATCTGCTTTAGTAAGTATTAAATTATTGTCGTTAATTTTATTTTTTAAAGATTTAATAGTATTTTTGTTATTTGTTTTAATTTCTATGTCTTCTTCTAATATATTTTTGATTCTTTACCTAAATTATCATTAGAATTTTTTAACGCGGGTTCCGAATCTACTATTAAAGTTTCTTTAAGGTTTTTATAGTTTAAATTAGGTATATATTTAGGTCCTTTATTCAAGAGATTTATTTCGGTTGTATCAAATTCGGTATTAGTTAAATTTATTACGCGTTGACTAAAACATTTCTACCAAGGAATTTCTAAACTTAATTAGTGAAATAATAAACAATAATTATTATAATAAACCTTATTTAAACCATAAAAACCTTAAAGAAACTTTAATAGTAGACTCGGAACTCGCGTTAAAAAATTCTAATGATAATTTAGCTAAAGAATCAATTAAAAATATATTAAAAGAAGACATAGAAATTAAAAACAAATAACAAAAATACTATTAAATCTTTAAAAAATAAAATTAACGACAAGAGTAAAAATTTACATATTGTAAATTAGAATACAATCAATCAATTTAAAACACGGACCTACAAAATACCGGATAAAATTTACATGTTTAAATGCACGCATCAATTTTTTTTTATGCATGTACGTTAATCAACAATGTTGATGATTGAAGAGACATGTAGATGAGGGAGTTTTCTGACATTTTTTGTTTTAGAAATTTATACATATTTTGCAAAAAATTAAGATCTGACATTCTGAAGTATCATGTATTAAAAATTTGATTTCATTTATTCCAATAATTTCCTAGAAATTCAAAAAGTAAGTAAAAACATTCAAATACTTTATTGTAAAATTATAGAAAAAAATGTCAAAAAAAGCCTTCATCCACTTGCCTCTTTAGTTATTTATTTACGCAAATAAAAAATTTATGTAATTGTTTTTTCTTCTTTTTTGTGATAAACGACAAAAGTAAATTTTGGTGTTTTATTAAAATTTAAATTCATTTAAAATTTACCCAATTAGTATTTTAATCTTGTGAAAGCACATACATAGTGTCTAAAAATAGTAATAACAAAAACTTACCTATTTTAAACGAAAGGTAAAACTTTTGTAGCGAGACTGAAAAGTCATTGTTTACTAACAAAAGTTTAATAGTTTTTCAAAAAAAAGAAAATGTAATAATTGTTTTTTGCAATTAATAAAATATTTGATTAAAAATTAAATAGAATTAAAATACATAGGAGCTCCAATACAACGGACTCCAATATAACGTAGTAAATGGTGGGATACCCCTCTCACAGATTTAAAAACGTGAGATTGCATTTGTGTAAATGTATACATAATCGTCAATTCAGAGCCGTAGCAAATTTATGTGAGGGTCTGAGAAGTTCCCATATTTTCTCACATATACACGTATAGCATTCACACATAGCCATAAGTATAGTTTTTCAATATTTAAATGAGATGACTTTTCAAGTATGGCAATAATCAGTAGTATTGTTCGCAGCATGTTACCTATTTATCTATATGAATGCAAAAAGAAACCGTCCCTTGTAAAATAGGTAACAAATTTCAATACAATTGGAGTGAACATAGGGTGGTATTTGTTGTAAGCAATAAAATAATTTAATATCTTGAAAGTTTATGGTCTCTAATAACACCCTCTCGAAAAGTCATCCCAAAAATTGTTGGATAAGGTATACTTCTACACAAATAAACATAATCAGTGTAAATACAGTATACACATTTACAACTATGTATGAACTTGTTCAAAAATATTCAGATTCCTGTGAACTTTTACAGTAAATTTATCGACACCAACAAAAAATTACACCAATATACAGACATACACGTACATATTATTTCACGTATATGCATACGTAGACAAATATGTATGTATATACACATCGATTTCACAATTTGATTGGTTATGGAGAAAAAGCCAGATAACAAAGTTTGGTAAAAGTTTCAGAATATTCTATTCGGAAAATAGCAAAGATGTCGAAAAACTAACTTCACCATCGCACTGGTCTACAAATAAAAGCATAAATAACAAAAATTTAGCAATGTTCTAGAATGTTCTATTAGAAAACTAGCAAAGATATCGGGAAACTAGTTTCACCATCGAATTGGTCTTCGAGTAAAAGCATAAATAACAAACATTTACCAATTTTCTAGAATGTTCTATTCGAGAACTAGCAAAGATATCGGGAAACTGACCTCACCATCGAATTGGTCATCAAATAAAAGCTTAAATAAGAAAAATTGAACAAATAATTAATACTAGACAGGTTTACTTTGTGAAAATCCATATTAAAACATGGGATCGTTGCTTTGTCACATTTCACAGCAAAATCATAGAAAAACACGAGTCGACTCTCGGCTTTTACACCATCCTCAGGTGAAAAACGTAACTAAAAATCGTTCTTTTAGGCGAAAACTATTTATAATATAAACTGGAGTAAATAATGTATTGGTGGGGGATGTTAGAGATAGAGGCGGATATAATCGCAGTAAACAAATGTAAGGGAACACCCAAGTTGACCAATTTTTGATAAAACTAAAATTTTTTGTATTATTTGCAAAGGTGCTTACAGCGAAATTTATTTTAAAAACGGTTAGGTGTAATATTATTAAAATGACTAGAGTACGTTGGGGAAAACCAGCCACGTGAAACAGCGGTGAATGATAATTACCAGAAATAAAGAAAAAATATACAGGTATCTGTCTGTGTTAATTTGTCAAAATAGAGATATTTATTGATTTGCACGAAGGGTTACCCAGCAGGTAGCTGTTTTTGTTAAACTAAAAGGTTTGTTAAATGATGTAAAATCAAAAATATTGCAAAAAGACCATTTAAATATTAATTACCAGGGATGGATAAATTTTAAAATGGGTACCTATCAACTAAACTATTCGAAAACAAAACGTGAGATGCACCGTGTTATAGATTTAATAAAGGCGATTTGTTTAAATCAATTTGGTCATTTAAGATGACGTGGTTTGGGTTTTTGTTCAATTTGTTGATTTCCAGGGCTTCCAAAATGTTGAGTTTGCGGCCTTTTTTACAAATATGTAATATTTTGGGTTGTTGATCGGGTTTTACCGAATGACCTATTTCTAGTAGATGTAAACCAAAGTTGGAAATGTGTTTCTGGGTGGTAATATGTTCCCTATATCTGGTTTCGAACGTTCGGCCAGTCTGACCTATGTAAGAAGCGTTACACTCCGAACAATCTAGACGATAAACTCCACATTTCTTCATGGGGTCGGATTTTTCTTTAGGGTTATAAAGGAAACGGCCAATAGTATGTGTGGAATGATAAGCGGGATATAGATCAAATTGTAAGAACATGTTGCCTATTTTTTGGGAGATGTTTCCTAGATATGGGAGGGAAATATAATGTTTAGAGTCCGAATTAGTTAGAATAGTTGGATAGATTTGTTCTATGGCTAGACTTTTTTGTTTTTTACGGATTAGTTTTTGGATAATGTGTGGAGAAAAACCATTGTTAACTGCTATTTGTTGTATGATCGATAATTCCTTATCACGGTCTTTTGGAGATAGCGGGATAGCGAAAGCTCTATGTAGCATAGATCGGTAAGCTGCTATTTTTTGAGAAAATGGAGTGAGTGAATCAGCGGGGATTGTAGTGTCCGAGAATGTGGGTTTGCGAAAGATTTTATATGAGAATTTTGTGTCTGATCTATTAAGAGTTATATCTAGGAAATTGATGGAACTGTTCGATTCTATTTCTTTGGTAAATTTAATTTGTTTATGAAGACAGTTGGACAACTATTTAAAATACCTCAACAGTCTTTGTATAGCACCACTATTTGACCTTTTTCTCAATGGAGCAATTTACTAATGAAGTCGCTTTCTCAATATTTTTGTTAGTTTCCGAATACAATATTCGAGACCATTTCTCGAATTCCGTTAATTAGCATTTTCTTTGATGACTTTTCTGACGGTAAAGTTTATTTTTTGATATCTATTCTAGGTTTCGAATAGAATGATCTAGAACTTTTGTCAAATTCCGCTATTCAACCGTTTCTTTAATAGTAAATCCCATAGTAAAGTTAGTTTTCCGATATCTTTCCTAGTTTCCGAATAGAATATTCTAAAACTTTTATTAAATTCCACTGTTTGGTCTATTTTTCAATTGCTAACCAATAGTGAAGTCGGTTTTTTAATATTTTGACTGGTTTCTAAAAAGAGTAATCTAAAATTGTTGTCAAATTTTGCAGCTTATCCATTTTTCTAATATACTTACAACAAGAGTGTACAACAGTTGTGTATATATATGTATTTAGTTGAAGACGTGTGTTCTTGTAAACATACATTTATTTTTTTTTCTAAGTGTATACGCGTGTCTATATCAATAATGAAATGCGTATGTGTTCGCATATTATGTTTCTGTATCCCCTTAAAAAAATTCTACTGACGACCCTGGTGATCCGATATAAGGTACTTCCCCTTTTTTTAACCGGTCACTACGTTATATTGGAGCTCCTATGTATATATTTAATAACCGAATATCTACTTTATTTTAGCGAATTTCTGAACGGAAATTGAGCTATTAAAGACGTTCGAACGCGTCCACAAAACACTACAGAATAATGTTATGTAGCTACCACAAAACACTATACCTGTATGTTATGCATACAGAGCCTGTACTTGTTCATGTGTCATATCGTGTCGTGTATATGGGTGATTGCTATACGTACCACCTATGTACTGATCTATGACATCAATGCATACACAGTTGTTGATTGAAATTTAGTAGTCTGATTTGACTTTGTATGTATATTATGTACGTTTACATATCAAAATCTACCCGAATATTAATTTCAATAATTATAATTTCATTTTAACGTTCGTCAACACGATTTCTTTTGTGTAATTATATAAATTGCATATTTCAATGAATATTTTTAAACACTTTTTATTATGGTATCTACTCTTATAATATACTTACTATAATTTTTAAAATGAAAAAATGCTGTTTAGAATATTTTTTCCTAATAGCTCTGTGTTAAAAGTTTGATTTTTAATCGTCAATTACTTTAAGAAATGATCTATGAAGGCCTTAAAATCTTTCAGGGAAGATAACTATGTAATTGAACTTGTCAATTCCCTAAAATTAAAATTTTTATCTACTATTAGGTTTGACGCACGAACGTCCTTAAAGCAGATGTTATGGTGAGACTAGAACCCGGGACCGTAATAGAAGAAATTTTCTTGAGGTTCCTAGACATACACAAAGACAACGTTGGGAGTCCGAAAATCTTAGGTAAATTCGTCAATCAGGCACGTCTGATGGCCGAAGCTTGCCGAAAATTTGCCAAAATTCAAAAGTATTTCGACATTCTTTTTTTACTATAACAAGAAATGGAACAAATCATTCAAGTTTTTTGCGAAATTATTCAATGTAAGCGGGTTTTCGAGAAAAAGTAATTTCTGTAATCGAAAATTCACTACGTTATGTTGGATGCTGCGACATGGATTTATTTGATAATTTTTAATTTTAATATGTAAAAGTTAATTCCCCTGTTAAATAGTTAATTATTTTATATAGCGCGGGACACATTATAATTAAATATAAATAATAAAAGAGCTAATATAAATGTGAATAAATACGTATATACACTGTTTATTTAGTAACATTTTATTGTAATACTAACTCATTATAAACCTGTTTTCAAAAATTATTATACATCTGTTTTCATTAACACCGTCACTTCATTATATATTCAATAAAATTTCCCAAATTCATTTGCATACAGAATAACACAATTTATATTAAAATTTTACAACATCTTATAACAATTAAGTTCGGTACAGAATTAAATCAGTTAAGAGAGTTTAGTATCGTCGTATCATTTAAAATGAGTGTTTAACAATCATTTTATTTAATTGTTCAAAATTCAAATAAAAGTTTAATATTAAGATACAATTGAACAATAATTTTATTAAATTTGTGTACTTTAGTTTTTGTGATTATTATGAAAAAAGTGAATACTTATTAAAAATGAAAAGTAGGTCGATTTTGTCCGAATTATTAGAAGGTGATCGTAGGCAACTGTTAAAAAAATATAAAAAGACTGATTCAGAGCTTGAACAATGTATTCAACATCTTTTAGAATGGAAAAACAAGCAACCGCACTTGCCAGATGAAGGTGATGAAACGTTAAGTGAGTATTTTCGTAATTTCGTGATTTCCAGATTTGTATTTTTTCGAATAAATTTGTATTTATATAGGCAGTTGACAGTATTCTTCTTGTTAAGTTGCTCTTAGGCAACAGATTTGGGTTGTAGAAAACACAAATTTATTCAGAAAAAATGATAAAACTCAAGTCAATTTAACCACTAAAATAAGTTAATATAATCACAGTTTAAATAATAGTTTGTTTCACAAACAGTTACGAAACGAGATGACGTAAGAGTGTCATTTTGAATTCAAAAATTCCAAAGGGTTATCCATGTTATGTACCTAAATAATGCATAACATTATGCATACTAAAACAGTGAAAATATCATCACTAAAGTAAATTTAATTTAGAAAAATAAATTTGCAGGTAAAATTATTTTGTGAAAATTTACAGTTGATAATTATGTAAATTATTTAATTTTGTCTAAGTTTCACTGACTTTTTTAAAATTTTTAACAACGATGACAGTGGAATTTTAACTGTCATTACATTTTTTTTTATTTAAAGCTTGTCATCAGTTATTTTTGATATTTCCTTGTAGTGATCCAGATTTTAGTGTGTTTTGTGATCTGTAAGATATTTCTGATATGTATTTAATTATTATGGTGGCTTAAAATGTCTGATGATAACTCTTGTGCTGCTAAATTTTGTTTAAATCATTCAAAACAAAATTTCAATTTATGTTTTTTCTGAGTGCCGTTTGATGCAAATTTGTAAGTGTTATTATAATTTGAATGCTTATGTTAAAATACGTTAAATAATAATTAATTGTTAATATTTTATAATAATGCAGTTAATATTTTCGATTTCGACAGTGGTTGGTGCTAACAGGTCGTGACGATCTAAATTCTCGTATTGAATACTGTCATCAATTTCGCGTTTGCTCAATTCATTTTGAAGAAAGTTGCTTTTAGTTGTTCATATAATGTAACATGACCATTATCAACCCTCAATCTCACATGTACAAACACATGCAATCACATAAGTAAAAAAGGACATACATAATTGTTTGTACTTATATCAAAAAAGGATAGAAAGTGCGTTTCGCTACTGCCTATGGTAATAATCTTTTATTTATACTGTGATATAATATTGATATTATTATTTAAAACTTCGTTGCTATAAATTTTGTAATCAATTAAAATTCAACAATAAAAATTTTACTTTGATTTCATTGTCGGATTTCATCAAGTTATTGTCGTATCATTTCTGATTTAGATAGAGTATATCCTTTTTAATCTGATGGATAGGGGACTGCATAAAAAAATCCCACAAAAAAACATTAAAAAACTTCATAAATAGGTAATTATAAGAAGTAGAGTTCACCTCAGATATTAAGAAAAAAAATGTATACGGTGAATAATTTCTTACAAAAAACATTACTCAAAACGCTCAAAACATCACGTTTTCTTTAGAAGTTGCTTTTTTAAACAAGATAAAGCATTAATTTACACGTGACAATATTATATTTCATTTTTATAATATTAAAAAAATTTACGATATATACATATATAAACAAACTGAATGATGTAATACCATATATTCTTATGCAATGATACAATGTACTGATTAAATGCTTAAAAACAGTCAATAAGTAACTTTACCGAAACTTAATGTTCAAATTTTTTACCTTTCTCGCTATGCACTTTAATGAACATTTTTTAACAAAAGAATTTTAAAAAGATCTCATAAAAAAAAGTCACAAAAAATATTTGAAAAAAAAAAAGATAAAAATTTTGAAAACTGTTAGCATTTACACAACTTCTAAAACTTTTAGGAAACAAACTGATACATTCCTTACTATACAACAACTTCAATACAGAAAATGTGAAGAAACTGCTTGACGTGTATTATTCGGTACGAAGTTGGATGCCAGTTTTATTTGAAAACTGGGATGTATACAGCCCAGAAATACAACAGGCTCTAAATATAAGGTATGTATTTAATTTGGTACATGTCAAAAACATAAAATCAATTAAATATTATAATTATCCTCAAATACAAAAACAAAATATTAGGAATATATAATAAGAAAAATTCATTTTCCTCAATAATAATATTGTACCGTTGGTTTCACAAGAATCTGGAACATGTTTTGTGACTCACTACTGGCGATGGAACGGAGCAGGTATATGCGTTTTTGGTGAGAAGCGTGTGTGTCAGTTTGAGTGCCCGCTATCCCTTATCTCCAAACCGGCTTAAACCAATTTTAATTCGGTTTCTTGTATTTGAAAATTGGTATTTCCAAAATGATTCTTAATCAGGTTTCATGAAAACTGGTTCAACCGTTTGCAGGATATTCGGCGATTTCTAGGATAAAAAAATTAAATTTTAAATTTTTAAAATCCACAGTAAACATATTTTAAAAAGTTTTATTGTGACTTATAAAAAGGACTATTGTTTAAAGATTTGAGCAAGTATAAATGAAGTCTAAAACTATCCGAAAGTTAACTTTGGAACCAACTTACGTAATAATCAAAAATTTGATGGCCACGAAAAAAAAAATTATAAAAATTTATACAAATTTCAATTTCGTACAATAGTTTTTTTCGAAATATAGATCTATGGCAAGTTCACAACAGGAAAAACGTACATTTTTTTTATTAAACTAAAAATTTTATTAAAAGATTAATCAAACTGGCAATTTATTGTGGAAATTTTGTATAAAACAATTAATTAAAAAAGAAATAAAATTAATAAAAGTGTTATGTAAATAAATTTTTACCAAATGTCAAGGAAACAAAATACCTATATACTAAAACTTAATCAAATTTCACCTAACTTTTTTGTAGACTGCAAATTTTAATTAAGACCGTGTTCACACCGACTATTAAGCGTTTAGTGTTAAGTGATTAGTAGCCCAGACCATACTATACAAATACACAATAGTTTATTGCAGGCTATTTATTGTAATTTGTTAGCACCCCTACCAATACTGTCATACTTTCTTCCTGTTTCACTTATGCCTTCTACATATTACTAATGCGTTCTATTTAAAAGTGTTCCACTTGCTACTAATCACTTAACATAAAACACTTAACAGTCGGTCTGAACACGGTCTAGAAGTCGGAAAATGTGTTTTAAAAATAAATTAAAAATTTTATTTGACAAAAGTACATAATATTATGTACACAAAAAAAAATTGTATTCTTATATTTATTCTATTAAAGTTTTCAAATAAACTGTTCAAGGGTGGAGATATTTTACTTCCAACTTTATCATTTCATCATTTGATTTACGGTTTTTAAGACACTTAAAAATTGCTGGTAAACTTGATATAACGCCAACACATTAAAAAATGTCTTTTCCCAAATGAATCATTCATTACCAAAATTTGAATTAATACCATTTTTGATACCTATGAACTTTTCATTTTTATGAACAAAATTGAACGGATATGACCGGAATTCTTTGTAAAAATATAACTGACTTGACCTGATTTAACAGAAGTTTCGTTTTTTAGTGGTTCTACAGACCTAATTTTGATAAAAATGGAAAGAACGACTTCAAAAATCTATGATTCCCTTGTAATTTTTTCATCCTAACATTTTTTTGCATAATTTACTGTTACAAACTATTATTTTTATCCTATCATTTTTTTGCATAATTTACTGTTACAAAACTTCAATACATAAATTTTTATCATTTGTTATTTTAACACAAGATAACAGCAGGCAAAAAAATAGAATACCCCTGCCGCAGCATCCTGCATAACTTGGCGAATTTCCGTTTATAAAAATTAGTTTTTCTCGGAAACTAGCTGACATAGAAGAATAGTTTAAAGACCTTTTTTATGTAATTTTTTCTCCTCTTTTAAATGGTGTAAAAAAAATTCGCAAAAATTTTTGAATAAGTGGAAAGTTTGGCAAAAAAACTAATTTTTTGCAAGAACAAAAACCATGTTCCTGGCATCCGACGTGTTTGGCTGAAGAACTCATCCAAGACTTTGGGATTTCCAACATTTTCACCAAATTTTGTAAAAGTAGGACACTTCATTCGAAAGTTATCGTGCGGACACAGACACATATATATGTATATATATATATATATATATATATATATATATATATATATATATATATATATATATATATATATATATATATATATATATATGGTCCCGGGTTCAAGTCGCGTCATAACAGTGGCTGTAATAGCTGAATTCCATTCTGGAAATTCGCTAAAAAGCACACAAGAGTTAAATTGTAAACAACATACTAACATACTCAAAGATATTCGCTTTAAAACACGGAGGAGTACCATAATATACATCTTGTGCGATGATGTAATTGTTAAATGAGAGCGTGTGTCATGGGATTTTTCTGTGTAAATCGTTATGGAAGTGATTTGAATTCGGGTGATTGGTTGAATTTGCCTAGTCTGGGTGTGAGCTTTTCATTTTGACTGTCAAAATGACAAAATTAGATTTAGAAATGAGATTAATTTGACAACTTGACAAGAATCTATTTTTTAGCGGTTCTAGATGTGTAATATTGATAAAAATGAAAAAACGACCCTAAAAAACTATAATTTGCTTTCAGTTTTATCATTCCATCATTTTATATACGATATTTACGACAATGAAATTACAAATAAAAAAAAATTAAAACAATTTTTTCAAATTAATTTTAGAACGATGATTAATTCAACATCTATTTTATTCAAAAAGTTCAATTTTTAACTCTAATATAACTTTATATTTTTCAGTTTTTCAGTTCCTCTACGAAAATTAACACCCGATTTAGATCGTGTATCCATTGCCAAATTATTCGACGACAATCCAGAACATTATGATCCAATTGCAAGTTTGAAACTTCTGTTAATGATTAATGAGCTACGTATTCAAAAACCGGATTATTGTTTTGGTGATCAAATTATTTACGATCTAAAAGGATACAGTCTGGCACACTTTATGAAAGTATCGCCAGCAACAATACAGAAATTGTATGTATTGGTTAAGGTAAGAGAAAATTTACGATAATATATTGGTATCGTCGAGGGAAATATAAGGAAGAAAATATTTTCATAATGTACAAAAAGGTTTTCGTATAGGTAGCTAAGTTTCTGTATATTTTCGGAGTGGGTAGCAGCTTTCCTAGTAAATAATAGTAGTTATATTATATAATATACTTATAAAATAACACAAATATCTTTACCAATATTTACGTAGAAAATTTTCTACTTGTAGGCGTCTGATGTCTTTGTCACATATTAGAGTGAAAAGAAAAAAAATATCGGGGATGTAAATGTCAATTAAATTCTACGTAACATCACATTGGATTCCATGGGTTAGCCATTCACGTCCGATTTTAATTTAGATAATCGTTTTGATTATCGGATCTGAAGCTACCGTGTTAGATATCGACTGTCGCAATTATTACAGAGTCAAATTCAAATGTTTTTTTTTTTTTTTTTTTTTTTTTTTTTTAAAGGCCTTTTAGCCGGATTTGAAATATGATACAACACTAGATCTTTGTATTCCGCATATATAGTTTGATAATAAAGGGTTAAGTTTAGCTGCTTAAAAAAAGCTGGATTTATTATAGTTGATCGAATATTGTCGGCAGCACTTACTTTTGTGGATTCTAAACATATTTAATTTCCAATTTTCTTACAAGTAAAAGTCCCGAGGCCAGACCTATCGATTTTGATGAAACTTAAATATGTTGTAGAACACTAAAAACTAAGAGACAAGTATTTTTTTATCTGCGGAAATACGGTTTGAAGGGGTGAAATCGCCTTTCAAAAATTGGGGTAAAAATTTAATTTTTCATATATCTCGAAAACAATAAGAGATAGAGCAAAAGTTTAAATTAACGATATTGCTCTTTTTTAAAGAGCTATCTATTGATATGAAATTTGTTCAAATTACATCAACAGGGGTGATTGGGGGTTAAAATTTGGGTGTTAATTTTGCAAAAAAGGGGTGAAAAATAAACAATATAAAAATTTTGTTTACAGATTTGAAATATACGTTAAAAAATCTAATTGACCTGTTTTTGCTGAATGTCTTAATATTAAGTCTGGGGGTAGTTAACTTGGGGGTGTCTGTGTCGAGTAGTCGTACTACTTGGGTAGTTCAAGAAGTTCTTCTTCATGGAAAATAGTTTAAGACAATCAGAATAACGTAGAAATGAAATTCTCGAATTCAAAATTCAGTTTGAGCAACTTTGGAGATGGGGTGAGTTACCCTCTTAAATTACATACTAGTTTATATACAACTTATTTTTACTATTATGGCACTGACAGTGGGTAATAATGTCACAATAAGTGGTTCTGAAGTTAGACTATCGTATGTAAGGTTTTTATTAGGTTTATTTTTTAATGGATAATATAGTTTTCGTTATCGAAAATTATCGATACCGCAAATAACGATATTTTCAAAATGAATGGAAACCTAATAAAAACTTTACATACGATAGTCCAACTTCAGAACCATTTATTGTGACATTATTACCCACTGTCAGTGTCATAATAGTAAAAATAAGTTGTATATAATCTATCATAGTATGTAATTTAAGAGGGTGACTCACCCCCTCTCCAATGTTGCTCAAACTAAATTTTGAATTCGAGAATTTCATTTCTACGTTATTCTAATTGTCTTAAACTATTTTCCATGAAGAAGAACTTCTTGAACTACCCAAGTAGTACGACTACTCGACACAGACACCCCCTAGTTAACTACCCCTAGACTTAATATTAGGACATTGAGCAAAAACAGGTCAATTAGATTATTTGACGTAAATTTCAAATCTGTAAACAAAATTTTTATATTGTTAATTTTCCACCCCTTTTTTTAAAAATTAACCCCAGAATTTTAACTCCCAACCACCCCTGTTGATGTAATTTGAATAAATTTCATATCAATAGATAGCTGCTTAAAAAAGAGCAATCGCCAATTAAAACTTTTGCTTTATCTCTTATTGTTTTCGAGATATATGAAAAATTAAATTTTTACCGCAATTTTTGGAAGGCGATTTCACCCCTTCAAACCGTTTTTTAGCAGATAAAAAAAATTACGTGTCCCTTAGTTTTTAGTGTTCTACAACATATTTAAGTTTCATCAAAATCGATAGGTCCGACCTCGGGACCTTTACTTGTTAGTCAATTAATTACAAAGGGAGTTTAAAATTTGGGAAAACCACTCTCCTCCCTGATCTAATTATTAGGGTTGGCAGGAAAATTTTCGTCAATCCTACAATTTATGAAAAAAAAAAAAATTGTCAGGTAGGCTTTAATTTGGCTACTCAACTGTAGCCGACAAAATTCGCTTACTGAACCCTGATTACTCGAACCCAATTCATTCTTGTCATGTTTAAACCAACATCTCCCCTTCGGTTATAAAAAAAGAAATTGACCTTTGAAAATATTATCTTAGTTAATTCGCATATTAATTTCCCTTTTATTATTAATTAGGATACAGCTGCAAATAAAGGACATGGTTTCCATATATTAAATGGACCACCAATACTAGATAAAATCCTGGCCGTCTTCAAGTGTATTCTGAAACCGAAACTTTACAATAGGGTAAGTCATATAAATTTTTGTAAAATATACATACACTTCTCCCCATATTTATACAAAAATACAGCAATTTCCCAATAAACGTGCCAGCGAAAATTTGTGAAATTTTTTAGTTTAACATGTTGAACATAATATAAAACAAATAAAAATGATCGTAAAAGTTGGCGGTCACTTTCTGTTTTTGTTAAAATTTAATTAAAAACTACAATTTCCTGTAAAATACTCTAATCGCTTATAATAATTACCTATTATACTATTATTTTCCTTTTCCTTCAGATTCATATTCACAAAAGCCTAGAATCATTACATAAACTTATACCAAAGGAAATTTTACCGAAAGACTATGGCGGTACAGAACCTGAGCTAGACGAAATTAGAAGTAAGTAAATAAACATTTTTTTTTTATAATATTACTTGATTTCTTCTACAAAATTCAAAACGAATGATGTTTCAGGGAAATGGAAACAAGAACTGGAAAATAACAGAGATTGGTTGTTGAAAAATATAGAATTTAAAACTGATGAATCAAAACGAATAGATAAAGTACAACAGGATGATCAATTTGGTTCAATTCATGGTTCATTTAGAAAACTAGAAATCGACTAATACAAAAGTATCTTTAACACTTTAACGTTAAGTGATACCAGTGTAGTGCCGTTCGATTATTTAAAACAATTTTTGTAATTTATTAAAATACTCCTATGTATCTATGAAAAAATTAGTGCCGATTTTCAAAAAAACGAATTCTTAAGGATAAATAAATATGAGTATAAATTTGATTTATTTATTTTATTCCTGTTCGATCCTTGAAACCCATTCTGTTTCATCCTGTAAAGTTAAATTCGACACAAAAAGTGGATGGTTTAGTTCACAGTAAATTCGAGTATTTGTGTAGTTTTACTGACAATAAAACGTTAAACTTTAGTTTTATGTTTAGTAAAAGTTGAACAATAGAATATAAACAATTGGTAAACAAGTCTTGCGATGACCAACTTATTTCTGTAATTTGAATGTATAGTAGACTTATATTATATTACACAGTGAACCAAATAAGTATTCCCCCTTCCCTTCAAAAAAAGAGGATGAACAGTAAGATAAAATACGAGTGAAATTTTTTGAAATGCTGTAAACTTTCAAAAATTTTTCAACATTGATAAAAAACATTGGGGAGAAAATAGAAACGAAAAATTTAAAATGACTCGTGAAGTCAAAATTTTGATCTCAAAGGGTTACGTGGATTTCGAAGCCAAAAAAGCATATATTCCCTTTTTTTAAATATATAAATTATTGTATTCAAAATGTTAAGCACAGGAAAGAGTAACATTTCAACAATATTTTAAAAAATTTTCATGTAAAAGTTTGGAAAATTCAGCCAGCGGGACGTGGTATCCGGAGATCTCTCAAAAAAAAAAAAAAAAAAAAAAATGTCCTCACGTTGGTCAAGATAACTCATGATAGTTTCATTTAAAATTAGAAAACCAAATGTTTTCTGTTAAAGACTGAAATCTGAATTTGTGGCAGAAAAATATCTCCTTCTTAAACTGTACTACTAATTTAAAAAAAAAAAATTATACAAAAAAGTATGCAGTAAAAATACAGGAAAGTTTTTTTCTTTTTTTATAGTAATGCGCAGACAATGACGTAGATAATACTTTTGTAAATACACAAGAAAGTTTGTAACCGCTGATACCACATAATATTGTTAAATAGGTACGAATACATTAAATTGTTTAAATGGAATAGTGAAAAGTTTTTTAAAATCGTATTTCAATTTTCATTAAAATTAAATATTTGGTACAATAAAATTTTTCTCAGTGTCACCACCCAACACTTGAATTAACCACTTATTATTACACGAGAGGTTTGTATTTTTTCGAATAAATTTAGGTTTGTCTAAAGAAAATTTCTTGCCTAAAAGCAATTTTAGTTGTAGGAAACACAAGTTTATTCAGAAAAAAATATAAAACTCAAGTGTAATACGGTAAGATAATTTAACGAATAAAATAAAACCTATTCATATTATTATTTAATACATTGATACTAGGGTTCTGAAATTAGTTAAATTTACCAGTACGAATTTTTGTTTCGTTTTTATCGTGTTTACTTACAGTGAAATGACCAATGAAATGTTTTGTACTCTTTTTTTTCGCTGTAAAAATCTGTCCTAACTTCTTTTTCCATGGTAAAAGTCAAAATACCCCTGTCGCAGCATCCTGCATAACATAGCGAATTTCCGTCTATAAAAGTTATTTTTTCTTGGAAACTAGTCATAGAATAATAGTTTAAAGACCTTTTTATGTGATTATTTCTCCTCTTTCCAATGGTGTAAAAAAATTGCACAAAAGTTTTTGAATAAGGGGAAATTTTGACAAAAAAATAATTATTTTCACGAAAATTACCGGAAAAACCATGTTCCGGGCATCGGACGTGTCTGGTTAACGAACTCGTCCAACGGTTTGGGACTTCCAGTATTTTCACCAAATTTCATAAACGTATTTGACGTATTACCCTATTTTAGTGAATATTATTTTCGGTTTCTAGGGACCTCAAAACAAATTTCTGCCATAGTCCCGGGCTCAAGTCGCGTCATGACAGTGGCTGTAATAGCTGAATTCCATTCTGGAAATTCGCTAAAACTACAATATTCTTATGGGACTTGATGCACATGAGTTAAATTATCATAGTTATTTTAAGTATATTATTTAATTTCGAAAAAGTTATTATAGGTGTGTCCGCGCTTCCTCTCCTGTTAACCTATAAACATAATCAGGACTTGGTGTGACAGCTTAAATTTTTATCGAAAATGTTGGTTGAACATGTGTGGATGACACATTAAAATTTTAACCTTTATAGTATTTCGTACTAAAAGTGACAAAATGGAACACTTACAGAATCGTTTCAGTATCCATCCGTTTGACACACGTGATTTTCTCCGATACTATTCCATATGAAAATTTGAGAACAAGATAGAGTATAATGGTTCAATTATATGTTGTAGGGGTTAGTTTCAAGAAGTAAACTGGAAAATGGAAAAAAATTTCCCCCATAGGTTGAGTATCAAAAGGAGGCTTATTGAATTACGAAATCAGCAACATGTATAATGAATTTTTGTTCATTTTTTTGCGGGGGGAGGGGGGGGGGCTATCCTTATCAGCAGAAAGATTGCTAAGAAAAATCTGAAAAAATTATGAATGAGATGTAGATTGAACGAAAATTATCGGGACTAAATTTTCTTACATAATTTCCCCAGATATATAAAAAGACAGTTTGATGACCAATTTTGTTTTGATCAAGAAGTTGCTAGTCAATTATTATATTAATGTCATGTTAAACGGATATTTTGGGCAAATTTTTTAGAAAATGAGTTCTAAAAATTAAACTAGGACGGAATAATTGATAGATCTACACGCAAAAATTAAAGTAAAAAAAATGTTTTTTAAGAAAAAGCTTTTATTTAAAAATGGGCTAAAAAAAATAAAATAACTTTTGAGTGAAGTTTGAAGCAATATGCAACATAATTTATAAAAGCTTGAGGCGTTATCATTAATTATTTCTATTTTGGATATAAGTGTAGTTATTTTACTTTTCAGTAGTTACCAAACTTAATTAAACGCCTCAAGCTTTTATAAATTATGTTGCATATTGCTTCAAACTTCACTCAAAAGTTATTTTATTTTTTTTTAGCCCATTTTTAAATAAAAGCTTTTTCTTAAAAAACATTTTTTTTTACTTTAATTTATTTTCTACTTTTTAGTCTGATAATAATTAATTTTAAAAAAATTAAAGAAGTAATTTTTTTACCTATATTTTAATCGGTTAATTTACCCTAATCAAACATAACCATGGAAACAAAAAATTGCAATGTAAAATCAATGGACAATATTTGACAATTCGAAATGTCAAAAAGTTGCACGGGACTAAAAATCAAAAATTTTGGTTTGGGATGATTTAGGGCAAAACTAATTATACAATATTGCATTGTCATCAAGGTTAGAGACGTATGCAAAATTTGAAACCTCTGGCTCAATTAGAACCTGTCTAAATTTTGATTCCAAGATTTGATCTAAACCAACATACTAACATAGCAAGTTAAATAAAAGCTTTTAAAAATATATTACAATCTCTTTACCTGAATATTATTTACTATTTGTAAAACTTTGTTAGCATCCAAAGTAATCCAAATAACAGATCCAAAATATTCTAAAAAAAAAGGAAAAGAAAAAAAAGTGACAATAATACCTATTTAGATAATTTTTTTTCTTATCTGATATACAGTTTTCCTAATAAATGGCGTCGTGAACAATTATTGTTATTAAAAAATAAACATAAGAGGCACATTAAAATAAGCGTAAACAGACGAATATAAAGATATGATCTTTTTGAAATTGAAAGTTATGGTTCATTTTAGGAATAAGAGTGTATGGAATACTATTTGTGCAAATATAATTTGCACTTGACGATCTTTTTTTTTCCATATATACTAATATTTGAGTAAAATGATCTAAACTAATCTTAGGCTGCCTGTACGCGATCAGTAATACTGACATCAGTATTTACTGATAAAAATAATGAATCATTATTTTTATTACTTCAGTATTTTTATGATACCGTACACTATCATTATTTTCTTCAGTAATTTAAAACAAACTATCAAGTTTAATTTTTCGGAATTTTTAAATTAATAAAATTTTGGAATTGTTAGCGAATTTCCAAAACTGGAAATTCAGCTTTTACAGCAGGTGTCATGATGCGACCTAAGCCCGGGACCATAACAGAAATATGTTTTGAGGTCCCTAGAATACGAAAATGATATTCACTAAAATTTATATATATATATATATATATATATATATATATATATATATATATATATATATATATATATATATATATATATATATATATATATATATATATATATATATATATATATATATATATCTATATATATATGTACCCGCGCGATAACTCTCGAACGAAACGTTTAATGCTTATGAAATTTTGTGTGCAAATTCGATTTTCCAAATCGTTGGATGAGTTCGTTAGCCAGGCACGTCGGATGCCCAGAAGTAGGTTTTCCGGGCATTTTTTGTCAACAAAATGAGTTTTTTGCCAGAATTAAGCAATTACTCAAAATTTTTTTACACCAATCGGAAGAAAAAGCCAAATTACGTAAAAAATGTTTTTAAACCGTTGCTCTAAATTACTTACTTTTCGAGAAAAACTAGGAAATATGTCGTTCTCCATTTCACTCGCACTCGCATTCTTTTTTTTTTTCTATCTCATTTTTTTGCGAACTAAATTCGAAAAAAAAAAACCGCTTTATAAGTAGCGTGTCATGATTTTTTTAATCCAATTTAACGATTCGAATTTTTATGGCGTCTGTATTAGACAAAAGTCTGAAAAACGGACGTAGAATCTCACTGTTATTAATTATTATGTCTTGTTTTTTTTTTTTTTTTTTTTAAATTATTTTTTGAACTAAAATAAGAATAGGAGGAAATTCGCTATGTTATGCAGATGCTGTGACAGGGGTATTATTATTATGGAAGAAGCGTGTTTAGCTATAGTACTAGACGTCCTAGCGTTTACAACTCAAAACAAAAAAACAAAAAAGAAAAAACGTTGTTTTCGTTATGTTTTTTCTAGCTAAGCCATACATATACGCATGTATGTACATACGGTACATATCGTACATATTGTACATATTGCCGTACACACTAATCAATAATATAATTATGTGATATATGTACAAGCCGATTTTTCCATGATGTACGTATTATACGATCTACAATCGATTTGTATTTATCTCGGCTGGTACCGCTGGTACATAATATACGAGAAAAATGTTTTAACGATTTTAACTGTCGTTAATGTCACTGTCCCCTCCACGTCTTAGTACTGAAGTGAATACTAATGGAATTATAAGCCATTCTTCAATATTTTCATCATTATTTCAGTATCGTCAATACACGATCAATAAAAGTGTCAGTATTTTGAAATACTGACAATATTACTGATCGTGTACAGGCAGCCTTAAAACAAGAACTTTAGCGACATTAAAATTTAAATTTCTATTAGTACGATACTTTTCTCATACATACTAAACAAAAAGGTTTAGGTCAAAGGTTTAAATGATAGAGCTTTAGTACATACGTATTATATCAGTTCGTCTGTGTATCAAAGTTTGTTCATGCCAAATAATAGTGACATCAGTTTAGATTTAGTGAGATCACAGATCAGTTTTATGGGTCATGTTTACTCTCGTTCATTATTTAACAAACAACCACCGCCCATGTCAAATTTCGTTATGGTCCACACATCCGACACCTCTGCATGATTAGTAAATAAACCGCATGTAAATAATCAATATTTAACAATACCCTCTCTGTGTGTGTGTGTCTGTGTGTGTATATACACTGTACAGACAGAATTACAATACATAATACACTTTGATGTTTGATCTAGCTACAATCTCTCACAAAATTATTTGGATAGTATAAACCGAAGTCAAATATATTATTACTTTGCACTTAATAAAATTTGGAAATACATGAAAGGAAACGCAGTTGACCGCAAAGACGTTCGGAAGCTGAAAAATTTTCTTTTGTTTTTTATATTTTGCTCTCGCTCCCAAATTGCTCCCAAATTGTTCTATTTAATTTAAAAATTAAACATTAAATTTTCTAAATAATTAATTATTAAAATGTTTTGTTTATTAATAATAATATCCATCTGTCAAAATCGAATTCTCCTTAGATATATGCAAACAACATACAAATGATTGTATGCCTGATTAGTGATTGCCTATATTAGGCCAGGAACTTACCCTTTAAATTTAAAGGATGCATAGAAATTGAAAAAGTGACCACGAGCGTTCTAGTGGCTGGCTTTTTTTTTAATCAATGCAGAATTTAAAATAAAAGATAAAATTTAAACAGAATTTATTGATTAAACCACGGCTTCAATGCTAAAAATTGATAAAAATGAATAATTTGACAAGTATTCTTATAAATATTTGATTTTAGTCTACGTATTCATTCTAAAATATCATATTTGTCAATAGTTTTTCTCTATCTAAAAAAAAAAATTTTATAATTTTTTTTTTTATATATCAATTGTGCTTATAGAATACTACTAATACGAAATTTATATAATACATGTTTTTTACCCATTATTTTCTTTATTTTAAACTTTTCACAGTGACGCCGGCATTTGATAAAAAATAGTATTGGAATTTTTTTATTCCTTTTGAATCGATTAAAAAAAAAAATCAGCCACTAGAACGCTCGTAGTCGCTTTTTGTTAAAAATTAAGGTTAAGTTCCTACTCTATATATATTTTAATAGTAAATAATCTAATTATAAATATTTAGATTTTAATTTATTTTATTTATTACATATATAGAAAAATTAATATTTAACTTTAAAATTAGATGATATGATATAAACAAAGCATAATTTGACAAAATTTTGATAACTGGAATACTGAAATTTTTTTTTTCAATAAATAATTAATAACTGAATTTCTGACGGAACAATTACTGATTTCAATGGGGGCAATTTTGAAGCAATTTAGACGTACGAAAAACAAAAACAAAAAATTTCAACATTCCGGCACCAACTTCTTTTTAGTCAGTCCGCAGTTGGAGTATATATCAGTAAAAATCACAAACCATGTAAATATTTATGTATACAAAATTTCATTTGATAAATAAGTACTAGCAAAATAAATTAAAAAAATTCACAGAATTAAAAATCATACTCACAAAATTATTTGGAGAATGATGAACTCTTGAAATGTTTTACTAATATCTATGAAAAAAGGCGAATTTCTACCACTAAATCACAAGCACAAGACTACAAATGGTGACATGGAATAGTGACACTTTTAGTAAATAATGAAAGAGTAATTCCAAAAGAATTATTTCATTTCAAGAGAAATTAATAAAAAAATCAAACAATAATAAAAAAAAAAAATTTACCGTAATGACGTCATCAAGGGCTCTAAATTAGTTTTTACTATCAAGTTGATAAATTTTCTTAGAAAAGCTTGAGGTTTGCGTCTCTATTTATGGGTTTTGCATACCGTTCTTTTCATTTTTGATAAAATTAAAAGTGTAGAATTAACCACAATTTAAGTTTTTGTCTATAAATCCTAGTTCCAATGGAATTTTCGCCATTCTGATAACAGAACTCGAAAAAAAACTGGCAAATTATTACTAAGATTAAATTATAAATTTCATATAAAGCCGCTAAAATGGGAGTATCTAAAAAAAAAAAGTTAAAATTTTACGGTAGTTAAAATTTGAAATTATTTTTGAATGTTACGTAAAAAAATGTTCGGTATTCCCGTTTTTCGTGGTTTCACTGTACCTACATCCAAATATATTAGTATATGATATTACAGCAACTAACTATACATGTCATTCTCAGCCTGACAATAATTTCTTGTCATATTTGCCGGATATTATAAATAATATAATTAATTTGTAGTATTTTGTATCTAGTTGAAATAAATCATGGACTGAATATGTATTGAGACAAATTCACTGAACTAATGTTGTTGCCAACATTTTTCGCTTTTAATAATTTTTCTTATTTATATATTTTCAAAATTTATAAATGTAGTTGCGGTTTTCATGGCGGTGAACATGAAAGGTTATCTGTTATTTTGGATGTCACAGATAAAATATCACTTTAGTATACACTTGGGAATTTACAAACGAATGGTATACCTTTCTCTTTCTGATGTTTTACTTACGAAATGAAATAAAGATACCCCTGTCGCAGCATCCTGCATAACATAGCGAATTTCCATTTACAAAATACGTTTTTCTCGGAAACTAGTTGATATATAGTAATTGTAAATAAAAAAAACCTTCTTTATGTGAATCTTCCACCTCATTCCGCCAAATCTTTTTCACGAAAAATGTCCAAAACACCGTAAACGTTTTCACGAAATTTCTTAAAAATAAGATGTTTCGTTCTTGAGTTATCGTGCGGATACATTTATATATATGTTTACTAAGTGTCCGCACGATAACTCAAGAACGAAACATCTTATTTTTAAGAAATTTCATGAAAACGTTTACGGTGTTTTGGACATTTTTCGTGAAAAAGATTTGGCGGAATGAGGTGGAAGATTCACATAAAGAAGGTTTTTTTTATTTACAATTACTATATATCAACTAGTTTCCGAGAAAAACGTATTTTGTAAATGGAAATTCGCTATGTTATGCAGGATGCTGCGACAGGGGTATTTATTTGCTTCAAAAGTTTTCGTTCCTAAATTTTTCATGGTTTTTTGCTGATAACTTTTTTGTTTTTAAAGTTATGTAAAAAAGTTTATAACAAATTTTGTAGAAAATGAAATTATCTGTAAATAACGTCTTTACAAATTTTTTGTCAGACTTACGGTTTTGGAGATATTCGAAAAAATAAAATTCGACCTTTTTTCGAAGATGGCGGTTAAACGACACCACCGCGGATCCCGAAAACTCGGTTTTACATTCATCACTGACCCCCCTACGACTTCCAAAAAAAAAATTGCTGCCTACCCGAAATGCACGGTCAAAGTACGCTTTTACTGCACTATATACAAAATATCCATACTGTGTCGAATATGTACTTAGGATGTGATTAAATTCACACTTTATACGATAAAATGATAACATTCTAAACAACATCGCTTTTCTAGGAAACTAGTTGACATAGAAAAAAAGTTTAAAGACCTTTTTTATGTCATTTTTTCTTCTTTTTTAAATGGTGTAAAAAAATTTCGCATAAATTTTTGAATAAGTGGAAATTTTGGCAAAAAACTAATTTTTTGCAAGAACAAAAACCATGTTCCTGGCATCCGACGTGTCTGGCTGAAGAACTCATCCAAGATTTTTCGACTTCGAACATTCTCACCAAATTTCGTAAACCTAGGACATTTCGTTCGAGAGTTATCGTGCGGACACATCTATATATATATATATATATATATATATATATATATATATATATATATATATATATATATATATATAAATACATATATATATACATATATATATATATATATATATATATATATATATATATATATATAAATTTGAGTGAATATTATTTTCGGTTCCTAGGGACCTCAAAACAAATTTCTGCCATGGTCCCGAGTTCAGGTCAGGTCGTGACAGTGGCTGTAATAGCTGAATTCCATTCTGGAAATTCGCTAAAAAATAGGCCTTTCACAACATAATCCTGCATAACATAGCAAACTTACGGTTAAAAAACCCAAATGGAGTTCAAAAATGAAAAATAGTATAAGGAACTTCAACTTTATTTTAAAAGCCCAAAAATATGGAAAAATCCTGAAAAATTTAAGAGCTTTTTTTGTTAGTTTTCAATTGAGATCTACAACTTATAGCATGTACATACAAAATTGCATGAAACTATCCGGGTTTCGAGATTTTTCTTTGGAACCCCAAAATAAACAACACAAACAATAAAATTAACTATTTAGATAAGATAATAGTATAAAAACATAGGATAACATAAACGCATTGTTTTTTGAAAATCTACTAAAAAATAAGAATTTATGTGATTTTTTCGGCTCTGTACGACGGTGTCAAAAAATTTCAAAAATCCTTCGTTTTTCTAACGATAAATTCGATAAAATATGATAGAAACTCATTTTTTTAACGCAAATTTCTCAAAATACTTGGTTCTGGTACACCAGACTTCTCTGACTACCGAACTTATCCAAGATTTGCAAATTTTCAATATTTTCACTAAATTTCGAATGTTATCGTGCTCTCACCATGACAATGGCTGTAATAGCTGAATTTTTCATTCGAAAATTCACTAAAATAAACTATGATAAAATATTATATAAATATTAGTGTTGGCGTTTGACAACTAGATAAGTTTCTGTTTTTCTGTTCCAAGTTATGTGATGGAAATTTCTCGTAGGAATTTCGATTATCAATTTCGAAGAAATTGTCCGTTTAATTTTTAAATGTATAGGAAATAGATGTTTTCACGTGAAAATTGAAAAATGCTTTGTTAACTAATGGAGAAAAAATCGACTTGCGAATAGTTAATCACCATTAAATACCGCACCGATTTTTTACTTAAAACTTATTTTAACTAAAAAATTTTGTTATTTCTAATAATTTATGTATGCACCACTGTACGCGTATATTCAATGAATAGCTGTTTACAATATTCTAATTAAATATACCAAACTCAAAAACCTCAAAGATATTATTAATTCGTAGAATTTGAACTGTGAGAAATTTGCTACAAAGTTTTGAAACTAACTTAATTAATAAATCTTATTAATTAATTGTTTACTATATACGGCTTAGGTATAGTTGGTTTCAGCGAAAACTGGACCAACAATTTTATGGCATTGTAAATCTGACTTAAAGGACTGTAAAAAAAGTTTGAAAAATCCACGAGGAAAAAGGTGTAAAAAGTTTCAAATAAACAATCATTAAAGTGGAGAAAAAATTAAGACTTTTTAGATGATAAATGTTTACGAAATATTCAAAGATCTTTAACTATTTGATCCTACGAAAAGGAATAAAAGATGTACTTATTGTTAAACCGAAGATACGCTTATACGAAAACCACAATCTTCATATTATTAAAAGCTGATTCTTCTGATTACTATAATATTACGGATATCTTCTTCAGACAATTCATTTGTGGTATTCTCAAAATGAGATACATATCCCTATATATGCTTTCGTATTTCTGTAAATAAATGATATTGGATACAGTTTTTCAGTAGCGGCTCGACTATAAGGGTTGTATGGTTATGATGTTTGAAAAGAGTTCAATGGGAATTTTTAACTTCTCATTGGAAGTTATTTTAATGGGTCCGATTTTACGAATCGCTAATTTTGACATATCTCCACGTTTCAAGGTCACTATAATCCGAATCCATCGTTTTTAGCGTGATGTCTGTGTGTGTGTGTTCGTTAGTTTCGTTCGTTCGTTCGTTCGTGAATTTTTTTTCGTCTCGCATATCCCGAGAACAAATGATGATATCAACTACGGACTAATTTCATTAGATGCGTAATCAAAAAATGAAGACCGGATAAAGTTTTCAGCAAATTCGGATCAGCGGTTTGTTTTTTCTGGTAAAAAAACGGAATTAACTTTATTAAGATAACATAGATTATATGAATTTTTTATCATAACATTATTATATAATGGCCTAAGAACCTTCCTTGATGTTAAAAACGCCAGTATTTTTTTATAAAATTTAAAAAAAAAAAAAAAAAAAAAAAAAAAAAAAAACAAACAAAAAAAAAAACGGAGAAACGAAATAAGAAACTTTTTGTGAAATATTTTTTATCTCGCATATCTTGAGAACAAATGATATTATCATTTGTTTGATAAGGGTGGAGCCCCCACCCTAAGACACAGAAGGTGAAGCCCCGGTGTACTGCAAGGGGCAAAGCCTCTATCGAGGGGAGTCCCCTGAATTAAAAAAAAATTATTCATGTGCAATCGTCTTTAAGGGCATCCAAAGGGAATTTGACAGTGTGGGTAGACCTGTCTCTTCAAATTTTTTTTTTTGTTCCCCAAAACTGTAAAACTTCAAAAAAACTTGCAAAGGGCCGCATGCGGCCCGCGGGCCGCGGGTTGCCGACCCCTGATTTAGAAGATGTGCATGCATTACGTAAAAATTATTGTTCTATGCAAGTTCTGTATAATTATTACACTTATTGATTTTATAATCTCATTGATTTTATAACAATGCGTCTTGCGAACGACGTCGCGGCTACAACAATTTTGTCATACTCGGCCTATAAGTTTAGTTTTGTGGCCACAATTGCTTATACGGTCCTCAGTAAGTAATATACTTTTATTCTTATAACAAGGAAAAGAAATTACTGATTGTAAATTTTTTGAAACTTTTTTGACGCTATATTCCAAAGCTATACTCCATATTTTATTTTTATGCAGAAAATCCTGAGATATCCGTGATACGACTAAACCAATTTTCATTAAATCTCGAAACGCTTTCGGTACCAGCGTTGTTCTAGAACAACGTCAACTTACACGATACACAGAAAATATAAAATAGTTTTCCACCGCAGCCCAGGAGTTTTGCCGACAACGTAAATGTAAGTTTCATATGCTACTAGTAGATGGTAGCCTCTCAAATGCTTAAAAACAAGCTGTTCTAGTGGGAAGGTTAGATTGTAAAGACCCAATGTTGTTCCTGAACAACAATTTATCATTAATTACACTGCGTGACACGATTTCGGTACCCGGAAAACTGATTACTCTTATAGTTTTCTGTTAGCTAGAGTATATTGGCAGTGTTTGTCTTTTGTTTCTATCACGTTTTGCTTTTGAGGTACACATCAATAACGTTTCTTGAACTATCCTTATTGCATCCATATTAGTACATACACTACTGCTTCGATTGAGAGAATGAAAAATCGTTTATATTGGTCACACGGATAAGTAATCACAGAGCCGAAAACGCAGAACTCTCAGGCTGCCTGTACACGATCAGTAATACTGTCAGTATTTACTGACAAAAATAGGGAATCATTATTTTTATTGTATAAGTTATATGTACGAAAACTTCAGTATTATCAATACACGATCAGTAATAATGTCAGTATTTCTAAATACTGACAGTATTACTGTTCGTATACAGGCAGCCTTTGTGAACAATTTGTTAAATGCATACAACAAAATGGGTTGCCGGGTGTCATTGAAAATTCATTTTTTTCATTCCTATTTCTCTTTTCTTACTTCAAATCTTGGAGCTGTAAGTGATGAACTAGGGGAGCGGTTTCACCAGGATATAAAAAGGCTTGAAGAACGGTTTCAAGGTCGTTAGGATGCAGCTATGTTAGGAGATTACTGTCGGCGTTTAGAGCGAGAAGAAAAAGTTAAATATTTTTCTAATTTTTGTGTACAATATGTACTTTTCACTATATATTTTATATTTTAACGTGTTCAAATATTTTAATGATAAGTTTTGTTACTGGTTTTACTCGAATTATAGTTTAAATAAATTATAATAATATTTTTTTTTCTATCACGTGCCTATAAAACAGTACGTGAGAGAAAAAAAGTACGCATATATTCTTATTGAGGGATGTGTGTGAATGAATAAACAGGCAAAATTAAAGTGGGTACTTAATTTTTTTTTGTAACGCAGTGTTATTAAATTAACTATAAATTGATAAAAGTAAACATATTCTTTTTGTGTTAAGAATGGACAATATTTATGGAAAAAAATCAAAAAATTTGAAAGGGTTAAAAAAACTCGTCAAAAAAACCGGTATTACCTAAAACAGGTTAAAGGGTTTTGGAGATAAATAAAACCAACAATGACCAACACTCCCACCACAGTTTCCAGCGCTAGTTCCAGCCAACATACTTTTGTTTCATCAGCCTCACCGTTGGAAACAGTCACGAGTTGCCCATGCATCCACTGATATAAGATAATACTCAAATTGTATCTATAGTATTCATCTCATATGTTCAATTGCTCAATAAACATTTCCATTTAGATGGCGTAGGTGGAGGTGGAGGTAGAGGAGGTGGAGGTATGTAATTCAATTACATACAGATACATGTTGGCTGTTTATTTTCGTTACCAAAACTCGGTACGTAAGGTACCAGTGCTTGTGTTCATTTCAATTAATTTCTAAATACAGTAAATAAAAGATTTACTGCGAATAAGTAGATATGGTACTCACAATCAGTTAGTTCAAAACTTACAAATTTCACTTGAAACTCGGATTAGTACAGTAACTGAAGCATTTGGCTACCAATTTTTTCGGATGGGATGGATTGGCTTGAAATTTGAACTGTAGCTAGGGAGTAGCCCAAGAAACAAAAGTTACATAATGCCGATGTGTGCTTTCACCCTAGGGGTGGAAGGCACCCCTTCTAGGGGTTGGAAATTTTTTTTATGAAAAATAACCTCACCGTTCGATAGAGGGGTAAATTCTAAGCAAAAAATATTCTATAATATCGGGCGACATATTATATTTGTCGCGGCGACAAAAACAAATAGATCATAGAGTCTTTTGATAGGTTGAGGAATTAAAATTTTAAGGAGTCAGTTTTAATTTAACCTTATGATGGGATTAATTGGTAAAAATGGTTAATAGTATTCTGGCAAACTTAAGTATTTACAAAATACTAAGATACCAAAAAAAGTATTTAAATACAAGATACAAAATACATTTTTAAAAAAGTATTTCATATACAAGATGAAAATACGTATTTTGTATCTTGTATCTGTATTTCCAATACTTGTATCTTAAATAAGTCACATATCTGGTATTCACATAAAAAAAAAGAATTTTAAAAAGATTAAATAATCATATAATTAAAGAGCAAAAAGTAAAAATAAAGATGTCAGGAGGAGCCCGATTCATCAGGGCTGGCGGTGAAACCTCTATTTAAAGGACTTAAATTTTATTAATGTTGATGAAAATGTTTTCTGGAAATGATTCCTTCCTATTTTAATTTTTATTTAAAATATATAGGTAAATAATGGAATAGTTTTGTCGAAATTACATATTACACACAAATAAAGGTAATATGTATATTATAAATTTAACAACCTAAATGTCGCAGAATGACTGACTAAATCACTAAAGGATACTTAATGTAAAATTAATGTAATCTAATGCAAATTTAATGATATGTATTATATAGTGATACGACAAAACATGAAACACATTATAAAATTTCAATAATTCCCGTTAAATTGCATTTTGATAGTTTTAAACATGTACTTACTTGTTATCAATAACATCAACAATATACTTACAAGAAGCAACAACGTTACCCTGCAGCTGAAAAAATTTAATAATCTCGACATAACGCAAAAATCAGCCAAAGAATATATTTGTTTTTGAACAAACATACCATAAATTGCATTTTATTTTCCCATTATTGAACGCGAGAATATATTTTAAATTTTCCCCAAGGGCTTCTTAATATTCTTTAAGATATTCGATTGACTGTATTGGTGTAATGTATTAGGTTTCCCATTGTCTGTTTCCAAGTTCGTACAAGATGAAACAAGTTATGTGTGTGACAAAATATGATGTAAAAAGTAATTTTTAAGAAGATAAATATTAGTGATGCTTTCATTATATACTTTAGAACGCTAATTTTAAAATTTTTGTTCTTAATTAATTTTGTAAAAACATGGGTACATACATAATTATTGTATTTACATATACAGTAGACTCTCGTTAATTCAAACCTGAGGTAATTCGAAACTCGAAATTCAAAGGTATCACAAGTTCCCTACAAAATCTCTTTATATTTCGAACTAAAACAATTATACACTTGGTAATTCGAACGAAAAAATCATTGCTACGTAACAAAACGACGCGTTAATTCGAACTCATCGGCGTTAAACACTCGACAAGTTGCAGAGAGAAAGAGACAGAAAGATTGTAAGTACATTTAGAGACAAGTGCATTCATCGTAAATGCTTAAAAAATTAAAATTGTTACACGAAGAGAAAAATCCTATAATTTTTGTATAGAAAATTTCAGAAAAATTACCATGCTCCCCTATAATCCGTGCGCGATCGACGACCAAAATAAAAAATATGTGCTAGCATGGTAAAATTTAATGTGGTGCTAACACAACTTTTATCACACTCTTATGCATATATATCATAGTTTAATTCTTGTTGTCGTACTCTTTCATTTGCGCATCTGACTCGCGACCTTATGTTGGTTGCACTGTACCTGTAAAAACATATATACAAAAATGATTGCCAACAATATATTCTAATACATATACTAAAGATAGGTAAATAACAAAAAGATGAATTAAACGATGACATCGTCCTAAGAGAGTGTAAAAGAAACTGACTACTAGCTGTGCTAGCTGCTTGTAACACAGTCTGATAAATCAAGGTGCTTGGTACGAACTGTCTGACAAAGTTTCTTCCACAGTCCACACCTATGGTTCGCATGTAACTCGCTGAGTGAGGTACATTTCATTATAGCGTTCCCAACACAACCAACCTTCTTTCTGTTTTTTTTCTTTCTATTATTAGCATGTTAGCATGGTAACTTTTTTTAATAAAAACAATTAAAAATTATTTTTTTGTCGGTAATGGAACTTTTTACTGTGCTGTTTTACAAATTTTACGGAGATAATATTACGAAAAGAACATTCCATCCTTTAAATTTTTTATGATTAATTATAATCTTTATATTTTTACCTTACAGAATTGAATATGTTCGCCTTTTACACGTCGATTGTAGTGCTGAGCACAGTAATTTTTATAGGAATTTTCTCTCCGTGTACCTGTGATAATTCGAACCTCTCTATAATTCGTAATATTTTAAGAGTCCCTCGAGTTTCGAATTAACGAGAGTCGACTGTATTACAAAAATTTTTATAATTTATTTTTTGCTTTTAAAAAAAGAAAATGACGGGATTAATTTGGTGGAGACATGTGGCCGATCAAGCGGTCGGAAAACGACATTTCATATTACACAACCTAATGTTATTCCAATTAATGGCGGAAATGATACCAAGCGACAAGAAATCTATTCAAAATTAAAGAATTGTTTTTAAACTTTTCTCTATAACTCAAAAAAAGTGTCGATATTTATCTGAATTACATGGTCGGCCAAGTGGTCGGAAAGCGACATTTCATATTACACGTACCACTTAATGTTATTTTAGCAAACGATGGAAATAATTCCAGGCTACAAGAATTCGATTTAAAATTAAAGAGTTACTTTTAAACATTTCTCTTGTACTCATTAAACACATACAAAAATACAAACTCATAGTAAACATCGTAGTGAATAGGGATTGTAATACCGGTAAACCGGTTTACCGGCTTACCGGTAAATTACTAAAAATGCCTTAAAATTTTTACCGGTAAATCGCTGATTTTTTACCGGTAATTCGATAAATTAAAAATAATATATTTGAAAAATTTTTTAAGTTCACTTTATTTCATAGAAGAATTATCAAGTTTATTGAACGTAAATGTACACAATCAAATTACCCCTTACTGTGTATCCATAATAAACTATTCTATGATACAATAAAATCGCACAATGCAATGGTTAGTTTTAAAATGCATATAATATGCAATAAAGCGTCTTTTTTGTATTTACTTACATATTATTTAAATCAGCTGTACTTTTTCCAAAATATAATTAATTAAACATTACGTTAAATGATTACATTGTAAGAAGCGGTAAGTAAATTTTTATTACAGGTAGGTAGGTGTAATCGATTCATATTTTATGATTATTTAACAAAATTTAAAATTATTTTTTCAATAAACAATAACAATGGGCGGTATATTTCTGTGAAGGAAGCTGTAGATATCTACAAAGACGTAAAATCAAACATACAACTTTTTACATAATTATTATCTTATTTTGTATACGGTATATAATGGCCTTAATAAAATACTTTTACGTTTTATTTTTTATTTTTTCTAATATTTATTCTTATATTTTCCGTGTTTTAAAAAATACCGGTAAATTATCGGTAAACCGGTTTTGCTACAAAAATTTACCGAATTACCGGTAAATTAAAAAGCCGGTAAATTTACAATCCCTAGTAGTGAAGCCATCGTAGTGTCCAGCACAGCAGTTCGCTTGGAACCCAACAACGTAACAAACATAGGATGTTGTAGGGTTAATTGAGTTGATATTTAATATTTTCACAAAAACTTGTCAAGTTCAAATATAGGTAAAATATCAAATGTTATATGTAAGTATTGAAAATTAATTTAAAATTAATATTCTTCATAAAAAAATCAGTGAAAAAATATATAAACTTTTAATTTTTCAACATGTTTACGTAATGGCTAATTACCTCCTAACAATTTCAAAGTTTTCTTTTCCTTGGTGTGAATGTTATTATGCTAATAATATTACCAACGGTAAAGTACCTAAAACGTCACTTCCTCTTTTCATTTTCTTTTAATTATAAAATCAATATTTACATTTTCCTTTTTCTTTATTATTGTTACGTAAAGTTTTTTTTTTCTACGTTAATATTTTTTTTTAATCTTTTGATTAATGTACTTTTACTTTTTATTATAAATTATCAAAATAGTGTCAGAAAAATTGTTTCATTGTAATTTGGAGAAAACATATTTAATTTTGTGGAACCGACTTATATATTTATTTATTTGGACAGGAAATGAAGAGAATAACAGTTGAAAGGAAACTGAATAACATAACTATAATTTTTTTTATGTTTAAGGCAGTATTCTAATCAAGAATCTTTTAAAATTAATTTTTTTGTTACATTTTCTGAAAGTATAGCTATAGACTTTAAAAGAAAATTTACGAATTTTGAAAATTTACAAAATTATAGACATTTTAATATTTCAAAACTTTAAATGCATTTTTCAAGCTGATTGTCATGATATCTCGAATTCTACTTATCCAATCGACTTTAAATTTGGTATGTATCTTCAATATATGTTGCTTTATAATAGAAACTATAGATATCATGAGATTTTAATTTTTACTTTTTTTTTTTTTTAAGAAATAACCAGTTTAAAATAGCCGCCACTTTTAGAAATTTTTAATTTCTTTTCTTTAATCTTTTTCTTTTTCTTTTCCAGATGACACAAACCCCAAAATTATGTCAACCAGCAAATTATTTAAGAAGTCCTTGAATTTTCATTTTTTTGTGTGAAATTTTTAACATATCTATAAACTTGGGGTCAGATTGGCCCTTAAGGGTAAGATTGGCCCAAGTCTTGGAAAAAGACAGTTTGATTTACCATTAGTTAGCAAATACAGCTATCAATTTGGTTCTTGTGGTAAATGACAGGTAGCAGCACTGACTATACTTGAATTCTAAGATTGATTTAATTCCATCTTTTGCCACTGCTCAGTGCTGCTCCAACTTCACCGTTACTTCTTGTGAATGTTTTGATGCAAACCAACTTTTGCTTACACATCCAGAACTACTTAAGACTTTTGATTGGTAACTGTATAACAGCTTTCATTTAATGTATATTCAAAATATTTTAAGTTTGTTTTTTCTGATACTTACCTTGTTTATTTGTAAAATGTGATTTTGTAAGCTGGGGTAACTTTGGCCCACCGTTTTTTTTTTTTAAATTTCCATTAAAAGAACAGTATATTATGCAATAAGTGCGGGAAATTGTCGATTGCCCACGAGAGCGAAGTTGAGCGCACGATCGTAGTGAGTGCGCTCATTCGCTCAAGTGGGCAATCGACAATCCTGCACGAGTTGCATATACTATTTTTTTATTCCTTTTTAAAATAATATTATTGAGTGTTTGTCTTTTTTTTTTAATTAAAAAAAAATTTAAATTATTTTGTTGGTGGTTTCTATAGAAATAATTATGAAATATTTATTAAATGAAAAATCAGGAATTACTCGTAAATGAAAAAAATTTACAAAATTACCGCCCTTAAAATTTGCCGCCCCGGGCAAATGCCCGGTTTGCCCGCTCTTGGAGCAGGCCCTGTCCCTAACATATTGTACACTATCTACTTACGTACAACCACAATTAAAAATGTCGAACATTGTCCCAAATAATATTTGGCATTAATTACTATGACATTTTGTATTTGGGACAATGTTACCCCAAATAAAGGCAAGATTGTCCCAAATTTTCAGAACATCTTAAAATACAAATTAAATAAGTTCTGAGCTCTAATAACTAGTCAATGTATACTTTGAAATATGCAAAGTTCAATAGCTAATAGTAAGAGGAAGTTACCTAAATATATATGAGAAATATAAGGCAGTTTACGTAAAAAACGCAAAAAATGGGCCAATCTTACCCCAAGTTACGGTTCTTAAAATATTAATAAATAATTAATGGTAAAAAAAATAGTAAAAATAATAATAGATTTTTTTATTAAGTCCTAAAAAAGCCGCAATTATTGCTCTGTAGGCTAGAATACCCCCTTAATTTAGTTCTTGCGATTATTTCGAGTTACACGTATCTTCTATAGGGAATAAAAACTATTTTTTCTGCGAAATTTATAAATTTTTTTTAGTATTACTTAGAAAAAAAAACTTTATACACTCATACTAATAAAAAATCTATTAATAATATTTCTCTACGTAGGTACATATAAATATCTTTGACACTTTCATATTTCGAATGTTGCAAGAGATTATGGCATTATTATCATTGGAAATGCTACACTAAAAAAAAAGCCTGAAAAAAGTTTATGATCATTAATCAAAAATGAAAATAAAGAAGGTGAAAAAAACGATGAATAAAGAATAATGGAAATATAATTTTTTTTTCTTTTTTTGAAAAAACAAATTGTTTTTAGTCATTCAGATATAAAAATTCTATAATTCTCAATTGTTCGTTGCCTATAATTTTTGGTGAATGATTCGGGAAACTGTAAATACAGGTACGTCTCGTACTTCCGGTATGTTAAGTTGTCGAATTATGTGTTCGTGAGTCGAAATGACGTGCGTCGAAAATTGACAAATGTGTGTCACGTATAACAGTTCTAAGATGTTTGGTGAAACTTTTTTTTTTTTTTTTAATTTTACTTTTTTGATAAATTAATGTATCTATTCACCTTAAAAGTGTCGCGTGCACTGTATCAATGTGGTCTGTGAACGTCTGTGAATTGTCGGTAATAATCGATTCTTCCAGTTAGAGTTTTTGTCACAACTATTGGCGTATGTGTATTTAATTTATTGGAACAATGCCATTTTATGTAACTTGAGATCAGTATTTCCGAGAATCAATTTAAAAAGTCTTTTTTTCCATTTTTAGTGAATTTCCGAATGGAAAATTCAACTATTACAGCGTCTGCTGCAATGGATGTGACTTAAACCTAGAACTTCGACAGAAATTTATTTTGTGTGGTGCATATGGGTGATTCCGTTCTAACTGTGACTTTTTTTATTAATAATTTTTGGATTTTAAAATTAAACTTTTTTTTTATTTGTAAATGCATATTATTACTATAAATTATTGTAAAAATGAAAGTCTGAAAGGATTTCGCTACAACCTTAAAGTTTCGAAAATGACAATCAAATTTCAAATTAAATTATGTTTAGTAGATTTAACTGTACTAAAATTTTTAAATTCAAAATTCTACGTCACAGTCTATGAAAATATATACATTCAGTCTGTCCGATTTAAGAGGTTACGGGTAGTCAGCGGAGCGGTGTGAAAAAATAAATAAAATAAATAATACAGAATTAATTTTACAAAAATTTTAAAAAATATTTATTATAGACCAGGTTATCACCATGTCCCACAAGTCACGCTTTGCGATGATCATCATAATATTTTACTGATGCATCTAAAATCAGTCAAACAGACACGGTACTGACAGACACGGTACTGACATTTTCATTTAAAACTGCAACTCTGTAATTATTTGGTTATGAATTTAATAATATCCATTCACTGTGTAATTAAGGCTAGTGATAAGTACAAAAATTTATTACTTATGATACAAAAAATTCATAGTTGATAAAGTTTATCAATACCACGGTACTGACAAGAAAATTTATGACATACCTTTTTTGAAATAGAGTTGTAAAATGACACAAACTTATTGCACTATTCCATCAACTTGATGTTTGTAAATATTACTCAGGTGACGTACTTTCAACATGGCTCATTACCCGTTTCATTAATTTCGATGTAGATGGCGCGCGAGTCATACAAATTCAAATTCGAAAATTCGTTTAAATCTAAAGACAAAAGTTATTAAGCCGGAGTTCAATGTTAAATTAATATACTGGGAAAAAATGTGTTAATTTTTGTAAATTTAATTATACTCATTAAGATTTATTAGGTAATTAGTTTGAATCGTATATTTCGACAAAGAAAATTAACAATTTATATAAAAATTCTAGAGATGGACATGCCACGGTACTGACATTTAAGAGATAAAGTGTAAGTTTCCTCTGGATTGCAAGTCATACTTTACAAAAAAAAAAGTGATGAAATATGTCGAAGAATATACAATAAACACAAAAATTTCATTAATAGATCGCTAATTAATGACCAGTGAGAACAAACAGTACAGGACATAAAAAATCACAGTTAGAAGGGAATCACCCATATATGTATGGATGTGTCCATACGATAATTCTAATACATAAGTCCCAAACACTTGGACAAGTTCTTCAGTCATGTCACGTCGATGCCCAGAACTGGATATTTTGGACCGTTATAAAGAGCGAAAAAGTCACATAAGATAGATACTTGAACCATTATCCTACGTAAACTGGTGTTCGAGAAAAATTAAACAAACTTTAAATGATACAGTTTGTAAGAAAAAGATGTCTGTAATTCACAAGGTAGAAACGTCTCATTGTACTAATTCAATGTTACTATAAGTGAAGCGTATATAGGATGTTTAAAATGTACACATATTTAGATATACATATAAAGTCAATAAAGGTAACGTAAGTGTGATAAAAATAATAAATAAAATAAAATAAAGTTTTTTACATACCAAATCCGTAATAATAAATGCACATATAGGTAACAATATCATTTTTTTAAAAAAGTTAAAAATATTTTTAAATATTCATGTTATAATATCGTTTCTGAAAAAAAAACATCGTGAAATGTGCACATATTCTGTTCAAAACTAAACATGTATTTAATTATCTAATATATTAATTTATTATTTTGTATAAAAAATAAATAAGAATATGACAATTTAAAGATTTGAAAATAATTTCTAGGTACATATGTGACTAGAAGCTTATTAATTAATGTTTAAATAAATCAGAATATACATATATGACATATCTTATATGAGGATACATAAATTATGTAGGTACGTATTTTATTTTATTTAAAAAGTTGCATTATAATGATATCATTTTTGTAAGTAAAAATATGTGTAAAAATTTTGAATTAAAATATCTAAAGGAACATACTGACACACTACATTTTAGCAAAAAAAAACTTGTGATAAGATAAACAAATAACGTTCCATCTCTTTCTCTGCATTCAGTTTGTGAAGGTATTTTATTGTGAAGCACACGTGTAAATACTCTAGCGACGTGAAACCCCCACCATAATTTTCTTCACATTTCAAAAAGTCAAATAGTAATTTAAACTGGTTATTATACGAAATACTTTTAATTTCAAATATTATCGAGTGCCTGTGAAACATTATTAATGTATGGCGAAATTTTGTTCATATTTATGCATACAACGATATTCGTATGTTCACTTAATGTCCAGCCTTAGCTAATACTTGAACACTCGATTTACTCTGACATGTATGACAATGGCAATTCATTATCTTAATTAAAATTCACATAGTGATTGAAAAATTATCAAACTGGATCGACTGGAACTCGAATCCAGGATCTCCTTGTTGCTAGCCAGTCGCCTTACCAATTGGGCCACCGAACCGCTTGTTCGAGTGCCACTCCAGTCCGGTAATCAATCAATAATACTCTCTTTAATGCAAGACGCAGCTATATTTTTAATTTCAAATATCTAATCACTATGTGAATTTTAATTAACATAATGAATTTGTCATACATGCCAAAGTAAATCGACTGTTCAAGTATCAGCTAAAGCTGGACATTCAATGAACATATGAATATAAGCGTATGTATAAATACGAGCTTAGTTGGTCATACATTAATAATGTTTCACAGGCACTCGATAATATTTGAAATTAAAAATATAGCTGCGTCTCGCATTAAAGAGAGTATGTAATTGATTGATTATTGGACTGGAGTGGCACTCGAACAAGCGATTCGGTGGCCTAGTTGGTAAGGCGCTTGGATAGCAACCAAGAGATCCGGGTTCCAGTCCCAGCCGATTCAGTTTGAAAATTTTTCAATCAATATGTGAATATTAATTAAAATAGGAAATCCTCTAAAATCTATGTAAACAGTTTTATATCGGTGATTATCAATTACCTAACTGGTCATGAGGTGATCAACATGATCGATATGTGACTTACATATGTAGGAGCAATGGTAATCACAGAACCAGGAACCCACTCGTCGGTCGTTTCCACGAAAAATAGTAAGATGTTTATTTGCAATTTTCAGGATCTTTTATCTTTTTCTTACCCACGTTTTACATATCACTCATTATTCTAGAACTTACTACACAGAGAAAAAAATCCTATAATTTTTGTAGAGAAAATTTCAGAAAAAGTACCATGCTCTCTTATAATCCGTGCGCGATCGACGACCAAAGTAAAAAATATATTATAGCATGGTAAAATTTAATGTGCTAACACACAACTTCTATCACACTCTTATGCATATATATATATATATATATATATATATATATATATATATATATATATATATATATATATATGTTATAGTTTAATTCTTGTTGTCGTACTCTCTTCCATTTGCGCATCTGACACGCAACCTTATGTTGCTTGGGCTATACCTGTAAAAACTTCCAAGATGCCCGACCTTCGATTGATGCGTACAAAAATGATCGGCAACAATATATTGTAATACTGAATTGAGAAAATGATGAATTAAACGATGACCATCCGTCCTGTGAGACACTCTATTGAACACTGCTTCGAAAGTTCGATACTACAGAACATGACACCAGCTAGCTAGCTGGTGCGGTGGTAACACCACCAGGTCTGGCTATGTGACCTTCCATATATGATTGTGTTGTTACGTGGTTGTTACCTTTTGCAGCTTGCCTCGCTATGTGATGCCTTCTCTTTCTTTCTTTCTACTATTAGCTTCTTTTCTTCTTTTCTACTTTTCTTCTATTTTAAGACAGAATGATAATTTTTGTAAAAAAAACAAAAAATATTTTTCTGTCGGCAATGGAACTTTTTATTGTGCTGTTTTACAAATTTTATGGAGCTAATATTACGGAAAGAACATTCCATCCTTTAAATTTTCTATGATTAATTATAATTTTTATATTTTTACCGTACAAAATTGAATATGTTCGCCTTTTACACGTCGATTGTAGTGCTGAGCACAGTATTGCTTCCGAGACTACTAAAGTAGCGGAAGCATTGTCATCACTTTTGAAAAATAAAAAATTTTTTCTCTTCAAAATCAAATTTTTTTTGCACATTTTACGTTTTAGAGCTTCCTGAACAATTTTGGTTTGGGCCGTCCGTCTGTCTGTCCGTCTCTGTGTCTCCAATTTTGCACCAAGTGGCATAACTTCCGAACTATTCGATTGTTTTTAATGAAATTTTCAGAAATTATGCAGTTTGACTCCGCGATGGTCCCCTATGAATTTAATCAAAATCGGAGTAACGGTAGCAACGCCGCTACCATGTCATTCCAAAATTGCACCAAGTGGCATAACTTCTGAACTACTCAATTCTTTTTTATGAAATTTTCAGAAATTATGTAGTTTGGTTCCTATATGGTCCCCTATGAATTTAATCGAAATCGGAGTAACGGTAGCTACGCCGCTACCATGAAATCCCATTAAATGTGAATATCTTATTTACTGCTAGTCCTATCTCGCTCAAATTTTATTGAGCGAGGGGGTTAAGTATATTGGGGGTTAGTTTCTAAAATATTTTTGCTATTATTTTATAATTTAGCCTTTAAGTCTTTTGAGTTACAACAGTTTTTTATAAACTTCAAGGCGAAAATATAATTTCACGGTATATAATATGTATATTTGGTAGAATACTGTTTTAAAGCCTTTTACGACTACGAGGAAGCTGTGTGCCCACCCTATTGGCAGCGTATTTTTATATGAATATTTTCTCCGTGTACAACCTTCTTCACACAAATAAATAAATAAAGTACTTATTTCAGTAGAATTTTTTTTGTAACAAAATCTTATCGTAACATCGGTTTTGAGAGAGCGATACCCGTAATAATTTTGTTAAAAAAGTATTAATAAATAAACAACGTAAAATCAATTGAGGTACCGTAAACACGGCTTACTTGAGCCATAGCGGTAACTTGAGCCCAAAATGGAAAAAGTATTATTTTTTGTTTTGTGCTTAGTGTAGTCAGTAGTAAAAGTAAGTTACAGGTTTATCTGATAGGTAATAGCATTAGGTTCACTGTGTTTACGTTTAGGTAGTTCTGAAATTTGACACCAGGTGTCAGGCGAGTGTTGTTTGCCTCTATCTGAAGTTATCGTTTTTGTTATGTTGCTAACTTCCAACTGTAAAAAAATATTTCGATAGCTCACAAAGTAAAGTAAGTGTATAATTTTCATATTTGCTTCGTTACTAAAGCAAATTCAGACATATTCATATGCCAGCTATTTCCTTAGTTTCTTAATTTAAGATTTTGATAAACCAATTAATATAACCTTCGGATTAGGGTAACTTGAGCCCATTATAACTTTTGTATAAAATGATACATGGATCCAATTAAAAAGGCATGGAAGTGGTCCAAGAACAAGGACGTATTGTACTATATAAATGGGAAGATATAGTTAAGAAATCAAAAAAAAGGATTATTCTCTTTAGGTAGACTAAAAGACACACTCTAACTCATAAAAATAATTTGGTATCTATAACAATAATTTTTGCTTGAAAATTTTTATTCAGTTTTGGTACCTATTCATATTTTTTTAATAAATACATGTTTGTACAATGTGTCTTAATTAGTAACCAACATCCTGCATGGTCGCAAACTGTTTTCAAATGGAAATCACTTGGAAATTTAGGTTTGGGCTCAAATAACCCGATCTTGAGGTTAACTTGAACCAAAATCTAAAAACTTATAAAATTTATGAACCATCAGAAAAAAACCCATATTATATACCGTAATTGCGAGTTACTTGATCCCTGTGGTGTAACTTGAGCCCAAAACGGAAAAAGTATTATTTTCTGTTTTGTGCTTATATTAGTCAGTAGTAGAAGTAAGTTAGATGTTTAGCTAGTAGGCAACAGCAGTAGGTTTACGGTGTTTAAGTTTAGGTAGTTCTGAAAATTGACACTAGAGGTGAGGCACGTGTTGTTTACTCTCTGTTTGAAATTGATGTTTTGTTACGTTGCTAACTTTTGACTGTAAAAGTAATGGGGTATTTGACAATTTTTTAAAAACCATCTTAGTGTGTTTATTACTTCTTACTAAACTCATAATACACATTTTTAAATTATTTTGTACTATATTTTTAATAAAAATCACGGATCAAATTTCAGTTTTTAAAAAGATCGCCAAAACGATGCTTTCTGTGACGCCAAATCGTATGACGTCATTGGCTCTAAAACACTGAGTAGTAGTAGTAGGTCTAGTAATGAAAATTAATAATTAAAAATTTTTTTCATAGTTACCCAAAAAGTAAACAGTTTTTTTTCCTAACTACAAATACTTATAATACCTACATATTCGAACGAGCTTGTGACGTAAGCTGCTTTTGCTTGATGTTTTTGATTACGTCATTTTTAACGTAAATTTTGTAATTTTATTTAATTAAAATTTTTATATTTTTGAATGAAATAACTTGTAAAAAAGCAATATTCAGTATCATTATGACTCGAACAATTATTTAAAAATCAAAATAGATATTTTTTCAACTACTGTCAAATACCCCATTGTGGTAGTCTACAAAGGAAGGTAAGTGTATAATTTTATTACTTTGTTCATTACTAGACTAAATTCAGATCTGTCCATCTGCCAACCATTCCGTTAATTTTTTAAATTAAGGTTTTGATAAATCAGTAAAATAACCTTAAAATTAGGGTAACTTGAGCCCATTATAACTTTGGTATAAAATGGTGCAAGACTATAGCAGAAATTCCTAAAAGTTCTAAACCGTTGGACAAGTTCGTTAGCCAGGCACGTCCGATGCCCAAAACATGTTATTTTTGGAAATTTTCATGAAAAAAATTAACTTTTTTCCAAAATTTCTCCTTATTCAAAAATTTTTACTGTTGGAACGAGGAGAAAAAATCACACAAAAAAGGTCTTTAAACTATTATTCTATGTCAACTAGTTTCCAAGAAAAACTAATTTTTGTAAACGGAAATTCGCTACGTTATGCAGGATGCTGCGATAAGAGTATTGAATAAGTAAAGTTCCTTATATGTTTGTACAATGTTTTAATTAGTAACCAACATCCTACATGGTCTCAAAATGTTTTCAAATGAAAATCACCTGGAAATTTAGGTTTGGGCTCAAGTAACCCGATATTGAGGTTAACTTGAGCCCAAAATCTAAAAGCTATAAAATTTATGAGCCATAAGAAAAAGATCCATATTATATAATAAACTAACCGTAGTCATATATAGATTAATATACTGAATTGCCTATCCCAAATAAATTAATATAACAGTTACACTAAATTTTAAAAATTATCAATTGATTTGCAAATCTGGGCTCAAGTAATCCGTGTTTACGGTATGTGAATTTACAACGAACCTCCGTAGTCGAAATTCGCACGGGGACAAAGACGATAGAAAACTAGTTTAGCATCGGTCTGAAATCTGCGCATCGAAGAAAATTATTTTGACTTCGGAAAACGGCATAAGTGAGACATTACAATATATTCCGATAAAGTTTTCCGATAAAGATTTTTGATTGTAAAAGCACAAAATTATTTTTATTTATTAAAATTCTACTTTTTGAATTGAAATACGTACCCATTCTATGTGATAGAAAGTTATTCTTTTAAAAGTAAGTCCTGAAAAATTCGTGATATTATGCTGGATGCTGTGACCGAGGTATTATATGTATATACTATTGTACTGAAGATTCTTAACGCCAGCTTTCTGTGACAGAGAGAAGTTATAAAAGTAAGTTGCAAAAAGTGTGCAACATAGAACATAAAATCTTTTTTTTTTCTTGTCGTAACTTATCTAGACAGTGTCGCCGGTTACTAGATAATAATATAAATTTTTTTTCCAAAAAAGAAAACATGAATTCATGATACAAAAAGATTTACCTAATAAAAAAATATACTGGATTTGAAATTGTCTAAACATCTATGAAAACAAGGAAAAACAATAGCTAAATATTATCACGTATTCGCGTATAAACTTTTTTCAAACCAAATTTTTACAATGGTTTTACAATTGTTTAATCATAGTTTTAATTCAGAAATGTTTAAGGGGATCTTCTATTTTAGAAAGTAAAAAATTCGGCTTTTTCTAGGAATTAATAATAATAATAATAATAATAAAACTATTAATATTTTTACTGTCCATTTTTTTTTACCGTCTATTTGTTAATATTTTAAGAACGTACAAAGAAATTTTCATACAAAAAAAATGAAAATTCAGGTACGTACAGCGATTTAAAAATAGCCATGGAAAAAATGTGATGCGCTGGTTGACGTATTCGTTTACAACAAAGAAAAGTTTGAAAGTTTTTTATTTAAAAAATAGTAAAAGTTAAAATTTTGCAACATCCGTAGTCTCCATCATAAAGCAATATGTATTGAAGGTACATGCCAAAAATGTAAATTATAGTAGTCGAGATAACATGTGGACCAACTTGAAAAATGTAGTTTCAAGAAAAATGCATTTAAAATTTTGAAGTAAGTATAATACCTAAGACTTGTACCTACCGGGCTACCGTATTAAAATGGCTATAACTTTGTAAAATTTTAAAATTTTAAAATTTATTTTTGAGGGCACATTTTTAAAGGTCTATACTTTCAGAAAGTGAAACAACAACAAAAAATTGAATTTTAAAAAATTTTAGACTAGAAGCTCAACCATTCTTTTGTTACGGACATGACATTTTCTCGCACTTTACACGCCTTCTCATAAGAAAAAATAATAGAAGTTATTATTTAGTTAGTACACAATATTTGTACTGAATATAAAATACATAACATTATTAGTTTTAATGCTAGAGCTAATAAAGTTTGTGTTACGGACGTGACAAAAAATTACCTTTTTATCGCGTCCGTAACATTACTCTAGCATTAATACTAATAATGTTATGTATTTTATATTCAATACAAATATTGTGTACACATTTGTCTATCTGCTTAGTATTGAAAATTTATAAGAAAACAATAACTTCTATTTTTTTCTAATCAGAAGACGTGTAAATGTGCGTGAAAATGTCATGTCCGTAACTAAAGAATGGCTGTATATGTATCAGTTTGAATATTTTTAAGTCATTAATTTTACCTGTCAGTACAATCTACGAAAAAGGGATCAAAAACGTGTAAAATAACTTAAATTTAGAGCAAAATTACTTTTTGCTGTGAAAATATGCACTATTATTGGTGTAATATGAAAAAATTAGTGTATTTGTATGTTATTTGTTTATAATTACTGTTTTTGTTTAATATTACACAAATAATAGGTGCAACTTTACACAGCTGTATGAAAAATATACAGTTAGTTTGGATTTTTACAAAGTCTTTGGTTTATTTTTACACTACTAAATAGTATAAGCCATGCGCGCGCATATGATTTCATGTATTTTAAAATTATCTGTTATTGGATTGCTGTATTATTTATACGTAAGTAATATTCTTGAAGTTTAAAAATTATGTTTTCAAATTAGCTGAGTTAAACAAAAGTATTTTTTGATAGGATATATAGTTAATATAATTATAACGCATATGGTTAATATTATAGTTTTTAATCTTTAAATATGTTACGAAAACAGTGTTATAGTGGTGTACTGGTGTTTTGTTTTTATATGCATTGTGCAAAATGGCTTCTGGAATAATGTGCAAAGAATATTGTAATATAAATTTGTTTGTTTCCAAAATGTTGTCCTGATGATATATTTAAAATATAGTAAGTAAATTTTTTTTAATTTTGCTTCATACAAATAGTTATGTAATTTGATAAAAGTTTATTTTACAATTTGACTAATAATTTATTTTGCGGGGTTCTCAATATCTGTGAAAATTAAAACATTATCTACAATTCAGATATCTTTCATTCAGATATGTCTAAAAAATTATATAATGCTTGTAAATTGGTAAAATCTGTAGTGATAAAAGAATTATACAAATTTTTTTTATACTAAAATTTATTGACTTGGAAAACAAAATACCTACAACTAATTATCAAATTTTAATCAACAGAAACCCTAATTAATGTAGGTATATAATATTTGTTTTTTTTTGTTTTTTTTTTTTTTTTTTTGTTTTACAGTAATATAAATTCATAACAGGACTAAATTGAAACGACGGCGACGTATGGATTTCTGTGACTCCATTGACTACTGCGAAAATTAGTGTGACAATGTGATTGCATGGATTGCTGTAACACCAATGTTAGCTGTTCACACTTTTTGTTCCAGAAGAAGAACAGAAGTGTTCAAGAATTTCTACCTGATGATATGACAGTTGCTCTGGATTACTATGGTTAATTGCTGTATTTCTAATTTTTTTATAAAATGGAGTTTTTTAAGTAATAATAACAATGGTAATAATAATGGAATTTAACGTTCGTTTTTTAGACAATAATCTGTAACGGACGTGACTCACATCATTTTTTCTCAAACTTTTTCATGATGATATGGGCGGAGAACAAGGAAAGCGCTATAAAGATTTGGTAGGTGTCCGTCTGCAACCGTCTTCTTAAGGACGATGTCGATATTCATCTGGAATTATGATGGGAAATAGCAGAAAACTTTCGCCAGCATATAACCGGCTACGGAATTCAAACCTTCCATCTACCAGTTCGGAAAAGGTAGTGCCTAAGCACGCCGGGTTATTTTGCTGGTGAATTTTTTAAACAAAAATCTAATATCTGTACATTCATTAAAATAACCTAGAAGTAATTGTGTAGCAAAAGCGAAATCTTCTTAATTTTAAATTGCTGTGAAATAGTTATTAAAAAAAAAAAGAAAAAATAAATAAACAAAAATGGTTATAAAATTAAGTAACCCTTATTAGCGAATTTCCAAAACTGGAAATTCAGCTTTTACGCCAGGTGTCATGGTGCGACCTAAGCCCGAGACCATATCAGAAATATGTTTTGAGGTCCCTAGAATACGAAAATGATATTCACTAAAATTTATATATATATATATATATATATATATATATATATATATATATATATATATATATATATATATATATATATATATATATATATATATATGTATCCGCGCGATAACTCTCGAACGAAACGTTTAATGCTTATGAAATTTTGTGTGCGAATTCGATTTTCCAAATCGTTGGATGAGTTCGTTAGCCAGACACGTCGGATGCCCAGAAGTAGGTTTTCCGGGCGTTTTTTGTCAACAAAATGAGTTTTTTGCCAGAATTAAGCAATTTTTCAAATTTTTTTTACATCAAGCCCTAGTAAAAGGTAAAATGCATAAAAAATGTTTTTATACAGTTGCTCTAAATTACTTACTTTTCGAGAAAAACTAGGAAATATGTCGTTCTCCATTTCACTCGCACTCGCATTCTTTTTTTTTCTGTCTCATTTTTTACGAGCTAAATTCGAAAAAAACCGCTTTTTAAGTAGCATGTCATGATTTTTTTAATCCAATTTAACGATTCGGCTATATTCTTTTTCTTTGTCAGTTAAATGTTTTTATAATGTATCTCTATTCCATTTTTTTTTAGATAAAAAATCACGGCGCAGTTTTTTATGTGATATGATCAGAATTTAGATGATGTTTACACCTTCCTAAAATTAATAAGAGCTTGCTACAATCGCATAAAAATTACGTTAAATCATATTCAAACAATAATATTTTTACGTAATTTTCTATCCAAATGACAATACTACGTTATAATTATATGTATAAACCCATCATTTTAGTGGTAAATAAATTTGCACATTCAGTTTTTTTTTCTTTTGACAACAAAACAAATAATTTTAAATTTTGACAAGTTGTATCATACATTTTTGAAAATATTAAATATTTATTTTTTTAAGGCAAAAATGTATTAAAGATCTGAAATTTGTTTAACAAAAACCATACATCTGCTCGTTTTACCTTAAAAATCTCGGAAAATAGAATATTTTTCAATAATTAACTCAGAAAAAGCATATATGAGGTAATTTTCATGATATTTTTTTGAAAATTTCAAAATAGTAGGGTTACAATGTTTTTTTTTTAATTATTTTGTAGAATTTGGTAAACACACATCGTAAAAAGTACTCGCCTTGAAAAAATCAAACAAGTATTTAAAAAAAAAATACTATTTCTTAAAGAAAATATTAAAATTATGTACAAATGCCGTCCTGACCAACTGATACATTGGAACCGATTTTGAGCAGCTGGATTTACTACAGGCAAAAGCTCATAGTGAATACACACATTTTTTAACATCCTTTTGAATTTTGTAATTCAATCATTACAAATAAAATCTAAATAAAAAAAAATCTCTATGACCTGTTTTTTCTCAATTTTCTAGCATCAAATCTAGCGATAATTAACTAGCGGGTGATTGTATTGACCACACATTTTAATGTAAAATATATTAATTTTAACCGGCTTCAAAATAACGTTTCGATTTTAACAATAAAAATATTTAAAAAAGTGTTTAAGTTCTGGCAAGATTGTCAAAAAGGGACTGAAATATTTAATGTGTTAAGTACTTACTAGACTTATAAACTTTCATTTTCGTATACGCTTTCGGTTTCGGATATTTAATTATTTCGGATATCGGTAGTTTTAGTTACGGTTACGAATATCCATAACATCCCTAATGTAAATGTTTGTCAATCCAACTTCATCGAGAGAAAGTTAATTAGGTATTTACGATTTTCGGAAGAACACGTATATAAATTTTATAAGTACGTATTATCATATAAACACATTTGGTTTGCAATTTTTTAATAATTAGTTTCTACGCTACTGAAATTATCTATCCATTTGAAAATTGGGATCCAGTGATGTACATTGACACTACAAAAGTGTGGGTGAAAAATTTCATTTTCACTTTTACTGAAATTATGTCATAAATTCATATTTTCAGAATTTATTCATTTGACAGAAAAATTCTAAATTATTAAAAAAGCCAAATAATTAATAACAATTAAAATAAAAAAAAAAAAAAAAAAAAAAAAAAACAGAAAACATTTATTTATATTTGCATTTTTATAAAAACATGTAGGTATTATATTTTTTGCACGATCGTGTATTTTCATGCATTTACCGATGCTGTTGACAATGCTGGTAAGTTACATTTCCCGAACGTTCGTTTATATCCATGGAAACCAAAAAATAACAGTGCGGTAAGTGAAATAGATGCGTGGTAAGTGAATAGGAGTGTGGTAAGTGATTTTAGCTCAAAAATGATTGTAATTATTTATTTATATTGAAATTAAAAGTACAATTTGAACAATTAGGAAAATAAATCGATTAATATGAAAATTTTCACTAGTTTGCACATTATTATTATTATTGTTGGCATTAGTCCTCATATTTTATTGACATTTCAAAAGGTCGTTCAATCATTAAAATTTTCTGTGATTTTCATAATCTTCCTTTCATTTTACGAGAATAAATTTGCAGCCAAAAATAAAATACTTCATCAACTTTATTATTCTCACTAATATTATAGTTTAACAAACTGTTTTCCTCAATTTTTTACCAGAAAATTCAAAAGAAATACTCACGTCAATGAAATATTGACACTTAATTTTTTATTTACAAATATAGTTGTCAATTGTCACTATAAAAATTCGTATTAGTTGCGGTTGCTATAAATATTTATAATATTTATATTCATGGCATTCTATGTCATAATATAGAAATATAAATTTCACCTATATTATGTCAAATTTATTTTTTATTTAATATATTTTTACTCTTTAATTATTTTAAATCGATCGTGCAAAAAATATTATACAACACACGATGCGTTAAGTGCATTTACTGATCTCGAAAATTGCAAAAACTCGACCCTGCGGGTCTCGTTTTCGCAACATTTTCTCGATCAGTAAAAGCAACTTACCGAACTTATATTGTAAAATACTATTATATGCACTTTAACTAAAATGTCAAATTTCACACGTTAATTTTCAATTTCACTCATAATGTGCTTAAAAATCAAAACTTAAAGTTTATAACATTCACAATCCGTGTAGAGTGTGCATACGTCTTGGTTTTCCCGGATTTGTCACGGTTCTAGCTCCGTTGCTCCGGTGTCCCGACAGACTTTTTCAAGACGTCGGTCGATTTGTTTCGGTTTTTCAAACTACTAATTTTTTATTTTCATCATCTAATAAGTACAACAGTAGATTCATTTACAACCAAACCTAAAAATATTTAAAAAAAATTAATTACTAATTAAATTTTCCAAGTTTTTTCGATTTTACCTTAAACACGAACTTCCAAAAAAACATTTTCTTTTCTAACTTTCCATCATATATGTATCTACATAAATAAATTGTAATATTATTTTGCTTGCTTTTATGATACTGAAGGTACTGAAGTTATTGAACAATTAAAAATTAAAATGACTGGAATTTTATTCGAACTTTTAAATAAAGTAGTTAACTAACGCGCTAGATAGATAACGCCACAATACAGAAATTGCCAACATTTAAATGTTCATGTTTCACATTAATACAAAATAAAATACACTAATACAAAATAAAATTGTCTAAGAAGCTCACTTTCATAAGAAATTTTATAAAAATTTAAAAAATATATATTTCCTAGAACAGGGGGCGATTTATTTTAAAAAAAAATTAATATTTTAAATAAAGAGCCATTAATAGGTAATCTATACATATAATACAAATGTAACGAGACCGCTTCTGTATAGGGAATATTTTTTAAAAATTGTGCAGATACTGTAAATAGTTATCGATGTAGATATCAAAACAGCGATTTTTTAAATTTTTGTCTGTCTGTCTGTTCGTCTGTTCACGCATCACACAAAAACTACTGGATGGATTTTAATGAAATTTGGTGTGCCGACAACTTATTACCCGGATCAACATCTAAGATACTTTCTACTTCGAGAAAATGTCTCATTCCCACGGGAAAATGGAAAAACCATGTTGAGCATGTGCATACAGTACGCAAAAACTATTGAACGGATTTTGATGCAATTTGGTGTGGTGATAACTTATTACCTGAGTCCGCATCTCAGATACTTTTTATTTCGGGAAAGTGGCTCATTCCCACAGGAAAATAAAAAAACTTTTTGAGCATGTGCACATATTACGCGAAAACTATTGAACGGATTTTTATGAAATCTGGTGTAGTGATAACTTATTACCTGCGTCAACATTTAGGATACTTTTTATTACGGGAAAATATTTCCTTCCTTCAGGAAAATTCAAAAATTATTTTGCTTATGTGCATGTATACTTAAAACTATTGTTCTATGCGAATGCTTTATAATTACTATACTTATATACTTGTCATTTATTACATTAAATTTACCATAATACAAAATTTCTGGAGACTAACTCTATTTTCAATTAATTTAGAAATTTCGAAAATTTAAGTGCCTATATATCCGAAAAATTCATTTTGGATGAAACTTGTTATATTTATAGGATAGATACTAGTTTGGGATGCAAATATAATAAAACAATAAAACGTTGGAAGTCCAAAAATTTTGTATGAGTTCTCCAGTCAGACACGTCCAATTCCAAAAACCTCAAAAAAATGAGTTTTTTTGCAAACAATTTGCCAAAATTTAAAAGTTTTTCCAATTTTTTTTACATTGTGGTAAAGAACCAAGAAAATCACAGAAAATACATTTTGAACCATTATTCTAAGTAAGCGGGTTTTCGAAAAAAAGTAACTTTTATGATTGGAAATTCGCTATGTTATGCAGATGCTGCGACAGGGGTATTTTCTGATTTGTTTAGAAGCTGGAATTGGCGAAGACATCTATGAAACCACAGCCTACATTTTCTGCGAAGTTCTAAGAATGGCAAAAGTCAGCAGAATATTGTTTTTCTTATATTTAAGTATTGTTTAGTGAATTTTCTTAAACTATATTTTTGATATGATCTAACTACAATTTTAATCCATAAGTTTTAATATAATCATTGTAATCTAATTACAATTAAATTTTTTATAAGATATTGCTTAAATAATTGTGTCTGCAAAACGTAAGCATTGTAAAAAAGTCATATCTCAAAATTTCTACCAGTTTAATTGGCAGTTACACTGCAAAATAAAGATTAGGTACCTATGTTCATGAAAGCAAGTAAACGTTCATAATAAAACTTTTATAATCTTACTTTTTTGGAGTGTTTACTTTAAAATTTACGAAAAAATTATTACTTTATCATATGACACACTTATATAGAAATTTAGACATAATATGCAAAATATTTAACATCTCGAATCTTTTTGTATATAATTCCAAATTATTCTCTACTTCATATTATTATAAATATTTATGTAAAAAAACCATCAATAATCTTTTTTGATTCGTTGTTTTCAATTAAGTTGAATCAGTTTATTTTTTTCAGCACAATTGAATCATTCATACTGATTCAATTGAACTGAATCAGAATGAGTGATTCAGTTGGATTAATATTACACTTTTCTGGGTGTAAACATTACTATATAAGTGTGTAAAATTACATTTTCAGGTGTACAGGCGTGGTTTACAAATACACTAATATGATGTAATTTTACGTTTAACTGCTCACTATTGCGAACTGAATGTGTAAAATTACATCTTGTTATATAGTTAATACACAATTAAAACGTAATCTATTACACACCTGGACCGTAATTTTACGTACGACATGTGTAAAACTACACATATGAGTGAGTAATAATTACACCATGATGGTGTAATTTTCACCTTCGTACATTACGGTTTGTAATGTTACTGTCATTATAGAAGGCATTTAATTGGCTCCTATAATAGTAGTAAAACGGTACATTTTTTTCTTAGAGTGTAGATAGCAAGTCGGGAGAGAACTAACCTACGACCCTTTTTCAAGATGAGATTAAAATCTGACCGCGAGAGCGAACTAGTATGCACCCTTTTTACCGCAAAGGGTATGTTTCAAAAGAATGGCTGAGCTGTCTTAAATACTATATTACAATTCTTCAAATAGTCACTTACAACTAGTTTCGTTAGCTATTCGTATACCTTCTTTACTTTTACAATTTTTTTTTTATTGGTTAGGTGCGCAACAGCTAAGGTCATATGCACCGTTGTAGTGTAGGTACTTTGATTTTGATGTAGGTATGAATTATTGATAGATAATAAGGTATGATAATGTAGATGACGTATCTCCCCCGGTTGGTTTTGAACTCACGATCTATCAGACCAAAAGCGGAGTTACTAATCACTAGACCAACTCGGGGTCCTACTTTCATAAATTAAATTAACTAAAAAAATTAATAAGTAATTTTTGATAAAAATATGTGAATAAAATTAAAAATAAATTTTCATATTTTCGTGTGATATTTAAAGATCAAAAGATAAACTTGTATATTGTTAATTTACACTAACTTATATCTAAACGCAAATTGTATTTCCTACGTAGACACAGAAAAACATAATCCGACCTGTGTATACCTCACAGCTTCTTAATTTGCATCTTTCGTTATATTTTCACGTTATATCATATTCATAAAGCATGAAATTTATCTTGTCAAAATCTTATTGGGGAATAATCTTCCTCTTTTGATCTGTCAGTGTTATTTTATTTACTAAATTTCAACATAGAAAAATTTTTTTGTTAATTTTAATTTTGGTAAAATGTTTACATACATATCTGAAGAGAGCTTTAGTGAGAATAAATAAGTAATACTTTTTTTTTTTTTTAAAGAAACCTGTAGGTTATTGAAGCAGAATTTATATAATGTCGATTTTTTAACCATGTAAATTGAGAAAACTTGTTGCGTATTTGTGCTACATAATCTAGAAAATCAAACAAAGGAAAAATTTTCAAATACATCTGTGTATACGTTCGGTATTCATTCATCCATACTTAGAGTTAAAAGTTAATTGTCGAGTTAACTTTAACTTCAAGTATAGGTTTACTGTAGTACTTTGGCGAATTAAATTATGTTCTGTTTATTTTCGAATTTAATGAACATAATATGTAGAATTCGTTTCATAAAAATTTAAGACAAGTGATGATTCTTCGCTCTCCACCTGAGTGATTCAAAAAAATCTAGAATAATTTATAAATAATTAATATTTGAAAGATTTACATATACTTTGTGAAAATCCATATATCGAAACGAAATTCACTTTTTCACCGAAAAACAAATAATACGATTACGTGAGCCCAATTCCGGTTTTGATGACTAATCAGTGAATCATATCTATCGAAAATATCAGGTAAGCAGAATACTACCAGTGGGGCCCTTTCCGGTTAAAATAGGAAAACACACATATAAACCCAATCTTAACCTTTGTAATGACGTTATATTTGGTGTTGAATCAGAGATTTACACCCAAGTTCCTAAGTGTTTACAAGCTATGACTGTCAAAAGACATTCGCGTCATGGAAATAGTACAAAACTTGAAATGTATTTTCCTCAAAACTAAATGTTTCGAACTGACCAGGCAAATAGAAGAAAATCTAACTAATTTTGTTTTTTATTCTTTCTTTGACTGTACGTTCGCGCACAGTAATATTCAAATTTAAAAAAATAAAAATAAAAATAAAAAACAACAAACAACAAAAACAAAAGCAAAACAAAAAAAACATTCGTTTTCTATGTAACATTGTTGCATGTTGTCAATTTCTTGGACCAAATCGACCGAATGCCACTCGAATATCATCTTTCACCAAATCCTCTTATAATCCTGTTTTGCTGACATAACTGACTTTAAAAATCAATAATATAATTAAGTATTATCTGAAATGCATGCTATAGTTGGGTCAAAATTAGAAGAAATCTTGCTTATACTTTCTATCAGAATCCATTTCTTCACATTTTCGCTGCTAAAAATTGATGAGGTTTTGGTGTTAATTTTTTTTTTAACTACATGTTTTCTCTTCATTTTGTTATGATTTGTTATTACAACTGAATGTGTAATCAGATTCGCTACACTTTTTGTCCCAAATCTATTGAAACTAACTATGCCTACATATTAAAATACAATTGTAGTGATTTAACAGTAGATTTCAAGTAGGTACTATAGAAAATTAATTATTAAACGTCAGTCATTCGTAATCTATTATTGTGATACTTTGTATTACAAAGGAATTAATTAAGGAATATCTGTATTACTAGAACTCTCTAAAACATGAATTTTCTTTAAAACAAAGACGGTGTAGTGAAATCATTGTGTCGAATAAAAAATAAGATGGTAGGTAATACATAACAACAATTTAAAAAATTAATTTTTTCTTGGTAAGCTATATAAATTTTTGTTAATTTAATTACATTTATGTAATCCTTATAAGATTTAAAAAGTTTGCACTTAGCAATTATAAAAAAAGAAAAAAACTGTTTCCAAATGATTATAAAATAATAAGGTATTCTCGTCTTAGGTACTATGTAACCTTAGAGTTATATATAGCAATTAAACCAACTACAGTTACTCTTATTGTAATCAGATGATTTAAGTCGAGAAGAATTGAGTGTCATTTGTCAAAGCAAATGCAATAATTTTTGTAGGCTTTTGTAATAAGAAACAAGAGCCCTAAAAAAAAAACTATGGCATCATGACGCTGGCCGGAAGTTTTTTTGTAGTCAAAATTTAATAACTTCAGTCGATTGTAGGCCGTTTGTAGATGTTTGTAGTATATTTATTTTCGTTTGTAGCCCTTTAGTTTATTTGTAATTAACAATCAAAATTTTGGACTGAAGTTAGCCGGAAGCAATCGTGAATGTAATTTTTTTTGGTAAGAATAGAAAGATTATCGTTTGTAGTGTCTAAATATAACGGTAAAATGTTCGTAGGGTCACCTGATAAAGCATAATTAATTAAAAAGTTATTTAAGAAAATTGCGCATGCGTACCATTTCAAAGTTGCTCCATGTGAGTTCGTTATTTTAAATTTGACGCATGTATAGGTTTATTGAATTATATTATTAATAATTCTTTAGTTCTTAGTAATTAATTTTTTATCAATTTTAACTCGTTACTCTGTCCGTCGGTATTTTGAAATTTTCAAAGAAAATTTGTAAAAGTAAATAATGTTTCGATTGTTGTACGTAATTTTGATCATTTTTGTAATTGTTGTGCTTTTGTAAATTTAAAGACTTTTCTCCAAATTTATTCTAAACTTTTGTAAACTGAACTTTAATTTTAAATAAATTTCTTTTCAAAATTAATTCTTAACTTTATAAATGGAAATTTGATTTTAAATAAATTTTGTTAAATTTAACTTGGGACTTATTTGTTATAAAAAAACCTTAAAAACAAACTCGACCGAAACAAACTTCTTAAAAATAAAATTAAAACAAATCAAAAGAAAATAAAATTAAAATTAATAACTTAAAATAAAATAATAACTAAAATCTAAAAGTAAATAATACAAGTAACAAAATAATTAAATAAAACAGAAGTCAAAATAAATTAAAACAAGTAAACAACGAAATTATTAATTATTTAAAATAAAATAAGAAGTATTTAAAAGAAGATCATCAAGTAAAAGTTTAAGCAACGCAAATAAGCCCGAAAGCATCAACCTAATCCAGAACTCGGTTTCTCCTGTTTCTCCAAAAAACTTGAGTGGCGATCACCCTTAACTGCGGATCCCAATAAATCGTCGTAGAAGAAGAATACTGGGTATAGAGATCGTAAGACGACCGTGAGTCAAGTATACTTTCTCGTCGAACCGCTTCAGCTTCTTCGGGGCATTGTGTGCTAAAGTAGTATGGGGATCAAATGTTCCCAATCTCCCCTATATATACATATATATATATATATATATATATATATATATATATATATATATATATATATATATATATATATATATATACATATATATATATATATATATATACATATATATATATATATATATATATATATATATATATATATATATATATATATATATATATATATATATATATATATATATATACTGGAGGAGAGTGGGGAGACTGGGGACATTTAATCCCCATACTACTTTAGCACACAATATATATATATATATATATATATATATATATATATATATATATATATATATATATATATGTTCTTCAATTTTTTACTTTTTTGATATTTTGTTTATTGTTTAATCTGACTACATTACACGTACAGGAATTTTTTAGACGTATGTATATAGAAAAGGAAAGTACGCTGCCAATGGGGTGTGGCACACAGCTTCCTCGTACCTCATAAAAGCACCTTGGAAATTTAATGCCCAATATATCGTTGTATCATTTAATGTAGGTTTTAATGTAGGTATATAAATTAATAATAAAAATAAATAAACAAAACGATTCATAAAAAATTGAGCGCGAAGTGGGACTAGCAGTAAATAAGATATTGACATTTAATGGGATTTCATAGTAACGCCGTGGATACTATTACTCCGAATGCAATAAAATTTATAAGCGACCATCTAGGAACCAGACCGCATAATTTCTGACAATTTCATAACAAAGAATTGAATAGTTTAGAAGTTATGCCACCTGGTGCAAACTGGCAATACACAAACGGACCGACAAACGGACAGACGGACAGATACCAAACCAAAATTGTTCGAGAAACTCTAAAACATAAAATGTGCGTAAAAATTTTTATTTTGAAGGGAAAAATTTTTTTTATTTTTCAAAAGTGATCACAATGCTTTAGTAGTCTCGGAAACAAAATACGTTGTAACACTTTAAGATAATAGCTAATAAAATGGTAAGCCTCAGAAATACACATAGATCTATTTTTATCTTATTTCCTTGTCTAAAGGTATTTCCCCCCTTAATAAACTCTATTGGATAAAAAATTACTTTAACTAGTGTTTAACTAATTTGCCCTATAGCAAAATCAAAAAAATAAATAAATAAATAATAACAAGGTTTGAAAGTCTCTGGCGTCTTCACATTTTAAAAGTCTAATAAAAAAAAAAATCACCTTTTTAGAGACCGTAATTAATTTTATGACTTATTTTGGTAAAAAATTTTTTATCCTTTTAAATTTTTCAATATTATTAAATTGTTTTAAAAAAAAAGGTTTAAGTTCTATGTATATAGATTTATATACGTAACTTACCTAAAAGTTAATATTATATTATAAAAATGTGTTAAAATGGTTATGAAAATTTATAGTGAATGCAATAGTAATAATTTTAGTAATACATAGGATAGTTTTATCCCGATTGAAGGTTACCGGTGGAAACAAAATCAACAGCTAAATCACATCCAACTAACTAAGCCGTAGGCGATGAAATTTAGTACACAGAGCATAGGCGGATCCAGGGGGTGACTGTGGGGGCTGCAGTCCTACCTCTTTGACCAAGCCCCCCTTTTTTAGCTGGCTGGATCCGCTATTGACACAGAGAGACACTATTTACCCTGAGTAAACACATGGTGTAATCTTATCCCGATTAAATGTTCCTGTGGGATTCAATATCAGTTAATAACAGCAAAAAATCGTAGATCCTTGATATTGCTTACATTAAAGTTGCGAATTTCAAAATGCAAACTAGGGACCTTCAGTGAGGATAAATGTATCCTGTGACCGCGGGATGCAATTCGTATGTTTTTTTTTATTTCCGAAATTTTCAAGTCCACACTGTAGATAATTATTACAAACAACTGCAAATCCCCAAAAACTAAGTATATAATTTCTTCAAACATATGTATAGTTTCAGGTAATATTTTTCTGAGAATTTGAATATAGCGGAAAAATCCAATTTTAATCCAGTCCTGTCCTATTAACTGGATGTATGTCCCGTCTGTCTATTTAATCTTACAGGCTGTCTGTCAGTCAGTCCTGTTTGCTTATTCGTCTGTCTGAATTTTAATTTTATCCTGTTTGTCTGTCTGTCGTTTTTACCTGCCCGTCAAGTCCTGTCTATTTGTTTATCCTGTCTGTCTTGTATAATAGTCCTGTCTGTTCGTCTACGAGTCCTGTCTGTTTATTGATCGGTCTTGTCTGTTTGTCAGTTTGTCTGTCTACTAATCCTTTGTCTGTCAATCCATGTCTGTATATCTATTTTCTCCTGTTTGTATGTTTGTTTTTTCTGTCTTTTTGTCCGTCTGTCCATTAGTCTACCCAATCTGTTTATCTGTTTGTATTCCTCCCTGCTTATCTATTTATTTGCCTTCTATCATCTGTCCTATCTAAATTAACACACTTGGCGAATTTTCATACTTGACAAGGCCTTTTAAGGGCAGGGTAAGGTATTAAAATAATTTTTTTTTGCATTTTTTTTATTTTTTTAACAGAATGCATAATATCTCAAGAACATTGTCTCAAAATTTCAAGTTGATTGGAGCAAAATTGACGAAGTCATAAGCATTTTTGTTGTTATCTGGCAGATGTTTCGCTTTCTATATATCTCTCTCTCTCAGTTATCTTATAGAAATTTCAATGGAGCTTGGTCAAAGTATATTTTGTCAGTGTAAGGTACAAAATTTAGTTTAGCAGTAAGTATTCTATATCAATTTTTTGCAAGAATTTTTAAGTGTTCAAAACTTTAAAGCGTTTTCTCCATAGCTCACGTTTTCAAAGTCGGTGCCCCTCATAACTTCAAAACTACAGCACCGATCCAGTTGAAATTTTGAACACTATTTCTGTACATAATTTACGAGGTAACGCTGGAGAGTTTTTTTTTCAAATTTGTTAATAATTTTTATTTTACAATAACAAATTAGCCAATTTTTTTTCCCAAAAAATCGTGTTTTTCCGTTCTAAGTGTTTCAAAAAAGCGAAAAATTGAAATTTCGACCCCCCCCCCCCAGCGTTACCTGAGGAAAACTATTATCTAACGAATGAACTTTAATTTTTTTATTTCGGATGATCCAGCACCTTCTTCGTGAAAATTTTATACAATATTCTTCGAATGTCATACTTTAATGTACCACTGATTTTAATAAAGAGATTTTAACTGTGTCGTCACAAAAAAATAACAAAAACATGCCTTTTTTGTACGAATTAACCTTACCCTCTCCTTAAGGGCCGCTTTTGGTAAGTGAAATAATTATTCTGTGTAATAATTTTCAGTAATTTTTTCATTTACCTTTAGTGGCTTTTAAAAATAATAACATGCTGTATAAAAATTAGGTTCCGTAGCTACCGTAGTGGTCGGATTTGCGGGAGACCCTTGCACACTTTTCATGTTTCAAGGCAGTCAAATTTCAAACTCAATTTTTTTTTCATTAATTTATTGTAGTCTCTCTACGCGTTCAATTAATTACTTCAGGGATTAATTTTTTTATTTTGACAGGTGTGGAGACACCTAATATGTATGATTCCCTAAAGACGTGCCCCAGGTGGTTCTAATACACAAATAATAAGATAAGAGTAAATAGTGAAAAGATAATCATACCATTTTCCGTGAAAGTACTAAATTAAACATGATCCAATGGCGCGTCGTCTGATATCGCTGACGAGCCAACAGTGACATAACAAGCTAACGGTGACGACGGTGTCGTAGATGATGATGTCGAAGAATTGAAGGATGTAGTCGTAGTCCGACCACCAGCAGCACCCTCACTCGCACTTGCACCACTTGCTACAACACTATGACGACGACACGACGATACCATCGCGGTATCCTCTTGGAACATATCGTCACCACCGACACCACTGTCACGTCGACGACCTGGCATATAGTACATGAGACATGTTACACCCACCAAAAATAAGAAGAACACAAACACAATATCAAACATGATTAGTGAATTGAATGTCAATAACCGCATTGCGACTGCGACACAATCATAGCAAGAGGTTCATGTAAATTATTTTTAGGTCGTGTTTCACTTACTTGCTACGTTTTATTACTGTTCTTAACACTTGTGTTAAATGATAATTTTAACTTTTTTTTTAATTTTAATTATGTATAATTGTTATGATACAATATAATCAGTTTTAATGTTCAATTAACATAATAAACATAACATTTTATATTTATGTTTTGTGATTACTTTTAATTAAAATTACGATGGTATTTTAATTAGCGTATGCAAATTAACTTTAAAAAAAGTTTTATTTTCGCAATCTGTTCTTTCGCCTTTCTTTATTTTATGGACATTTAAAAATCTACAACAACTTGATCGTTTCAAAATTTAAAAATTCAACTACATTTTATTATGAATAATAGAGGTTGATCATTTACTTCCAAGTCTCTCAAGGTAGCGCCAAAGTTTTGTAATCACATTTTTAAGAAGTGAAAAATTGTGTCTTCGTTTTAAAAAAATTTTCAGCGGTATACAGATTGGTTTTTAAGGCACTGGGCCAAACGGTCGAATAACATTGGAGTTATACACATTGCAAGATGAAGAGGGAGGCCGTTAAACGACATGGAACTCTAAAATGTATGTGAAAATGTCTCAAAATTATTTGCAAAACTTCTGCTACACCTTGATAAAGCCTTAACGAATAGACCCTTCTGGTTAAAGGTTACAAAGAACCAAAATTCATTTTGCATTTGAAAAAAAAATGTTGGGAGCAAAGCTGTTGTAAATTAAAACTTCTAAAAATTATATTTTATAAAATTTTTCGAAATTTTGTTCTCGGTTCTCCCTAAATAGAAAAGTTCATATTTTAATTACCCGCAACCACTGTAATGCAATTCTGAAAAAAACATCACCGATTGCAAGTATGCTTCGACTCCTATCTCGCTGATCCTCTCCTATCTCACAAATTGGTCCTATTTAATCATCTAACCACCCTCGGTCTAACTTAGTTCGGATAATCGATGCTCTACCGTATTTCCTTTTGTAAAGTTTAAAAGCATTTGTCAAAAAACAATAATCAACACCATAGAAAAAAATATATAATAAAACTGAAATATTTCGAAAATACTTTCAAAATTGCTAACTTTGTAAATTTTTTAATAAACTAGATACAAAAAATCTAAAGAATAGTTCTTCAAGATACTTAACCTATCGACTTATTTTCAAAATTCTTCGCAACTATGCATATATAACTTTTTGAGGAAAATGAATTCTTTAGTCAAAAGGAAAATTTCAAACAAAAGCTTTTCTTTCTTTTAAAAACTTTTCAGTTCGTTTTTTTCCATAATCGGCTTTTAGTATTTTTTTTTAACTTTATAATAAAATCATGATAAAAACAAAAAAAAAAAATATTTGGTAAAAATTTCAGAAAATGATTTAATAAAAAAAATTTATGTTAGGTATATTAAAAATTATATTTTTAAGATTTGATTAAATCACATTTTAATATTTACATTGAATTCATGCTTATCCCTTACCGTGGAAATTCATTTTATGAATAATATAATTTGCTCATGGATACACCTACGTCATAAACACAAGGATATTTAAATATAATTTAATAATATTCAAGGGTAATAATATTAGAAAAAATCATTATATTTATAGGCAAGGGTGGTTCTGCTTTTTTTTCGAGAATTGTAATTTAGAACAAGGCACTCGCAAACTTAGGGGCATGTTGAAATAAAATTACTCATTTTAACAATTTGCATTTGTTTTTGATTCAAGATCAATTCCCTTAAAAAAAATTTGCATGATCCTGATGTATCCCAATCGATAGGTATTAGAGAGCCATCCGAGAGGCCAAACTACTATAAGATAGTTAGCATTTCGACTCTCGCCAGAATTTTACGTCATCGTACCTCGCAGCGAGCCATAATCACTTTCTATGGTTATATACATATTCAGAGTTTGTGTTTGGATGTGTAATAATGGATGTTAGTATGTGTGATATTCGTTATGTATATGGTCGAGGTGAGAGGTGGAGGTGGATACATACTATCGAAAAACTATATGTATGTATCTGCTACTAACACGATCTAACAATCACAGCCACCACATAACAATGCATGTTTGCTTTTGTAGAGTCGATGGACGACTAGTCAATAAGCAGTATAAAATGCAGCTTATTGCAACTTTCGGATCACACTTTTTTATATGTAGGCTTCATCTGTCTCATCTGTGGAGCCATCTAATGAATACAACTGGCAATATATATAGCTACATGATATGGCTATAGATAGGGTAACTTCAAAAATGTAAACTTTACCGCATCGATGCAGCATCATGACTTTTCTGATGCGTCTAATACTACATGATGCGCTGCTGATGCTCTCTTGAAATTTGATGCACATTAGATATTTTTGAACGGGATATTGGCATCATTTAGCCTCTGATTTGGCTATAGATAAGACAGATAATGTAGCATGATGAGCATGATACAATATTGTAGACTATAGATAATATAGCAATACAGTCCTTGCATAGGTATATTATCTTTGAATTTCAACTTGAACTTACTTGAAATAGAAAATATTGAAATTATTTGAATAAAACATATTACATACCTATTTTGAGTGCAAGATGTATTCAAATAGTTTAAACAATTTTAATCAAAGGTAAATACATTCATCTTTTTCAACAATTTGTTTTTCGGAATTATTCCTGTTGGTGTTAATACCTACATAATATGGCAAGTAGTTATAATTCTACATTATACACATTACATGCATCTTGGATACGCATCACCAAATTTCTTGATGCATTGTTTTGATGCATCAAATGCAAAAATGAACTTTTGATTTTTCGTTGTGATGCTTCTGATGCGTTTTTGAACTTTTGACTCTGCCTCATGCAAGCAGTGATGCATTTTCGAAGTTAGCCATAGTTACATTTTATAGAGACATACTCTTACTATGATCATCTAATTAAAATTTGATGAAAATAATTGACAAACAAACAGCCATTTTTGAGCGTTTAATAAAAACAAAAGAAACCGTTAAAACCATGATAACGTAATAAAAATACGTTCAAAAATACGTAGGAAATTCGTAGGGGACTATCCAGGAACCACCACCGTATAGTTTTCAAAAATTTCATCAAACCAAAATTTGCCTGGAAGCTCTAAAACGTAAACTGCTAAAATTTTCATTTGGAAGGGAAAAAAATGTTTATATTTCAAAGGTAATCATGATGTTTTCGCTTCTTTAGTTGTCTCGGAAGCAATATTAAAGTTTCAACCGATCAGTTAAACAATTAAGCTATTAAATATTACTTTAATACTTTTCGGGAGTACTGTATATGAAAATTATCTATACACAGAAAGGTATCAATAAAAATTTATAAGTACAGAAAAATTACAATATCTATCAAATTAAGGCAACGTTCTTCTTGAGTATATAATACAATTAACATAATGTAACAAGACTAACATAACATCTGTGCACTTATCAAGGAAGAAAATGGAAAATCCATTATTCACAGACAATGTATATGTACCTACCAACTTACAATAATGTATTTGTAATTATATAAACGATACTGAATATATTCTTCTTTATTTGAAAATAAAGTTTCTTCGATGACTTTTTTTTGTATAAATTGACATGAATTATTATTGAATGACTGATTTTTTTTTTTGTCTAACAAAAAACCTTTGTGTCAGCTGTGTATATGACAGATTGGGATTATTTATAAATCCCTCTGAAATATATATAGCGCATAAGTCTCTATATAGAAACTCAATTTATAGTTATTTCAGTATCTCATGGTTCTGACGCAGAAACCTAAAATAGTTCGATAAAAGTTCATACTTTAGACAACTCCTAACCTCCTAATGATAGGATATAAAACACAACACAGTTAAGTGAAAAATTATGACTTGTTAGTCTTGTTAAAAAGTGGTATTTGATACACCCTTAAATGTTAGCCGGTTTAAATAAAAAGCTAAAAAAAATATACAAGATTCGAATTAAGAAAACAACAATCACTTAGGTCACCGCGTGTGTTTACGTCACACTGATACTTGCATTGAAAGACTGACATTCAATTTCCGTGAACCTTTCGTGTCAAAATTTCCGCACAACAGAAATGTGCGCGCAATATGACAGATCCAGCACGAAAAGTTTTGTCATACCAAATTTTTTCTGAATTTAATACGTGTAAAATACGTGGGAAAAGCTTATTTCACACTCATACACGGAGAGAAAAATCATATAATTTTTGTAGATAAAATTTCAGAAAAATTACCATGCTCTCTTATAATATGTGCGCGATCGACGACCAAAATAAAAAATATGTGCTAGCATGGTAAAATTTAATGTGCTAACACAACTTTTATCACACTCTTATGCATATATGTTATAGTTTAATTCTTGTTGTCGTACTCTTTCATTTGCGCATCTGACCCGCAACCATATGTTACTTGGGCGGTACCTGTAAAAACTTCGAACCTGTAAGAACTTTATGATGCATACAAAAATGATTGCCAACAATATATTCTAATACTAAAGATAGTGGAGTAACAAAATGATGAATTAAACGGTGACATCCCCGTCCTCTAGCACAGTGTAATGAATACTGCTTGCTGCTTGTAACAGTCTAATGGATCAAGGTGCTTGGTCCGACCCGTTCGACCAAGTTGGTCGTCCAAACCTATGGTTGGCTATGTGACTTGCTATGAGTGAGTTACATTTCAACAGCGTTCACAACAAACACAACCTCCTTTCTATTTTTTTCTTTCTACTATTAGCAGATAGCATTTCAAATATTATAATACAGCATGGTAATTTTTGTAAGAAAAACAATTAAAAAATATCTTTTTGTCGGGAATGGAACTTTTTACTGTGCTGTTTTACAAATTTTACGGAGCTAATATTACGGAAACAATATTCTATCCTTTAAATTTTCTATGATTAATTATAATTTTTATATTTTTACCGTTCAAAATTGAATATGTTCACCTTTTACACGTCGATTGTAGTGCTGAGCACAGTAATTTTTATATGAATTTTCTCTCCGTGTATGAATTGTTGCACTCGCCCTGCGGCCTCGCGCAACAAACTCATATTCGTGAGAAATAAGCCTCTTTTCCCACTTATTGTACAATAGACTATTTCTATGTAATATTAGATGCATACCGACAATTTAAAACACTTTCTGAAAAACTATTAAATACCGTATTCAAATACTGTGTATTACCAAGGAGGTAAGTCCAAAAACGTTCCAAAAAATGTATCGTTTACAATTAATTTTGTTAATTATGTTAAAAATTACCCATTTTTATGAAATTATGCCCTAAGTCTAAAACAGTATTATAAAATTAATATCACAATTTGACATGAAAGACTCCAGCCAGTAAATTGAAAAATTCCACTTGTTGTAGTGTCGTTCATGTCGTATTTCTCGTGTCGTATCTCCTAGGTGTGCAGATGCCATGTTTTAAGACAAATGTCTGTGTCGCTCATGTCTTCTCATCTCTTGTGTCGTGTCTCCTAGGTGTGCAGCCGGGCTTATAAGCGACAGATACATAAGTACCAGTACTATACACTGTATATAAACTCGGGTCTACATATAACGAACGAACGCGAATGAATGCGAACAAACATAAACGAACAAATGTGGACGTAGTCACGAAAGCGAGCAAACACGAACTAACAGTTTCGAACACTCACGAATGTTTTCCATTTGTTGTCGGTACATCAAAGAAAAAGATTCGTTCGTGTTTGTTTGTGTCTGTCAGATGTGGACGATTAAAAATTATTCTAACAATAAATTAAGATAGTTTAAAATAAATTCAGTTAACAATTTTAAATTTATAAGATTTGAAATTTTATTGCGATGTTTTGGAATGTTTTAAATAATTCTTACAACATTATTTAGATATTTTTGGTCCAACTATTTCAGTTAACTTTCGAAATCTGATAGTGGCTATCTTGTAAAATTTCCAAAATATTAGGAATTTTCACAAATTAAATCAGTTAGTAAATTAGAGGCATTATAACGAGTATTGCTTTATGAAACAAAACCATCTACCAACAACTTTTTGATTTGTTGGTTTTTAAAGACCGCATGATAAAACTGGCGTCATAATGTGAGCGATATTAATAGACCATAAAACTCTTACTGCAATAACTTTCCATTTCAAAATTTATTAAACTTATTTAAAAAATTATTGTGTAGCCGGAACATAAACGAACATCAACGAATTGACGTTAATTGTTCATTCCGGTTCGTTTGTGTTTGTTTGTTCATGTTCGTTCACGTTTGTTCGCATTCGTTCGCGTTCATTCGTTATATGTAGACCCGGCTTTACAGACAATATTGGTGGCGTTGATGTTGTCCAACAGTGATGATTATACGTCACTAAAAAGTGGCTCGCAAGTGGTCGCCTAAAACGCACGAACGACAGTACAACCACACGACAACGACAAAAAAGTGGTCGTCCCGTGGTACGTGTGTCTTGGCTCTAAGCGACTGAACTAGAAATTTTAATTTCAAAAACTGTAATATACTTGACGACGTTATGGAAATAAAAGATTGTACCAGAAACAACTACATTTCGGTCCTGCCAGTGTAAATAATTAAAATTTTTTTAATAAATTCAAATTTTATAATAATCCATTTTTGAAATTTAATTATTTAACCCACCCGATAAAAAAATTGAATTAAATTAATGTTAAAATCATATCCGTATACAGGGAAGGTGAATTTTTTTTTATTTGTTTCTTATTCATGTTTTTCCACTTTCGTGAAAATTTAATTACACAATTTGCTTAAAATGTAAGTTGGTTTTATAAACATGAAAATTTATTATCTTACAACCCCGTTCCGTCCATGGCGAGGATGGTAAATGTAGAAAATGTATATTTATGTATATAAGCAAATTTATCGTTAGCCTCATATCGTACGCATACAACGTAATCAAGCAAATTTCTATAAAAAATTTAAAAAGGATACAACTGTAAAAATACGATCTTGGCCACAGAATATTACAGAACGAACGGTAGTGTCTCTATACTACTGAAACCAGTGTAACGACAAAGGATAGAAAATAACCCCCCACTATGTTATATATGTGCACGCGGAGTTGTGTGCAGTAGTGCGATAGATGGTTGTGTGTATGGGTGTCTTGCATACGCATATACAAATATGTATGTGGTACGTACATGTATGTACCTATACCACGTATACCGTGTCAACACAACGGCGACAATATGACAACAATTGAAACGCACCCATTGGTAGCTACTAGGTGAATGACAACATAGTTCTGTAAAAAGCACATACTTGCCCATAAGTGATTGCAGAAAAGAGATAGTTGTATTCCTTCCAGTGTTCCATGATCTTGGCTATTTTTTTTAATGTGAATACAAGAAATTGGCAAGAGAAAAGTGAAAAGTGAAATTTTTGTCTTAAAACGTTCTGATCATTATCTTAACCTCTCAATTTCGGGTATAAACTTCAAATTCATTAAAGGCACTGTTAGGTTTTGTACAACGTTTTCAAAATTTATAATAAATAAATTGATAATTTTCAAAGTTAATCTTATTGTATTTACTTTGCTGCCGCCCACTTTACTTTCTGCTGGCCCAGACTATACTTTATAATATGTCAAATTCATTAAATTTTTTTTCTCGAGTTGGTATAACTGCGGTAATTTAATTTTCGCGCTAAACTCCGGCTATATATATCAGTTGATCAGTTATATTAATTCTCAATTAATTTGGTTTTTTTTCGTAATCCCGACCGGACTCTGTATATAGGTATGCGTAAATTACTTATTCTAATATATTTTTCTATTATTGCAATAATGTAATTAGTTTTAAGATGTAAAATTTTGGTCACATGTAATTTAAAGGTTATATGTTGAATTTAAACCTTCTTTTTTAATTTTATCTTTGACAATGGTTAATTTAATTAAATTTATATTTTTATTTATTCAGTTTCTTAAATATGACTCTGTATACAGGAATTTTTGTAACAAAATATGTGAAAATTTGGTATAAACTTTTTGATATGGAATACGATTGAGTGGCATGGTACAATGGTGGAAATTTGTTAACCGGAATTCATATGTTACTTTTAAATGGACAAATTCTGGATGAATTCAACTCGCTGTGGTTCCAATTTGGAATTACATCTGCCTGCCATGAGTTCGTTTCAACCCTGGACAACCACCATAGTTTCAACGTCCTAAGGCCCAATTAATACCATTTTTAAAGTGAATTCTTTAGTTAAGTAATCTTTTTGGCATGTTTTTATTATTTGTTTTTGCAACGTGGTGCCTGGTGCTTCTTTAATTAACAAATTAACATTGCTTAATGAATCTAATAAAGTGTAAAACAGTTAACTTTTCTGCCATTCAATTTTTTATTAATTCCTTGTAATGTGTTAGTTTTCATTTAACGTAAAACAGTTGAATTTCTATACTTATTATCTTTTCTGTCACTCAAACTTTTGTTAATTCTTTATAATGTTCTAAAGTTTTCATTTAATTGTAATTAAGGCTACCTAACCTAATCATAAATTTTAATTTATAGCATGCATGTATTGGTCAGTAGATATTTGTATTTCGTACATTTTCTATATCTTTCTTACGTTCTCTTTTTATAGTTTATTAAAATTATTGTATTTCGTAATTTCTCTATATTTTCTTGCGTTATGCTAATTTTCTTGTTCTTAATTTTATCTTGCTAAAATATTTACTGACTGATTAAATTTTTAATATTATGTAATTTATTTCTAAACTAATTTGTTGCTATTTTGCAATTACTTTGTTGCTACTTTACAATTTCCTAAATTTTAATAATTTATATTGTTAATTGTTATTGAAACAAGAAATTGTTGTTAATTATTTACTTTTATCAAATAATTTTATCACTCAATTAACTAATTTTTTTTGTACAAAACTATATATTGGGAACAATCTGAATTAACCCTCACGACCCTGAAATTTTACCAAAAATTGTACAATTAAACAATAAAAAAAAAAAATATATGTAAGACTGAACTAGCTAAGGCAAATAAATTTTAATTCAAACTGAAAATTTCTATTATTTAAAATTTTCCTTTTATTTTTTTCAGTGCAATAAGAAACTTTCTTAACTCAAACATTTTTTTTTTTAAATAAATTTCTTTTATTAACTTTGAATTCTCTAACAGCACAGAAAAATAATTTTAGACAGTAAAAAACAGTAGGAAAAATTACACTTCAAAATTTAAAAAATTATAATATTTGTAATTTTCTCGACTGCTCAGAAAAATACTGAATCATGAATATGTTTTATAGCTCAATATACATATACCTAATAACAAATATTACTTACTGATCTGATTTACTCATTCACGATCATGTAATACAAACAAACAAGAGACATTACCTAGGGCGCTAGGCCAATATGATAACACTAATTACTGCTGTTACCCGTGTGAACTATATTTTTATACAATTAAATTTTTATAATTTAAATATTTTGTAGTCCAATGATACATAATTACATACGTAATTATCGACTTTTCGTATTTAGATTTACGCTAAAATTCATTAAACTTATTTAAATCTACTAAATACACTGTTAAAAAATTTTACCACATTTAATGTTGGCATTTAATTGCCAACATTAAATATTGTAAAATTACATTTCGAAATGTTTAGAACATTTTTCTATGTAAAATTACATTGTAGAATGTTTTACCTTACATTTCGTGTGTAATTTTATTCCACTCAATGTAAATTAATTACGTACGACATGTAAAATTACATTGTCAACTCAACTGACGCCGTCAATTGCGTAGAATCAATCACGTGATACCGGTACTTTACATCCAAAAGATCAGTAACTTACATTCAAATACAATAAATTTTCGTTTCGAAATGTAATTTTACTACTTTAGCATGTCAAATACCACTTTTATATGTAATTTTAGTATCAAAGTATTTAAAATTACAGTGAATATTTATTTTTACACAAAATTTCATATTTTACAACTAAATTAATTAATTTTACTGACCCATTGTAATTTTCAAGACACATATTGTAAAAAATTACCATATTTGTTATTGTAATAATACATATTTTTTTAACAGTGTAGCGCTTGAAAACATTCAGTTCTATGAATATTTCAAAACAGTAAAAAAGTTTTTTTTTCATCGTTATCCTGAAATTTTCAAAAATTCTATTTTTACAACTAAGTCGCTAAGTTTCAAAACTATCTAATTGACGATTTTTTCAAAATTGAGTTAGATACGATTTATTATTCAGGAGGATAAACTGCACCAAAAAATACCAACTAGATGGTGCAAAGACAGCTTTTTCCCCTTTAATTTTAATGACAAAAATACGAAACTCTTTCAAAAGTAGCTAATTGCAATATTTTCCAATTGAAAAAACATGGCGTTGCAAGCAACACAAACCAGTTGCAAAACTATCTAATTACTTATATAAAAACGGCGTCACTGGAAAAACCTGGAACAAAAATAACTAGTTAGATGCTCAATATGTGGCACTGCAGAGCCTGCAGAGGATCAAATAATAATTGTATGTGATAATTTTATTACTCTCTCTAAGAAAATATTTACCATTGAAATAATTAGAAAAAAATACAAAGAACTTGTGGAATTGTCAAATATAACAAGCTGCGAATGTGTGCAGAATAAAATTGTGTGAAACATTGTGGTTCTGATTTGAGTTTTACTGTTAAATTACAGTAAAGAGACTTGTTTTATAGCAGAATATTCTACCAAATTATAAGAAATTATCTTAGTTTTCATAAGTTATAATAAAAGCGATGTTGTACGATGTAAATATGTAGATAGATTTCTACGAATGTTGTTTTATTTAAAACCTATTGAAAGACTAATAAACTGTTGCAAAAGTGTCTAACTGTCTAATTGTTAATGTTACTGCTGCAAAACTGTCTAATTGTTAGTGTTACTGCTGCAAAAGTAGCTAATTCCAAAATCTACCGTTTCAAAACCATCTAATTAAAGCAAACTGCTGCAAAAGTAGTTAATTATAATTTTTAATTTTCATTGTAATATAAATCTATGTATAATTTTAATATTCATTGACTTAATGGTCATAAGTTGTAAATATTGTATTATAACAAGACCAATAAAATATATAAAAAAAAAAAAAAAAATATAATTTTTAATCGTTATTTACTAATTATTATTGAAGAGTGGTATCGTTGTCATGATTTCTTCATAAGAACTGTATGATTTTTCCTAAAAATTTAATGGTAAAAACCACACAAAAATCATTATTATAAGTGAGATAACAGTTTTTTGTATTTCCTGAACATTTTTAGTTATGTTAATTCTTTGGTTTTGAAACTCATCGACTCATTTCTTCTTAAAGTATTTTATCTCCTTTAATATGAAAATAGCGAGACAGGACAATAAAAATTTGTTTCATATTAATAATATGAAATGAAGAATACCAAGAATTTCATTCAAATATTAATTGCATTCACAGAGAACAAACAGAATCCCTAATAAATTACAAAGAAACTTAAAATTTATTTAAAACTCTCATTTTGTTAGAGTATTTCTAACAATTTTCAATTACACTTTCCAGTCCGATGACACAGCACCTGTGTCATAGCCAAAACTACCGTCGGAGCCAGTCGCGATCAGAATAGGTAAAACATTTTCAGTGTTGTAACCTCCACAATTGTTGACGTGGTACAGCATTGGTGGCCCCTGAAGAACTTTTCCGCGTAGAAAAATTAATTAATGGAAGTATGTATTTTTCGAATACGTATTGAAACGAATTTAGAGGGTTTACTTCTACAAAATCAAAACTCATGACAAACGTTGTAAAATAAAAAATTATCTTGCCGATTAAAATACACTACATGGAAAGGTTAAAAAAAAGGTTTGCTGTTAGTCGCTAAGTAAATATTTAGATTTTTCTAAAAACGAATCTATTCAAAATATCAAGTTAATATGTAAAATAAATATGTCAACACAATAGCTAAATAAATAATGTTCGATGCAGTCTGCAGAGCTTTATTTAAACCATTCTACTGTGTAAACTTTAATAAAATGCTTTTCGTATAAATATCGTTTTTATTTATTTATATTACTATTGTTTAGTTGTTGTCTCTTTGTTGATACAAGTCTGGAAAGCTACCGATTCAAATATTAATACACAAATGTATTATTTCTTTTTTAAGCGAATTTCCATTTTGCGGGTGCCGTGAAAAGACCTGAGCCCGGGGTCAGAAATTGCAGAAATTGCAAATGACAGAAAGAAGCCTCTAATTGTTACAAAAGGTGTGTAGGTTAAAAGTCCCAAGAGCTTGGACGAATTCGTAAGCCAGATACGTCCGATTTTTGTAAGCCAAAATTTTGGCCAATTTTCGCCATTTTTAGTTCATTTTTGCAAAATTTGGCCAAATTTCAAAAATTTTCTGAATTCTTTACAATAAATGATTAATCATTTTTGTCATTACAGTAACAATATTTATATATATATATATATATATATATATATATATATATATATATATATATATATATATATATATATATATCTGTTTCATTTTTCTAAATAAAAATTAACTAACTTTTCAAGAGCGTATCATCATCGATTTTGAAAATTTGTTCACTTATTAGAGAGCTAAACTCTTTTAGATGGATACAGGTTGTTATATGAGATCCGCCAGTGTCCAATCTTTGAAAATTCGCTATGTTATGCAGGTGCTGCGCCAGGAGTTTTTTTTTGTACTATACATAATCTTCCATAAAAATCCACTTTTAGATTTAATAGTAGGTAATTAAAACATAAAGTAACTTTTAGAAACTTCTATTATCAAAGGATTAAATACACTGTCAAGGAATATGGCACACAACTTCCTCACACTCGTAATATGTTTGTAAAAGAATCGTATTTTTCGAATAAACTTGGGTTTATAGGTATGTAGCGAAAATTTGTTGCATAGCCATTTAACGGAAAAACTGTTGTACGAGTTAAACTGGTAATTTTAGGTAAAAAAGAGTTGTAAAAAATTCAAATCTATTCAGGAAAAATACAAAATTCAACTGTAAAATAGTAAAACAATTTAACGAATAAAATAAGTTAGTATATGGAATGGATATAAAAAAAATTTACCAATAAAATTTTTTATTTCATTTTAATCATGTTTATCTGCCATAAAATAACCAATGAAAAGTTTCCTACGATATTTTTCACTGTAAAAATCTGTGCTAACTATTTTTTCACGACAAAAGTGGAAAAATTATAATATTCTTATATAGGACGAAATATGCATGAGTTAAATTGTCCTACTAGGAAATCACTTAATAGTAAAATAAATAAAATCTTTCAGTTTTAAGAATAAGTTTAAAGTGAGAACATTACCACTTATTGTTTGTTAAAATTTTGAATGAAAGATAAACCCAAACTCTCTAACTTAGTGGAAATGTTTTCAGCTAGTCCCTAAACACCCTTAAAACGGATAAAACGGAATCAGTAGTAAATACAGTGTCGGCATTGACGGCATTTAATGGAACTAACCAATAACTAGCACCAGCCGACATAACCCCTGAAAATGTTATTCAATTCAGTTAAATCAGAAAACAGACAGTCCGAGAGATAGGAACCTAAAGTGATTACAAAATTATATTTTTTTGAAAAATTCTACTTTACACTGCTGATCTGATTAAGAGAAAGAAAAATGCGTATGTATTGGTTACACGGATATAAAAAAAAACATACATTTTTTTTAGCGTAAACAACTCATTCTATATATATATACAGGGTGTAATTTTAATAACTCTTATACCTCTTGGTGAATTTCAATAAAATTTTGCGATGATTTAGAACGGAATTTGTTGGAAACAAATAGCTTAAAACATAGCTATGTTGTTTCTAACAAATTCCGTTCTAAATCAACGTAAAATTTTATCGAAATTCACCAAAAGTTATAAGAGTTATTAAAATTTCATCCTGTATACATATATAATAATGTGTTAACTTAAAAAGTTCCTAATGTTTTTTTTTTATATCTGTGTGACCAATACATACACATTTTTGTTTCTCTCAATCAGAGCACTAGTGTATTTCCAAATAATTTCCAAAAATTAAATATTACTCCAAAACAGTGTTTCTCAAACTATGTTCTACGGAATACTGGTGTTCCGTAAGCACTCATCAAATGTTCCGTAGAAAAATTTTAGGCAAGAGAACTGTTTGAACTATTTTTTTTTTATTTCTTTTTTTTTATTCGTTAACAGTAGGGTAAAAGACCCCATTGTCGATCGGGGTTATAAGTCCGATCAGTTTTGACATTTATATCTTAATGAAGTTATTTCTGAAAGAAACCTTTGATAAAAAAAATTATTATTAATAGAATGATTATTTTTCAATTTAAATTCACCTCACATTTAATGCCTCCTCACTTAATTTAAGAAATACATATATATATCGAAAAATTTTTGTTGAATTCGTGAATTTTTAGTATGATGGATGATCATTATTCAAAACACATGAGTTATAAATTGTAACATTTTTCACCGAATTTTTAAAGTTATTAGCATAATAAAAGTATACAAATAATTGTTATTAGTCCACTTAAGAGATTAGGATAGCTAAATTAAATTTTATATGCGTTAAATATTATTTGTATGACTGATTCTTCTTGGGATCTGAGTTTTACAGTTAGGTACCGCATTTTGAGAATTATATATTGCATACCTATTTTATAAACATTTTTAATTAATTTTTGGGTTTAAAACACTTAACTAACCGTTTTTATAATTTTACTTTAATATTTTATTTATTTCAGAACGTAAAATCAATTGAAAAATAATTAATATTGAATTAAAACTTCCAAATTGTTATTTATATAGGTATTTTCAAATAAAAACGTCAAACATAATATGTATGATATGTATGTATTACATCTGAAACGACACATACAGATACAATATAAACTAAATTTAACTGTTTAAAAATTCACAATGGTTAACGGCTAAGTCAGATCTTACACAATGTTTTTTTAAAAGATCAACAGAGAGCGAAACGAAATTGTGATTTTAATGGTTTATTTTATCGTATATTTGAACCGTTCTTGGCTTTTGCTTTGACGTTCTATGTTTCACTAGATGTCACTCTATGATAATACTCTATGACATATAGCCTCACCTAGTAGTGGATAGAGTGTCAAAGTGGCTGGAAGAGAATGGTTCAAATATTCGATAGTAGAAGATACTTCATGTACATTAATGCGCGATTTTTCATAGGGGTCAGTGTATTGATCTTTCAAAGGAGGTTAATATTTTCTATCCGCTTTTTCATAGACGTCAACAAATTATAAAACAAAAACATTAATAAATCATAATTTTTGGGTTATATTTTCTTAAAAACATATTCATTGGATTAAAAAAACTTGGTTTCATACTTATCAAGAAAAAAAAAATGGGTGTTTTGTTTATTTTTTAATTTTTTTAAGCTAATTTAATGATACAGCTAAAAATAGTGATCGGTCATCGGGTCTCTTACCCTATTTTGGGAAAGTTATTTTTCATTTTTTTTATTTTTTGCTCGCCAACTGTATTTGAACTAGTATACCGTATAAATTTTAAAGCTTAAGAAGTGTTCCGTGATGAAAAAACTTTACGGAACACTGCTCTAAAATATATATATTTTTTTACATTTTAAATCAACAGTTTTTGCTTTCTACAACAAATTCTACTGCAGCTATGCAAGATTAATAACGATTTTTCAGTATATTACGTACATACATTACGTTTATATGTATACGTATATGAATAAGGAAACTGCACACAGCATCATTGTTGGAATGAATGACGGTATTATTATTATCCGTAAAGACAGTGTTGCCTGAGCCATTCTATTTTAATATATTCATCTATTCATATATTAATAAAGCTCATGTTCATTTAAATCAACACCAACATACATATATACATAAATGACAATAGAAAAAAAAGTTAATTATTATATATACATATATCCTTTTTTAGGATTTCGGAGCCCTAGCAAGCTTCGAAATACCTTATAATATTGCGTTTTCTGTCACAGACATGCGCATTTGTATTTGACTAAGACGCCCACATTTTTTTTTTGAATTGAGGGACTGTTTTTTTCAATACAAATTAATGAATTTAAAGAGCAACACTTAAAAAAATGCAAATTATTCAATAACTGAATGAACTGTCATCAATTTATTAAAAATTAGTTCGGTTTTACTGTTATTTTACAGCAATTATTTTTTATTATTATTAAAAAAATAAAAAAAATATATATGACTCCAATGCGCAACCAATGTTTACTTGTGATATTAAATTAACAACAAAATTGCAATAAAAAGACATTTTTTCTCTTTCTTTTTCTATTTTATAGAAGCATATATATATTTATCTCTTTCTTTCGCTGTTTTTTCTTAAAATTATCTTAAAATTATTAATAATGCGGCAGATTCTAAAAATTGTTATCTTTGTCTAATAACTTATTTTAATACACACAGAGCCATATTTCCATATTTGTGATAATTACTTATCCACATATCAACCCTGCAACAAACTAACATATGTACCAAAATGTCATTTGGTGATTTAGAATTTCAAAAGTAAATAATGGTTAAGTGGCAAAAATTATTTTCTGGTGTTTATAATTAATTTGGGTTTTAATTATTTATTAAATAACATTTTTGTCAAACAAATATAATTATTTTGAATAAGAAAAAAAATAAATTCTTAATTTAAAGTAATTTATTCTGTGCCCAATAAATAGCAATTGAAAAAGTATAGAATAGATTAACTAAATAAAAAAAAATTTTAAATTTAAGTTTACGTTACGTCGCCTCGTTTTGATCTGTGCAATATTCACCATGTAAGTATGAAAATTTAATTAAAAATATATGAACAGGTTAATATTTGTTTAAAATTTATTTTAAAATATTGATAAAACACCTTAGAATGATTTTTATAATTGAAATATGAGGATCAATTACTAGGCTCAATTCTAAAAGTATGGTCCAGTTGTTGATCCTAAAATTCTAACCTAAAACTGGCGATGTTATCTGTATAGTGACATATGCATAAAATAGTTATCTTAGATTAGAAAGATAGAACGAATATGGATGATTAGTTATATTTCAATTTGGTGTTTTTCCTCTGGAAAAATGGTGAAAAACGGAAACTGGTACAAAGTTCGTTATCGTTGAACGTCGTTGTCGGCAACGTCAAGGAAAATATAAAAAAGTAGTCGAGTGCGTGTTAGACACGCACCAAGTCAGGATTTCGTAGCACAGCAGCAAGAATTCGAGAATTCATCGCAAAGCATCAAGTTAAATTGGCTAACTGTAACACAACGCTGTACCGTGTCAACAATTCTATAATACCTAAGTGTACTAATTGGAAGTTCCGTCATAGTGGGTTATGATCATCTACGCGTTAATATTAAAATTAACCTATAATTATAGTAAAATAATAATTTTTCGGGTAAGAATAGTCAGGGCCGGACCTAGAGTTATGAGGAGGGTGGGCAAATTTTCCTATTGGCACCCTTCGCGGCAAAAATGCAAAATAAGAAATTTTGGTGCAGCGATATTTTAGAAATTTTTCACCTGGACCCTATCAGAAATGGACAGTGTCGCCCTTTTTTTTTTGCTCATCATTTCTGGCCCCTAGCAGAAATGGACAGTGTTGACCCTTTTTTTGTTCATCAGTTCCTTTTCCAGGGAAAAATTTCGAAGATATCCCTGCGCCAAAAAAATTTTAAACATTTCTCCGTTTTAGTGCCCCTCAACTTATGTTTTTGGCGCCCCTAAAAGCTTGCAGGGGGGGGGGGAATTCCCCCTCTACCCCCCTAGATCCGGCCCTGAGTCTATTGTTACTCGAAAAAATAATTATTTTACTAAAATTTAAAGAAGATATATGTTTTTTACGTCTAGTATTTTTAAACTAAGTTTATTAATAACATTTCTCATTTTGTCCGTATGCATCCGCCTGTCCTGATTTATCCCTGTGTACGGTAATATGTATAATGTATAAAGGTGGGCATCCTAAAAAAACGGAAAACAAAAATGGAAAGTTTGGCAACATTTTATGGATGGGATCGGCAAATGTTCGGTATTCTTATTAATTTTTTTTTTAGCTTATGCGCAAGGTAAAACGTTTGTATACTCTTATTAGCCCATGTGCACACGAAGAACTTTTGTTACCGTAACATTTTTGTCACTCCTATTTAATTTGTGTGTTAGAAGCACACAATAGAGTTAACTCTCTTTCTAACACATATAACAGATAGAAGTAGCAAAAATGTCACGGTGACAAAGGTCCTCCATGTGCGCATTAGGTTATTAAAAAATTATAGGTTAATTTTAATATTAACGCGTAGATGATCATAACCTACTATGACGGAACTCCCAATTAGTACACTTAGGTATTATAGAATTGTTGACACGGTACAGCGTTGTGTCACAGTTAGTCAGTTTAACTTGATGCTGTGCGATGCTCATGACCGTCAACGTTTTAAGTAAATGCAAAAATTTTTTATCTCGAATTCTTGTTACTATACTACGAAATCCTGCCTTGGTGCGTGTCTAACACGCACTTGACTACTTTTTTGTATTATAAATCACATTATAAATGCAAACATTTCGTTATGAATGAAAATTAACCCTAGAATCATACGTACTCGTCAAATTGACGACCAATCTTCTCTACCTGCTCCAGTACTACAACTTGTCATTGCTTATCTATTCTAAAACTTCTGGTACCTAATTTAATTGTTATGATAACACAAAAGACGTATCAATTTTGTTTATAGTTGCTGTCGTTTTGTTTATATAAAAATAGTGCGCGTCAATTTGACGATGATGTACGATTAACGTATATTTTTTTTAAAGATTTTGTACTTTACATATTATAAAAGTTTTCCTAATTTTCCTAAAATTTATTAAAGATATGAATGCTATAATTAATTTATTTAATGATAATAATAATGCGAAAAATGATTACAGCTGTTTGACTTATAGAGACGACAATATAATACTCAAGCTTTAATATATTGAATCGAAAACCAAATAATGCGTTTCAAGTGACTGAATAAAAGATTAAGAATTTATTTTGTGGAAAATAAATTAATTTTATTATTTTTGAGATCTTATTCGAAAAATTACTAACAAATTTTAGAAAATTTACAACTCTGCCTAATCAGGAAATAACTACATATCTAGGGGAATATTTGTGACCGAGAAATTTCACATTCTGTAAAGTCACACATGTCCACCGACTGATAATAGTTCATAAATTAATTATTTGAAAGACATGTCTTATGATACAATTGATGTATTTATCTATTTTTTAATTTTTATAATGAAAATATACTTTGATAAAAAGATTAAAAAAATTAATAAATATTTATATTAAAAAATTTTTCCAAATGCAATTATTTTTAAAATTTTGTTCGATTTTGTAGTATTGTTATGTAAAAAAAATGTTTTTTTTGCAAATAAACTCTACAATTCTCCGTAAAAAGTCTAGTCGTCAAATTGACGACGATGTATGATTAACGTTTCTCGTAGACCAACGTATGATTCTAGGGTTAAAAATTGGTTCAAAAAGTGCATAAGAGTTAAGCATCATTTTTTAAAGAATGAAATTCAGAACGAAATTTGGGGTATTACTTTTATTAGAAAAATAAAAAGTATTAAAGAAAGAAAAAGTATTGTATAGATGGGAACCCGTACGATATTAAAAAAGGATAAACCAAATAATCTCGAATTCAAAATTATTTAACGTTTCAATGTAGTCTTAAGTAAATTAGAAGTCTTTAATAGAGACTAACTTCTTCAATTTGCATGGAAAGGAAAAAAAACAATTCGAGTTACTCTATTTCAAATTTGGTTGCACAATTCGGGAACTTTACACGTCCCAAGTATGAGGACTATTTTTGTATGAAAATTTTCAAAACCCAGGAAATATTTACCTGATCAACAAAGGCAATATCAAAAAAAAAAAAAAAAAAATTAATTAAAAATAAAATATTTTACAAACGCGCGAATTACCGAACCACTGTTACTACAATCACCGTAACTGGTTATAACATTCACATAATTCGTCACTCTAGCGAAAAATATTAAATCAAATTATTCCTTTTGAAAATGGTTATCATTCGTGCACAGTTAAATTACGCAAATTCATTTATTTTAGTCAAAGCAATTCAAATAATATTTATTTTCAGTTCAGTGAATCAACGCATAAAGTATTGTTCTTAAAAATTACAACACCATACATATAATATGGTACAGCTGAACCTTTTTTTATGCAGTGGGTACGGACTACATAAAAAAAAATATTGCCCAAATTGCAAAAAAAAGCTTTTTATGCGATGGATCAGAACCGCATAAAAAAAGTTTCATCGAAAATAAACAACTTAAGAAGGCTCAAAGTCTCACGATTTCCTTAGAAATTGTTTTCTAAACAAGATAAAGCATTAATTTCCACATAAGAACATTTTATTTTATTTTTATAATACTGTTTTTCGAGAGTTGCCATTTTTATTACAACCAAACCGTTGAGTTAATCGAAAACTTGTTGAAAAAATAAGAGTTGTAGATATCGACGGGGGCAAGTGATTGCTATAGTTAGGAGCTTTATAGCTCTTATGGTTTTCGAGCTATGATACAAACTTATAGATTTTTAAATGAGACTATATATTAATTTTTCGATAAAACTAATCTAATACATTAATAAGCAACATAAATGAGCAAAAAAAATTCTTTTACCCAAGTTTAATTTTTTAATTTTTCTTTAATTTATGTACTTGAGGCTTCTTCAACCGATAGTGTTCTGGTTGGTTACATTTCCATTACATCCAAGAAAAGAACCTTTTCCAGTACCATTTCTATCATACAAATTTGGTTGAAATAAAAATGGTAACTCTCAAAAAACTCACATGGTATATCCATTTAAAAGAATTTAACTTTTAAAAGGTGAAAAAATTTTCAAAATCGGTAGGGTAGTTTGATTTTTGGCGCTTTTGGGACCGCCGGACACTGACAGACCTCATATAACATAACTTATATCCATCTAAAATAGTTTAGCTCTCCAACAGTGAACTAAATGCATTAATTAAGAACATAAATGAGCAAAAAAAAATTTTTTACCCAAGTTTAATTTTTTAATTTATCAGTTAGGCGCTAAATTTTTCGGAACAACACTGTATAAGTATATAATAATTTATATGTACATATGTATATATGTGTATGATAATATGTTTGTTGTCTATTTTGTTACGTAATTTAAACCAAACAACAATTTACATGCCGACTCATGAGTGTCATTCACATTCTAACTTCAGAAAGTACCGCCATACAAATATCCCGTGGGATAATAGTGTATTCCAGAGGTATTACACAGGCATATAAGTACGTACCAAAATTTTGTTTAACATAATTCAATTGTTTCTCCTTCTTCTGTTTTTTTTTCTTTTTGTGAGAAGAAAGAAAACTTATAGTGGCGGTTGAATGAAAAAATTTTTACTTTCCTCTTTTAGAAATTACTGTATAAAAATAAAATATCAAATATGTTTAAAGTTTAATCCTTGGATGTATTTTTAAAAAAAAAAATATGAAGCCTCTGTGTTTATTTTTAACTTTTAACATTCTATTTTATTAAAACACTCAAACTTTTATATCAAAAAAAAAAAAAAATCATATAAAGTTATACACGGCAGACACCGAATAAAGTAAAAATAATTCCGACTAGCTTGGATTAAAAATTTTACAATTTACACAATCCCAACCGAATTCTCTGGTTAGCCTAAGAAACAGAAACTAAGGCGAAATGTGGAACTGTCTCCATTAATAAGGACCAATTCCAATCAAATGGTTCCGATGTACATCATTTTTAAGATTGCGAAAACCGTGTGTCAAAAAATGAAAAACATTACAAAACATAAAATAAAAAAAAACCTGTATATTGCGATCAAAACCAATGAGGCAACAAAATACTAAAAGCGGAAAATTTTTGAAAAACATATAAGGATAACAAATCTTTTAGTAATTTTTGTTGCCTTACTAATTATGGCAAAAATATACTAATTTTTTCAGTTTTGTTTATTCTAACGTTTTTCATTTTTTTTTTTTTTTTTTTTTTTGACCATTGATTTTTGCAATCTTGAAAATGATGTTGTATATGAAAACCGATTGATCGAAATTCGTCTTTACATTTTGATACATTATTTCGTCAACGTTATATCAAATTTTCTACAACTTTTACTTGAATATCCATTTTTAATGTTGTAACCAACACCGCTAGAGGCGCAATTGTAACAGAATTAAAATAATTAACAGAAATTTTGTTTTCTGAAATAACAATTTATTTTCTTGGTTGTAAGAACAAAAAAAATTTGGTAACCCACGGTAAAAAAATCTAAAACGGACGACGAAAGAAAATTAAGTCGTTCTAAATGATAATGAAATTTGGAATACATATAGAATTTCGGGGATTTTGATTTGAAACATTTTAGAGGATTTCCGTTGTTCGTTTCCAAGAAGATCTTTTTTATGTTGAGGTATGAATTTTCGAAAAGTTACCATATTGTATTTCTTAAATAGCAGTTGTGTCTGTTCTCGAAGCAAATAGAAATTAAGTTACTTCGTCACATAAAATAAGAATAAAAATATAAGATTGCTTTTTCATAACATAGAACATGTTTTATCTAGTCATTTCCATACACGAAACTTATTACAAATGTAGATAACAAAAAAAAAAAAACTTCCGTAATTCCAACTATTTTAGAAATGAGAATATTTTATAAGAGACGACAAATATTCAACTCAAAGAGTATGAGTGGAAATTCTGTGAAAACATTATAAAATCATATGTTTACTTTAATATAAAATTACATATCATATGTATATAAAATAGAATATTTTGTAATACTGTCATTGTTCAAATATTTTATTTTCAGTAATTTCCAACGAAATATTTGATTGCTCTACGGTGAAGTATTTCTATAAAGATTAAATCTCTCCTACCATTTAAAAATATGTATTTATATTTTAATTTTAATAAAACTGATATTAAATTTAAAAAGAAGAAAAGTCATTTTTATTTACTTTAATCCAAATGCGAGATTCTATCTTCTATCGAGAGGAAATGTTTTTTTTTTTTTTATATTAAATTAAACTGCGCGCTGCACTTTCCTTATAATGTTTATAGTCTAAGATCCCGCAACTGATTTTTGCAGGTACAGTGTAAACTCTATATAACGAACTTCTATTTAACGAAAAACTCCTTAAAACGTAGAACTTACAAAGGTTTGTTTGGTTTACATTATCATTCGTATATTGAAACACTCTTTATAACGAAATAGCCACTCTCAATAGCGAAAAATACGTCATTTTTTATTAAACCAAAAAAAATTTTATTTCACTGACTTTCAAAGAAAATAGTGATAGAGAGTCGTAAATACTTCGACGCACAAAGGGATTCTTAGAAATCCGTTTATTTGTTTGTTGTAATCGCCTAGCACATGTTTTTGCCTACTGTACTTCCGTACTACTGTCTTATTGCTGTCTTTACGTTATCATATTCTTAATAGTTGCTTTCAAACTTTTTAACTGTAAACATGGCGAGTAAAAGAAAGAGTTTGTGTATTGACGAAAAAGTGTCATTTAATTCAGTCAAAATTAAAACCACTTACTAAATTCGTAAGTTGTATTCGTAAAATTATTTTGTTTTCTTTTACTCTCCATATAACGAAAACTCTTTATAACGTAATAAAATACCCGGTCCCTTCAATTTCGTTATATGGAGTTTACACTGTATCTATTTTTTTTTTAATGAAATTAAATTTAAATGAATCCTTAATGGCAACGTAATACATTGCTCCCGGGTTACCCGGAAGAAATTGATTCTAATTCAGAAGAAGAATACAATGACAATAATGATGATAATGGTGATAAATAAACAATCATTTAATTGAATTAAAATACCTAATGATTTTTTTTTTGGGTCAATTAAGTATTTGTAAAAAAAAATATGATTTGTATTTTTTTAATAAAAAAAATTACAAAAATTGTAATTAGTCGAATTTTCTCCGAAAAATTAGACTTATACAGTCTATACGATAAGAGCTGCGAGAGGCGAGACCAGGGGCGCTATCCGTTTTCGGACCCGTAGAACACGATTATGTAAAAAAAAAGATGTCTGATATATATATATATATATATATATATATATATATATATATATATATATATATATATATATATATATATATATATATTTTCCCGCAACCTTTTAATATGTGTAGGGCCCCCCTATGGAAGTTAAGAGATGAAATTTGGTAAGTGGGGCTTATTCCGATGCACAACAATACTATCAAAGTGGTGTCAAATTTCGGGCAAATTTTTTTTCGGACCCGATCTTTAAGGGGGTGGTGGGGGGCGGAAAAGCAATAAAACTTTTCCAAACCGGTTTTAAATAATGTTTCGGTCAATTATCTACAACATATCCAAAATTCAGCTTCCTAGGATGATATGGTGGGAGTAGAGGGGGGAAAAACGATTTTCGCTGGATCTAACAGGCCCCCAGCCCCCCAGAATTAACGTAGAGGGTTGAAATTTGGTGTGTTGATAAAGTTCGTACCTAGGTTGTGCTTTTTGGAGGTTTTAATATTTTACCCCCACCCCCCTCATTTTTAAGCTACAATTTCATGCATTTTCGACGTTTTCGAAGTTTGTACCACTCGCACAGGTCACCCGAATAAACCTAGAGGGCTGAAATTTTGTATTCGGATTGAGTTAGTATCAAGGGGGTGCCTTTTGGGGGTCTCGACTTTTAACCCCTACCCCCACCATTTTTATACCCAAAAGAACATGATTTTTCTTGTTTTTTAACAGTTTCGTTCGGGTCAAAATCTCCCCAAATAAACCTAGAGGGCTGAAATTTGGTGTACAGGTTAAGCTAACAGCCAGACACTGTTTTTTGGAGGTTTCAACTTTTAACCCTTACCCCCACGATTTTTACGCCAATATTTCCTTAATTTTTTTGCTTGTTTTCTAACATGTCTAGAGACTCCATAAGGAAACCTAGAGGGCTGAAATTTTGTACGTGTATTCAGTTAGTATCCAGCTAGTACCTTGTAGGGAGTCCGCATCACTTTTCCCCCCACTTCTCCCATTTTTACATCGGAATTGAATGCTATTGTTAAATGTGTTTTAAAAGCATTATGTTTATTCTAAATACAAGTAGGCGACTAGTAATTTTAAAAAATTTAAAAAAAAGTGAACTTACTTTTATGACAAATGAAATACATACATATTAAGTAATTTAAAAATGTTATTAAAGTCACTGTTTATTTATAAATTAGGAATTTTGGATTTTTAGTATTTATAAAATAGAAATTTTGGATTTTTTTGGAAAGAAAAAATATCTTTATAAAGGCCTTCCAGTTTACTATTTAAGGTCCTTTTTTAATTTTTAAAACTAAAACATAAAGGCAATTAGCGGATAAATATGGGCAGGAATGTCCTCGTACGAATTGTGTTGGCTTTTTTTCTGCTACCTGTTTTCGGCACAAAATTGAAATTTACTGAGATACAGCCCTTAAATACTTAAAACCTTTTTTTAAAGCCTCGATCAGCCGAACACTCATCACCAGTTTTGAAACCAGCAAAATGACAATTCGGTTGTAGACTTTCAATCACATTTCGCTTGTAGACATTCAATACCGAAGATGAAGGGGAAAATTCGACTACCGTGATGGGGCCCCGCTGCTCACGGCGTTTTTTTTTAATGTAATTAATATGAATGAAATTCATTGCTTTGATTGATACATAAATATAAATTTTTTTTCAATGGTTGCAGCTACGATGGGATAAGAGAGTAATTATTTAAAATGATGGAAACCACAACTTGCGCCTATTTATTCACAGGCAGAAAATAATCGTGTTCAGAAAAAATAAAACTTTAATTTAGTATCTAATTTTCCCAAAAAACACGTGACCGCAAATTATTAACAGCAATATTATACCTGTTAACATCTGGCAACTTAGAGGATGCGGCTGATTGAGAGCTGGCAACCATTCTTTTTAACATTTTTCACATCTTTTTTTTTTTTTTAAATGATGTTGATTTCATTTAAAAAAATTATAGCTGGAACAATACACTTAATTAAAGGTACTTACGGCTAATTTTCAATAGGCAACCCGGGAGCAATGTATTACTTTGCCGTTAAGGATTCATTTAAATTAAGTTTCATTAAAAAAACAGATACCTGCAGAAATCAGTTGCGGGGTCTTAGACTATCAGCGATATACTCATGTTATGATAACTTTAAATTTTTTCTTAGATTTTGCATTCGGATAGAATCCTTTGCGGCTTAATTAATATTTTAGTGTTGTGTATATGTTTTATTTTCGAGATAAAAAATATCCTGTGTACTTCTCTGTCGTTTCAGTTACCCCAGCGCAAAATTTCTAGTCAATTGGTTAAGTTAATTAGGTGTGAAAACGAGACAAACAAGCAAACTTATATTTTTAATTTCAAATGTTATCGGGTGCCTGTGAAACATTATTAATGTATGGCGGACTTTTGTCCGTATTTAAACATACATCAATATTCATATGTTCACTTAATGTCCAGCTGTAGCTGATACTTGTACACTCGATGTACTTTGGCAAATGGCCAATTCATTATGTTTGATCGGCTAGGACTTGAACCCGGATCTCTTGGTTGCCAGCCAAGCGCCTTACCAATTAGGTCTAATTGGTATGGTAGGATCCAATTTGATAATTTTTCAAACACTATGTGAAGTTTAATTAAGCAAACTTATGTTACAAGTCATTCTCAGAGATACGTCAAGTAATTGTATTTTTACCACACTATTGTATTTTTCTGTCCTACTTATACATTCTACTCAATACTTGCAATTTACCATTTTGGTGTGAACTAGGCCTTACCTACGATGAATATAAAATTTCTAATCATGAGATTAATATACGATTTCTATGTAAAGTATATTCTTTTCGAAATTATAAAAATTAAAAATAAACAAAAAGTAAATTATGTTGCTCAGTGCTCCTACCATAATTTTAACTTACTAAAAATTTACAAAGAACATGCTCTATTCTCTTGGTATACTTTAGTTTTTAAACAATTTTAAACTATTAATATTCAAGTAATAATTTTGACTAAAAGAGGCGATAAGTTACAAAATTTTTATTTTCTTGTAAAAATTATTCGACCGGTTTCCACGCCTAGTTAGCGTCATCATCAGGAAACACGTATCGCATGGTCTAACAGACCGAAAACGTCAATCAAACATCAAAATATCCAATTTCCGAGAGTTCATACACTCAAAATTATAAAGAAGAGTCTTTTTTACATTTGAAGAAGATGATTTTTAAGCAAACAAAATAAAACAAAAAACATTTTTCTTATGGCATAACTGATGAATCCATATTGAAAAACAAATTTGATGCAATTTTTAGTATGATTATTTAAACAACAGAAAATTCATTGTTGAGGAAAATGTGAGGAAAAATTTTTTAGGAATTTTTAATATTTTTGTTTAAATGAAGAATAAATCAGATCACAAAATGGATTTTTTCACTATGTTGAAATGTATCATATTGAATTTTGATTTTAATTGTTTGAACGTTTTAATATATTTAAAACAAAGGAAGTATCATCGTTATGGAAAATATGGACAATTTTGAACAAAAGGAAGGAATTTATGAAAAATTCCGAAATTAAACTGAAGAAAACAATTTTAGATCACAAATATACCAACACAAATGCACTTTATTTTACAATTAAATAGTTAATTTTTAGAATTTTTAAAAATTTTTAAATTTTTTTTTTTTTAAAAAATACACACTAGCTGAATTGTAAAATTGTTAATTATGTTTTAAATTTTAGTTCTTAGTTTTAGTTTTAATTGATATTTTATTAAAAATTCATTATTTTATTTATTAGGTTTTTGCTGAATTTAGAAAAACCATTAACAGAATAAATTTATACGCCAAAACAGTTCATTTTGGGTGCTAATTATCTTTAACATTTTTGAAATAAGAGTTTGTTAGAAGAGAGAAAAACGAATATTAAATTGTTATGCGCAATTTTGAGTTAATACAGTTTTGTTATAAGTAAGACAGGGAAGTGTAGAAAAAGACCTCTATTGGAAATTTGAGTTGATAATTTTTGCCGCTTCAATTAAATTATGTAAATGTGGAATTGTGTTTGTATCATTTAAATTATTTTTTGAGGTTATAAGGGCTGATGCAATTTCTAAATATTCTAGGGAATTTAGGAATTTTCCTTTTTTACATGTGTGTAAACATTTGAAATTGTTGTCTATATTAAAATTATGTCCAGTAGTGATTATGTGTTCGGCAATTGAGGAATATTGATTAATGTTTCCTTTAATAATGGATCTGCTATGTTCGTTCCACCTTTCGGAAAAACTGCGGCCAGTTTGACCTACATAAATCGCATGGCAATCGGTACAATTATTACTTGAATATTGATACGGGGCGAAACTTGGGAGTTCGATTTAATTAATTTTAAACTACTATATTTATTTCTTGCATAGATATTAAAATTAAAAAAAAAATTCAGACAGCTTTTAAAATATAATGAGCCGAAAGTATTTTATTTGCTTCTCCGAAATTTTCTTTTTCCTCCCTTTTATTTCTTTTTTCTCTTAAAAAGAGCCGAGAATATTTTATTAATTCTTACTTATTTAATATAATTTTAGGATATATTTAAAGAGAGTGGGAAAGTCGTAGAACGTCAATAAAGGATTTATTTTATATCGTACAATATGTGTTACTGAACAGGGCCGGTTCAACCAAAAGCGGATTCCAGTACAATATTAACCTGCTAGACCCTAAAACAAATTTGTTTTATTACGTTTACATTACATAAATTAGCACAGTCAGGGATAGGATAAACGACATGGGAACGGTTTTGCAATCCTTATGGGAATACAGTTGTTCAACAAAGTTACCGGTACAATACAAAGTTTTCGACATACACGAAATTATTTTATACAAAATTTCAGTTGAAAATAAACTTTTTGAACAAAACAATAGAAACAAAAAGTTATAATTGCAATAAAAAACACATATTCAAAAATATCATAAATAGCTATAGAAAGTATAGTTCGATCCAGATTGTATAAAAGACTTTTTTTATGCGGTTGGTCGGGACCACATAAAAAAAGTTTCATCGAAAAAACATCACTCAAAACGCTCAAAACTTAGAAATTTCCTTAGAAGTTGCTTCTATAAACAAGATAAAGCATTAATTTACACGTAGGAACATTTTATTTCCTTTTTATAATATTATGAAAATTTTAAAAAGTACATGTGTAAAAAAAATTAAATGATACAATAATTTATGTTCTTATGCAATGTATTGATTAAATGCTTAAAAGTCTTTAAGGGTATTTTTATCAAAGAAAGTTGTTATAGTAATTGTTTAAGTTTCTTATTGTCTCGTAATTTTGATTCACATTATGCATTTTAATGGCCATTTTTAAAAACCGCATAAAAAAATCGCATTAAAAAAATCGCACAAGAAAAAACCGCACCAAAAAAAAAAACACCGCATAAAAAAGAGTTCAGCTGTATTCATATATAATTTTTGTTTCATTTTCGTAATTTCTTTGATACAGAACTGCTGTGATCTTACAACTTTGGAACAAAATCCCTGTGACTTTACTACTTTTGATCCAGAATCATCGTGGCTTTACTACTTTTGGTACAGAACTGCTGCGATCTCATAGGCAGATCCAGGGGGTGGCTGTGGGGGCTGCAACTCCCCACTTTGATCGACAATAGGTAACTCTTTTTAGTTAAACATACAATTCAGAACATACAATTCTCCGAAATTCCTCCTGGGATTAAAGGCAGCCCCCCTTTTTCAAATTGCTGGATCCGCCCATGTGCGATCTTACTACTTTTCTGTGACCTTTTGATACAGAACTGCTATAACCTTACTACTTTTGGTATAGAACTGCTATGAAAAATTTGATGGGTAAGATTACTGAAAAACGAAATCGAAACGATTTTCGAAACGATCTTTCTGTAGGTACAATGTAAAAATAGTTTAATTGGTAAAGTTAATATAGTTTTCAGATAGTAACCAAGTTTTGGATACAATTCAAATTAATTATACTGGGTGTCCTGGCCGGATGTATACATACGATTTACATGTTAATTTTTAACATTGGATTCCCATAAGGAAAAAGTTATGTCACAAGAGTGCTTTGGATAAACATATTCCTATTTTTGGTAATTTTCTTTTATAAAATAATTTTTTCCACCAAATTATCTACACCATTTCTTCAACAGAATATTTTTTTTGGTACTTTTATTATTTTAATATTTATTTTCAAGAAAATAAAGAAATGCCTTTTTGAATTTACAGCAGATGACACAAATATTTATTGTGTAAAAATGTGAATTGCTTGAAAATTACGACATTCATTTCTTTATTTTACTGCATTATTATTGTTAAAGCTATAGTAACAGTAGTTACAATATTAAATTAGTATTATTAGTTTGTTCAAAGCACTCTTATGACATAACTTTTTCTTTATGGGAATCCAATGTTAAAAATTAACATGTAAATCGTATGTATACATCCAAATGGGACACCTGGTATACCTTCAAATAAATATTGCAGTACATATTTTGTAAAACTGTGATTCTGAAACACAAATTTTCATTAAGTAAATCAATACCGTCTTTCAAAGATCATATTTAAGTTTTGATTTTGCAAAATCAGTTAGCGGTGCGAGGCCTCCGCCTTCGGACGACCCTGTTACCCAAAATTTTATAGTATAGATACGTATTTCATAATTGTATAAGTAAACTTTATAAAAAATAATTTTGTATATAGCAGCTTAAATACACTTAATCGAAACAAGAAGGCGATCGTGTCGAAAAAAGGCAAAAATACATCGAATTTTATTGTATTCTTATTAAAAATATCTCGTTGGAATTTTCAGTGGATTTCTAATATTAAATTCCTCAATACTTGCTTATATAAATGTGTACCTACGTATATACATAAAATTATGGATGCATTTTAAATACAGGGTCTTTACAAAAGGATCAGGGTCAAGGACAAGACTATATTTCACTTTTGAATATAATACATTAAGGGGGACCACTAGTGTGACATTTTGAAAAAATTGGAAAATTTTTTTTTGCATGTTTCGATAGTCTATAATACTTTTAAAAATAATATATGACAATTTCAAGTGCAGATGGCTGTAACTCAAATAGTTTTTGAGTTACAGTCATCCGAAGAGCGGATTCTGATTTTCATTGTTAACTTTGACGTATTGAGAAATGTATGAAGGTTGATAGCTCGGGAGTTTTTGGACGTGGCTCCCAGTCACATGTTGTGGAGCCTGACAGCTAGACCCTGACACATTTAAACGATTCATCTAATTTTACTATGACCGTTATAGTGAGTATATCGTAAATAATTTTAGTAAAAATTCTCAGTGATTAAAACTAAAAGGTAAGGTAAAGAAAAACTACATTTTTCAAATTTGCTGCAGTTATAACTCGAAGACAAATCATCCGATCTATTTGATTCTTATTGCAGCTTCTTTTATATATGTTTCTTCGTGCCATGAACCTCCAGTTTTCCGATCGAATAAACAATGTAATTTTTGTAGGCCAAAAATCATCAAATTATCGCACAAAATTTGAAACCATTTTTTAAAAACTTCCCCATTTTGTTAAATTTTAACTTCTTTTTTCGATTGAGGTTCATGGCACGGGCAATACCTTCCAGTTTAATAGGCTTTTTGGTTTTTTTGATTTCAGGCACTGTGAAGATCGCTATCACTGCAGTAGTGAGGGGACTTTTTATTTTGGAGCCTTGGGAGATCGCGAATAACTCACTGAATTTTCACTTTTTTGGTTAAAAAATTTTTTCATGAATTTATTATATATCAACGACAGGCATTCACACTAGTGATCCCCGTTAAGAATGGAAAAAATTGTGTACATAGTAAATTTTTGGAAATGATTTCTGATTTGAATATGGATTTGAAATGACATAAAGATAAGAATAGATTTTGTCTAGAAAGTATCCTGTTCAATGTTCGATTTTGACCATCTGTAAATTACGTCACGCAGTGTTCATAGTTTTTAACCCCTTCATCCTTTATGGCAGAGTTTGTTACCTTCTTTGTGCCATCGCCTCTACAAGCACCTATGTATAATTTTTGGTTTTTGAGCTATCTTGCTTTTAGAAAGTATAAAGTAAAACTGGGAAAATGTTGTGGGTTAGTAATATATTGTGATTTAGAACACTATTTGTCCAACATATGAGGCATTACACCGCAGATAATTCAAAAATAAAATTTGCCCAAGTGTCATACAGTGTCAATTATTATAAACATCTTCAATTAAAAAATCACACAAAGACGCATTGAGATTTGCGATTACACCACAAATCCAATTTTACGTAGTGGTCGGTGCAAATTTAAGGGGAAGTACGTAAAATCGGAAGATCAGGGGCGTCAGTAAACTTTTATTTCGGGAGTTGGTAAATATTATTTATCAGAATTTATTTAAAACAATATTATCTTAAGAGACAATTTATACCTAAAATTCGGTTGTGTAGACAAAGGAAATCGAATGTTATACTAATGAATATGAGTGACGACTTTTAGAAAACTGTCGAAAAATCAACTTCACTATCGCATTCATCAGCGTAAAAGACGCCAAATAGCGGAAGCTGACAAATATTCTAGTCGTGAACTAGCAAAGATACCAAAAAACACACTTCACTGTTGAATTGGGCACTAAAAATTCTAGAATGTTCTATTCATCAACTAACAAAGATATCGAAAAATCGATTGTACCATTTAATTGGTCATCAAATAAAAGACGGAATAGCACATTTTGGTAAATGTTCTAGAATATTCTATTCGTCAAATAGCAAAAATTGTTTGTCAGAATCGGACATTTGGTTTACATTAGTTTAATTTCGGTTGGACAATTAAGTGGTACAATAGATTTTCCAATAACTTTATTAGTTGACAAATAGAATATTCTAGAACATTTCTCAAAATGTGTTATTTGGACTTTCTTTTTGGTAGCCAATTCAATGGCGACGTCTGTTTTTGAATATCTTTGCTAGTTGACGAATAGAATATTCCAGAACATTTGTCAAAATGTGTAATTTGATCTCTTTTTCAATGGACAATTAAATGTTACAATTGATTTTTCAATATCTTTGCTAGTTGACAAATAGAACATTCTAGAATTTTTACCAAACTACACCGTTTAATCTCATTTTTAATGATCAATTCAACGGTGAAGTCTGTTTTTTAATATCTCTGCTAGTTGACGATTAGAATATTCTAGAATTTTACGTTACTCATTTTGCATTTACATTTTGCATATTACATATACAGAATATGTGCATATATATCTACAGTGAAATTTTAAATTTCTTAAAGGCTACGAGACCCTCAGACAATATTACCTACGGCCCTGACTCTGGCTTGGTACATAAATTTTCACGAACACAGACAAACATTAACATATCTGTGAGAGGAGAACCCCACTAAATCGCTGACGTCACTACGTAAAATCGGAGTACGTACTATTGGATGGCCACTGTATACTGATATTTACAATATCACTTTATTCTCTATATTGTAATTAAAGTTTTTATTGTCTGTTTTTTTTTTTATATGGCTCCACTTTCGCACCTTAATTTGTTATTCCCTAAATGTATGTTCTTTGTCACGTGTATCATGCGTGCTCAATCAAATCCCGATTACAATCTTTAAATCCTGCAACTATTCCTATTCCTACAATTTTTTACATCCACTTACAAAAATATAAGTTGTATTTTTGTAAAATAAATTTGTAAAACTATCATGTAATGCAATTTTTGTAAGACTCTGTATATTGGACTGATATAAAATATGGATATAGACCAATATGTAAATGGGTTATACACAATCCATTCATCATTCGTTCTAATTTTTTTTTTTTTTTTTATTTTATCCGTTAGTCCAATTCGCGTATGAATGTGCCCATTTTTGGTACACACATCCACGGTCTAGTGTGGTATTTGTTTCGGAGAATAAATGAAATTTTCATCAAACAATTTCCGCTGAATTATTCCGCATAAACTATTTTTTATATTATTTTGTTTTCAATATCAAAAATAGCCACATCGTATGTATATAAATTGTTCTCAATTTTCCCAATCATGTCATTTCCAAAAGTGAAAATAATATAGTAAAAACTTAACAGTATGTTATAGGAACTTATTTGTCAGGAAAATTGAAGTTGAAAATAAAAACAATTTATTTATTGAAATAAAGAAAAAAATTTACAAAAGAAAGAAAAACGATAAGTAGATTTATTTTTACGGAATTTTAATACATTTACTTCAACTTCAAGAATAAAAAGGGGCAGGGGGCAATATAATAAAAAGTAAGAAAGAGTAACAAGGCACAGTAAGAAAAAGTAAGAAATTTGAACATTAATTTGCAGTAAAGTTTGCAATTGACCGTTTCAAATCATATTACTTAGTTTTTTTATACGTGTATGTATTGCAATTTTTTTAGTATTATAAAAACGAAATAATATATCTAAAAATGTTTCCATGTACAAATTATTCCTTTATCTTGTTTAGAAAGGCAATTTTTTGGGGGAAAATTGTGAGGTTTTTGGGTATTTTTTTTATGAGCAAAGAGAATCAAAATCGATTTACCTCTTCAGTAATTTTATTCATCAAATTTCTGTATTAAAACTGGTAAGATCACAGCAGTTCTATACCAAAAGTAGCAAGATTACAGCGGTTCTATCAGGGCCGTAACTAGGCTGGGGCAGCCGAAGCATTGCCCCGGAGCCCCCAAGAGAATACAAGAATTATTTCTTGGCAAATTTTAAGGGTGGCATTTCTGTACAATTAGGGCAGCAAAGGGCTGACAAGCAAAAAAAAAGGTCGCCGCTTCTTTTTGTCGGGGGGGGGGGGGGGGGGGGGGGCAGAATTTTAAGGGCGGCAAAAGAGGAATTTTTTTGAGGCGTAGGGACCCCCAATGTACTTTCTGTCCCTGGGCCCCCAAGACCTAGTTACGGCCCTGGGTTCTGTATCAAAAGTAGTAAGATTACAGCGATTATATACCAAGAGTAGTAAAGGTCACAGTAGTTTTGTACCAAAAATAGTATTTGTCTATGAGACGATGATCTCTAATAGCAGGACGAAGGGAAGAGGAGAAGCAATTGACCTAGAGATGGGCATTTAAAAACTTAAATCTGTTACAAAAATACTCTCGATTATTGCAAATTTGTTCAATAGAATTTGTCTTGTTAATAACAGAAAATACTAAAAACGTTATTTTATGTAATAAAAATCATAAGAATTTCTAATAAAAAGTATGAAAAATTTAAAACAAAAAAAAAATGTATATACAAATATATATTGTATCTAATACTATAAATAAATATCGATTTTAATTAATTACCCATGCCGTTAAAACTCGCCAATATTCCTGAATCACGAAGACACTCGAATGTTAAACACTTGACTGACACGAACTGTTATGCTAGAAAGAGATAGACGGAATATTATGCTAAAAAGAGATAGATCACAATGTAGACAACGACGGCGTCAGAGAACATCGTCTCGTAGACATTCAATAGTAATGTCACAATGATTTAGTACCAACGTAGTAGAGTCACAGAAATTCTGTATTTAAAGTAGTAAACTCACAACGATTATGATTCAAATTAGTAAGGTTACAGCGGTTTTGAACCAAGGTAGTAAGGTCACAGCAGTTCTGTACCAAAAATAGAAGGATACAGCAGTTCTATATTTAAAAAAAATTACAAAAACTAAATAAAAAATTACTTATGAATACCGTAAAACCGTCTAGACCCGGACACTTTTTTACATTTTTTGGTATAGTTTTATGTTTATACATGTTTCCTTCATAGATATCACCAATAAAAGTATTACCATTAGAAAGAGCGTATATTATTTGTTATATCCCTGACCCATTTGTTTCATTATAAGTAAACATAAAAAAAAAAAATAATAATTAGTAAGTGTCCGGGTCTACACCCCAAATCCGTCTTGACCCGGACACTTACTTAAATAATGTAATAACATGCAAACTAATCTCTCCCGTCGGGTTTAGGACAGTGTTTTATATCGTTTGATGTCTTTGAACCTGTCAAAGACTTCAAAATATTTTGTGGGAAGGGAGAGGCGGCAATGCATAGTATGCCTCTCTATAAAGTAAACATATGATATGACACAAGAAGGAGGCATAAACCGCATAATTCTGGGGGGAATATTAACGTATGGACAGTGGGAGTTACAACTGGTGCGAATCGCGGCCATAGATATACATATATAGCATGTATTTTTTTTATATATATACATCGAATATAACTTCAAACATCATTAAATGATGCGCGATAAAATTCTGAACACATACATGTCAAAACTAAAACAATATAACAATTATGACGAAAATTACACGTCTAAGTTAGACACACATTTTATTTCTTTGAAAAACTGTAGGATAGTAATCCTGTAAAATGAGATAGTAAATGTTGAAATCCGTAGTTTTTATTGGTACAGCTGTTTAGAGGATGTTTTTCTCTCTCTAATGACGTCAAGAACAAATGTTTATTGTTGCAGGTTAATGTAGAAATTATTTAATTTGAAGATTGGTGCAAAGTGTCCGGGTCTAGACCCCCTGTCCGGGTCTAGACGGTTTTACTGTAGGCGTTTTTTTTTATTGCAATTATAACTTTCTGTTTTGATTGTTTCGTTTCAAGAGTTTATTTTTAATTGAAATTTTGTATATGTCGAAAACATATTATGACGGTAGATTACGACCACAGGCTTTTTCTCAATCTGTAACAAATTAGACTTTTTATAGCAATTTATGAAATTTTTAAATATTTGTCTTTGTGTGTTTTTTTTATGCGGCCCTTATTCATCACAAAAAAAAATGATATGCTGTATATATTCAAAATGATAAATATTATGAAAACACAAATATAGGTAAATGTTATTTTGTGGACAAACATTAACAAAAAATTCTAGTCTGCACTGCTTAGAACCCTCTTAATCTATGTATTCTGGTATGGGCTGAAAGGAACTGCTGAAAAGAATTGAACAAAATGGGAATAATTGGACAAAATTCCAGCGGAGCCTAAAATTATAGACTACGAATCGTATTTCAATACTAAAATTTGAAATTTTTGGGAATATACTGTCCGTTATCGAAGACGTGATGCAATTTACCAGGAAATTTATACGCACGAATATAAAAAGAAATAAATAAAAATACATTAAAAAAATGTTAATATAAAACAACAACAAATCCAACAACAGAAACTTTTTATAAACATTTTTAAAAGTACGGTATACAACTTCAAAAGGAATGTTTATCACTCCTATCTTATCATTACAAAGCATTCCTCTAATAAAAGTGAAAAAAAGTTTAAAACACAAACATTTTTATTACAATATTAAAAAAAGTTTTTTTTTTTATTTGTTTATAAAAAAATCTTCTTTATCGACGTAACTAAACTTCTTCCTTAAGTCTTCCTTTATTTATTTATGTATTTATTTACTTATTTATTTTCTTGTACTATTTGATTAATTATTCTGCTTTTAAATAGATACTAAATTGTTAATATGGTTTTAAAAATAAAAATAATTTAAAAAAGATAGTAACATTGATTTTATTTCGTACCTGGCGTACAGCAGAGGCTGTAGAAAGCAAATAAAATTTAATTATTGTCATTCAATTAACAAATGCTATTAATTATCTTTCAATGAAATACAAACACCCATAAAACAGAGCTATACAACTTGTACAATATAATTCCAATTCTGATTGTTCACGGGAAGAAAAATTTCACAGTATTATCTAAAGTTTTTCATAGCTGTTTGGATAAAATATAGCACATTTAAGAATATTTTTTACGGTTTATAATAAAAATTTATAAGTGTGTTTGGCAATGTCACTTGAACTCTAAAGCCACCTTAAAGCTTAATATTTCAATAAAATTTGAGAAAAATATCACTACTTCTAAACCGAAATTTCTAGCAAGAGTATCTATAGTCTTATTTTTAATTTATTTAGGTACTTTAGGAATCCGGATCTGTAACAGAAATTTGTTGTCAGGTCCCTAGGACCCGAAAATAATATTCCATCTCAAACAAAACATCCTATTTTTTACAAAATCTGGTGAAAATTTTGAAAATTCCAGTCCCATTCGATTCCCAGAACCAGATATTTTGGGTTTTTAGCGTCAGAAAAGTTTTTTTTCTTTTTAACAAAATTTACCAAAATTCAAACTTTTTGCATCATCGGAAAGAGTGGAAGGAATAAATAAAATGGCTAAGTAAACTGTTGGTTTTCGAGAATTTTTTATTTCAAGAGCTTTTGGAAGTTTTTATTACACCGTTTTTTTATCACAAGAAGTTAGCGCCAAAAGCTGAAAAATTGTGATGTTTTTCATATGGCTAGATTGCTCCTTTGAGATCAGTATTTGCTCCACCAGAAATTCAGTCATCAGTCATCAAAATCTCATAAAATCTTGCAAAATTTTGCTTTTTTATACAATTTCTTTATGTCAATAAATTACTCCCAATTTGTTCAATTTAATTTAAAACTAAACACTAAATTAACAATTATTATTTTGTTTATTTCTAACAATGGGTGTATTCGCGTTGTGGCTTTCATCTCTTTCGTGGGCATCACATCGGATCGATGCAGCATTCATGTTCGCGTTGCATAAGCGTTGCTCTCATGGATACGCACTATTGTTGTTCGCGTAGCACACAAAAGTCGCACAAAGTTTTTTTTTTTGTTAACAATCTCTTAAAATGGCTGCAACTGTTAATATAATGAAAAAAATTTATATTTGAATTATTGAAATTATCGTGGCATAAAAATTATTAAAAAACATAAACAGTTTGACCGCATTTAAATTTTTTTTAAAGTTATGTGTCAACGGGAGCCATATTTACATTAGTCATGTATACATATAATAAAACTGTAACAAGACCATTTCTGTACAAGGAATATTTTTTTTTAAAAATGGTACTGGTACTGTAAATAGTTATCGATGTAGATATAAAAACAGCGATTTTTAAAATTTTTGTCTGTCTGTCTGTCTGTTCATGCATCACGCAAAAACTATTAGACGGATTTTAATGAAATTTGGTGTGATAATAACTTGGAAAATGTTTCCTTCCCTCGAGAAAATAAAAAAACCATTTTGAGCATGTGCATGCATTACGCAAAAAATTATTGTTCTATGCAATTTCTGTACAATTACTACACTTATATACTTCTCATTGAGTTTATAACAATGCGTCGCGTGAACGACGTCGCGGATACAGCTAGTTTTAAAATATTTTTAAACGTAGCCCTAGTGATCGCCGCTCCTCGCTGTAGTAGCGACAACGTGAATACGCCCAATATCCATCTGTCAAAATCGAATTATCCTTAAATAAATGCAAACGACATTCACATGTATATCTAATTGCCTATATGTTTTAATAGTACATAACCCAATTACATATAAATCACAGTATAAATAAAAGATTATTACCATAGGCAGTAGCGAAACACACTTTCTATCCTTTTTTGATATAAATACAAACAATTATGTATGTCCTTTCTTACTTATGTGATTGTATGTGTTTGTACATGTGAGACTGAGGGTTGATAATGGTCATGTTAAATTATATGAACAACTAAAAGCAACGTTCTTCAAAATGAATTGAGCAAACGCGAAATTGATGACAGTATTCAACACGAGAATTTAGATCGTCACTACCTATTAGCACCAACCACTGTCGAAATCGAAAATATTAACTGAATTACTATAAAATATTAATAATTATTTATTATTTAACGTATTTTTACATAAGCATTCAAATTATAATAATACTTACAAATTTGCATCAAACGGCACTCAGAAAAAAGATACATTGAAATTTTGTTTTGAATGAATTAAACAAAATTTAGCAGCACAAGAGTTATCACCAGACATTTTAAGCCACCATAATAATTAAATACATATCAGAAATATCTTACAGATCACAAAACACACTAAAATTATGAGGAAATATCAAAAATAACCGATGACAAGCTTTAAATTAAAAAAATTTAATGACAATTAAAATTCCACTGCCATCGTTGTTAAAAATTTTAAAAAAGTCAGTGAAACTTAGACAAAATTAAATAATTTACATAATCATCAACTTTAAATTTTCACAAAATAATTTGACATGCAAATTTACTTTTCTAAATTAAATTTACTTTAGTGATGATATTTTCACTGTATTAGTATGCATAATGTTATGCATTATTTAGGTACATAACATGGATAACCCTTTAGAATTTTTGAATTCCAAATAACACTCTTACGTCATCTCGTTTCGTAACTGTTTGTGAAACAAACTATTTTAATTTCAAATATTATCGAGTGCTTGTGAGACACTACTACGTATGACAAACTTTTGTTTGCATTTCAACACACGCAGTATTGATATGTTCACTAATCGTTCAGCTAAACTGAAATTGTAAGCACTCGATTTCTTTGGTATAGTATGACCAAAAACCACATGTAAATTAAAAATCACAAAGTGATTGAAAAAATTATCCGGATCGGCCGGGAATCGAACCCAGGATCTTCTGGTAACTAGCCAGACGTGCTAACCTCTACACCAACGATCCCATGCTCGGTAAGCGGTCGAGCCGGACACCCATTCAATCACCTATGTGTATTAGTACTCTCTCTGATTCGAGAAACAGTTACAATTGTAATTTCAAATATTATCGAGTGCTTGTGAGACACTACTACGTATGACAAACTTTTGTTTGCATTTCAACACACGCAGTATTGATATGTTCACTAATCGTTCAGCTAAACTGAAACTGTTGAAACTCGACTGCTTACCGAGCATGGGATCATTGGTGTAGAGGTTAGCACGTCTGACTAGTTACCAGAAGATCCTGGGTTCGATTCCCGGCCGATCCGGGTAATTTTTTCAATCACTTTGTGATTTTTAAACAAACTATTATTTAAACTGTGTATAAATATTTATATTTTAATATATTTTAATTGTTATTGTGAAAAATTAAAATTTAACTCGTAAATTAGATGGATAAATAACTATAATTAAGAAACAATTTAGCCATATGAAAAACAAAAAGATTTTCCAACTTCCGGTGCCAATTTCTTTCCAGTGAATTACTGTCCGAAAAAAGTTGAAAAATTCGCTACGTTACGCATACACGATGCTGTGACAGAAACGTTAGATTTTCCAGACAATAATCAGTACCAAACTGTACCCGTATAACATGCTAAAATGTCAAATTAAATTAACCAAATATACATTGAATGGCAATTAAATAAAATTAAAATATAGACGTACCTATTGACAATATTATTATTTAAAACATGCGATACAATTTAACGAAACAATCCCCTATAACGCAAATCATTCCCGTCAATTGAACATTTAAAGTAACAAAATTTTACCTATATGTGCCACCTCCACTAGCATTACTCATTAAGTTTTCACTCATTGTCAGTTAAAACAATATACCTAAACCAATATGTACACACATATCGTAGGTATACCTACGTTGGCAAAATTAATGGAAATTACTTGTATCACATGCACAACATTAGTAATTAACAAATTACTTACAAAACAATTAGTTGTCGTGATGTAAGGGAATTTATTTCGGGACGATTCCTCGTCATTCGGGTTAATTATTAAAGTTTTCAATGAATCATTTATGTTAAAATTAAACAAATGCGCAGAAGTATCTTCACCATACCTACTTCTATTAGAGTTCAAAGACTTCAAAATAAATACCCTTAATATAATTAATGACGGTTTACTTAATTTTCTCTGATTTTATTGTTGTAGGTAACTATTTTGTAGAAGAGGTAAAATTACTTCGATCAAGTTTTTGGTAGGTGTTCTGAAGTTCATTTCTAAAATTAAATTTTCAATTATGAATTTACCTTTTGACATGTTAGGTTTGTTCCAACTGATACTGGAATTTCCAATTCCATTGAATAATATGTTATCAGATGAATCTCAAGCTGGCAGCTCCAGCTAATTAATCGTGTAATTAGTGTAGTGCAATTAGTCATTATTAAGGGAAAATGACGGAATCCATTTATAATGAATGGATTTCAATAATTTTTTTGGGGTGGTTTTCTAATGGCATAAAGTAAAAAGTTTACCCATTTAAAATTACCGCAATTTTGTAAATTCGTAAATTTTCGGAAAAAACAAAAAAAAATTAGAGATATCAATAAAAAATGCAATTATCGAAATTTTTTAAATATTTTTTTTACGAAAATAATGATTGTTATATTTCGCTAAAAGGGCAGTTATCTATACATACTCGTATAATAAACTGTAACGAGACCGTTTCTGTATATGGAATATTTTTTGAAAATTGTACTGGTACTGTAAATAGTAATCGATGTAGATATCAAAACATCGATTTTTAAAATTTTTGTCTGTCTGTCTGTCTGTCTGTCTTTCTGTCTGTCTGTCTGTCTTTCTGTCTGTCTGTTTGTCTGTCGGTCAGTCTGTCTGTTCACGCATCACGCAGAAATTACTGAACGGATTTTGATGAAATTTGGTATGATGATAACTTATTACCTGGGTCAACATCTAAGATACTTTTTACTCCGGGAAAATGTCTCATTCCCACGGAAAAATAGGAAAATCATTTTCAACATGTGCACACACTACGGAAAATTACTGAACGGATTTTGATGAAATTTGGCTTGGTGATAACTTATTACTTGGGTCAACATTTAGGATACTTCTTACTCCGGGAAAATATCTTATTCCCACGGGAAAATAGAAAAACCATTTTGAGTATCTGCACACATTACCTACGCAAAAAGTATTGAATGAATTTTTATGAAATTTGGTGTGGTGATAACTTATTACCTGGGTCAACGTCTAGGATACTTTTTAGTCCGGGAAAATGTCTCATTCCCACGGGAAAATAAAAAAAAACCATTTTGAGCATGTGCATGCATTACGCAAAAATTATAGTTCTATGCAAATTCTGTATAATTATTACATTTATATACTGAGTTGATAACACTGTGTCGCGCGAACGACGTCGCGGGTACAGTTTAAACTAATTTTCTTCGACGTTGCCACTTTTGATGTCATCCGTTAATATTATTGGTGGAGCATTGAAGCAGCTAACTCCTTTACATTGTAAACACGCTACTGAACAATGTAAGCCACTCTTTCTACATCCACAAGCAGAGCTACAACCAGTTTTACAAGAACAAAAAATCATTTTTAATAAATTTTCAGATGCCGGTGGTTGGTTCATTGTGACTGGTACTAAAAAAATATCTTTTTTTTTGCCATCCCCATTCTTCTGGCAACTTTTCATGTCCCATCCACAACTTTACTTGCAAATATACTCTTTTTATATGTTCTAAGCTAGCATCGTGGGTAGGTATCAATGAAGCCAAATTGACACAAGTATTTTTACTAGTAGCTTTAAGAAAGGATCGGTATCGATAATTATTTATGTTACATTCATTTTTAGGAGCACCATATAATGCTAAAATGCATAAAATACCCGATTGCAAAAATATCGGAGGCGACAGCATTTTCATTAGTGAAGATATTGGCAGCATCTTGTAAATCTGTGCGACTTTCAAATAATTTAGCGAATTTAATTTTTCCCTTATTGTAAAAAGCTGATGTTGTATCACATCCAGTTAAAGCATGTAAAAATAGAATATGTTTCTTACACATTGGTGATGCCTGTTCAATACTTTTATTGGAGTAAATTTTTGCGGGTACTTTTCCTTTTGCTGGTTTCAGAAAATATATTTAGACAATTTTAGACACATTTACATTCTATATTTACAGTCAATTAGTACAGTACAAAACAGAATTGTATTGTGGAGTAATTAATCATGCAATACGCAGAACTGCCTACAAACCTAGTACATAGAATAGCAGTGCTTGCTGTTAACTTCTTAGAGTAGCTATAAGGGGTCTCGAATTCATTACATTTTAAACGGTCTCTCGATGATCCGGCTTTTTCGTCAATCCGGCCTACCGGCTGCCCATTTAAGCCGGATTATCGAGGTCTTACTGTACATGCAATACCTACCTTTCAAGGACGTGATCTTCTCGACATTCTCTACGCAAATAACTTTGAATTTCAGAGAAGCAACAATTACACGATTCATTATAAACAAAAGAGAGCCAGCGGAGGCTATCTTTTTACAACTCTGGGCCTCTAACCTCTTCCAAAACCACCCCAAAAATTATAAAAAAATTCAGAGCTGATCCTTTCAACATTATCTTCATGAATAACTTTGAATTTTAAAGAAGCAACAATTACACGATTAATTAGCTGGAGCTACCAGCTTGAGATTCATTGTTATCAGACGGATTTTATTTTTACGAAATTTCGCCTTTTTGAGGAATTTCGTCTTTTTGACAACAAAAATGAAAACTTCACACCGAAATGCACCTAGTTCAATCAGTCAGCTTCATTCAAATCATCAGTCACGTCATCAAGTTTATTAAAATTTTTCAAGGCCTTGAAAAGAAAGCAAATAATATGGATAAAATGATGAAATTGGAAACGTATTATAGGTTTTCGAGAGCGTTCTTTTCATTTCTACCAAAGTTAAGCATATTAGCAGGGGCGGATCTACTAATGGTCTTTTTGGGCTGCAGCCCAGGGCCCCGTGGATATAAGGGGCCCCCTTCATAAGAAGACTGACAATATTATTTAACATTAAAAAACATAATAAACCGCGTAGGAATTACCACTTTATATACCACAAATATAGTCAGTAATAGAGTTACGAATTTTGTTTCACTTACAATTAAGTAATTTCATTCACTAGAATTTGCTCACTTGAATGAACCGATTCATTTCATTCAGTTGGACTTGAAAGAAAGTAAATACTAAATAGAATGAATGATGAAAAACTGATGTTAATAAAAGATATATCGTCGGGGATAGTGCAAATCCGCGTATATACCATAGGTAAAGAGTGCATATCTACATTAGACTTGACCACATACGCGGGATCGCCACTTGACGGCAGTAGATCTGCGGTATTGATATTGGGTGATTTTTGGCTCTCCGTTAGTCGAACAAAGTATCTATCAAAGAGGTAGCTGCTAATCAGGTTCCTGCGTTCACTGCCTACGAATTTTTCAATTGACTACATTTGTCAGATGCGCGGAATTATCCAATACTAGTTACGCGCATTTGCACTATCCCCGACGATATGTATTATGTACATATTAGTGATAAGTGCAAACAAGTAAAAAAAAGGGTAATTAAACAATTTCTAAAGGTTAAATAAATACTATTAAAACCGTGTGTAAGTTTAGGTATCCTGAAATTAACTAGTAATTCTCTATATCTTGAGACAGAAAATATACTCATCCTTTTTAAAGAAAATTTAATTTCTTAAAATAACCAACCCTGAATACAGTAATAGAAATGCAGAATTCAGCAATTAAAATTTAAATACTTACCGTTATCTAATTTTTAATAAATAAATTTCAGTTAGTAAAACCTGGCAAAATATTGTTGAAAAGTAAAACATGTCTGAAAAGGAAAAAACAAATGTACAAAAATTGAAACTTTTTTTTAAATCAGAACAAAAAAATGAGAATACAATAGTTATTATAAATCCATTAACAAGCGAAAGAAAACAGAACTTAGCTGAAAATAGTCTAGCCGAAGAGAGCGGAATATCGCAAGACCAAAAAAAATACCCGTGGTGAAGATGCACCAGATATAGACTGTCATCAACTCTCTGATCTCTCTGAGAAAGTTATTGTTCTTCACAGCAATACTGACGCGGACTCCACGCAGCAATACTGACAAATATTTACTTTCAGTTTGACTTTGAAAAATATGTTGACGTGGGTTGTGACCACTGACCAGTGTCGCTAAATAGTGATTTTATTAGCAGCATCCTCTCACATGAAATGACTGACTTTCAAAATAAAGATCCAAAAAAATATATATTCAGCTTCAACGAAGAAATCTAAAGAACAAAACAGGTCATTTTCAAATAGATATTTCACTAAGAAAATGAAAAATGGCCAATTGCTGGAACGATCTTAGTTATGTTATTCAACCAGTACTGGTAGTGTATTTTGTTTGGCTTGCAAACTTTTTTCAAAAACTCCTTCTCAATATACAACTGGATTTTCTGATTGGAAACACGTGGGAACGTGTTTAGAAAATCACGAAAATTCAAATGAACATAAAAGCTCAATGTTAGTGTGATTAACACGAAAAGAAAATAAGTCTGTTTTGGACAATTTTATAAGTTCACATTACAAACATGTTTACTTTTGCGACAATGTCTTAACAGTACTTGTTTGTGTACCTGTCATATAAATTAAATAAATACTTAATATTATATTATTTCTTTTTACTGTACCTTCCTATACATAATACGTTTTGGAAAACAATTATTTCATCAAATTGCAATTAATGTGTTTAATTGGGTGATCTTTCAAATTGGGGGCCCCCAAGTAGTGTTAGCCCACAGCCCCCCAAAGTCACGGTCCGCCCCTGCATATTAGGCCACTAGAAAAAATACTTCTGTTAAATAAATCACATTTCTGAAAGGGAACTCCCTCATTTTGATCACAAAAATGAAAAGTTCATACCCAGATTACTATAATTCAAATCACTTTCATAAAACTTGAAAAAAAAATTTTTGGTGACGTCATCAAGTAAACATTATCCGTTTGTTTACTAAATTTTTAAATTAACAAGATGTGATTAATAAAGCATATGAAATTTGATTTTGTCTGTAAACACGACTTAATTATTCTCCTAAAACGAAAATGAGTTCGAATGTTTGCTGGAACAAACCTTTTAGTGAAACTACCAAATAAATATTCTTAATTACAATTATTTGTGTAAAATTTATAAATAAAAAATAAAAAAATTATTTTTTCCTAAACTCTTAGCATATGTTCAACAAATATTTAAAAATAAAAACAAAGGAAAAATTCTACGGAATAATAATTCAATTTTACAAACAAAAAATAACTATTAGTTGTATTTTATAAAATACAAATTTCATTTCATATGAGTACTTATTTAATAAATATTTGATACTTCAAAACCATAAAATTATGCATAATCTGTAGGTACTTTTATTTGAATTTTCGCCAAATCTCTTCATATTTAAAATATCAAAGTCAATATTCACATTTAATAAACAATGGTGAATAATTCTTTAATGATGTCTGTACTACGTATTAAAATTTCATTTAAGCTACACTATCCTGCTAGTCGTTTGGATTATTTCCAAAATATCATCTATATATTCCAAAATATATTTTTTATTACTCATGCGGGAGAAATACTAGCTTGGTGCACACATTTCTGTACACAAAATAGCTGTTTGCCCACCGTACTCTTTCCACATACCTTTTTGCGTGCGGAAAGTAACTTTCCACACGCAAATTGACAATAAAACACGCAAAATTTAATCAAAACACGCAAAGCCGCCTTTTGATTTTTCATTAAATAAATATTTCATAATTATTTCTATAGAAACCACCAACAAAATAATTTAAACAAGATTTAATTCAGAAAAAAGACGAACACTTAAAAATATTATTTTAAAAAGTAATAAAAATGTCAAAAATAGTAATAATAATAGAAAAAGTATGTGAAATTCGTAATAAAAAATAGTATGTGCAACTCGTGCGGGATTGTCGATTGCTCCACTCAAGCGAATGAGCGTACTCACTACGTTCGTGCGCTCAACTTCGCTTTCGTGGGCAATCGACAATTTCCCGCACTTATTGCACAATATACTATTATATACAAATTTAATACAGTTCATAATGCTATATCTATGCTCATTAGAAACCCACCGGACTGACTATTGGGTTTGTAAAGTTTAAAAATATTTCCACAATTACTACGGAATTTCCTGGTTCCTTTAATGCGACGTTGTCACAAGTTGTCAGATTCATCATAGGGTTCTGTACCTTAAAAGGAAAAACCAAACTCTTATAAAGTCACTCTCTGCTCTGTGTGTCTCTCGTGTTTGCCTGTCTCTCTGTCACAGAGATTGTTCTCGAAAACCATGTAACGTAGGAATTTGAAATTTGGCAAAATGTTAGGTCTCGATTACGCGCACGATTTGAGAACAAATTATTTTGGATTAAAATTGAAAGTCAGTTTGGTCCAAAAAAAAAAGTTTCAATTAATATATCGTGTGAGGCCATCATTTGAAAGAGCCACTTCTAACCCTACGTTTAAACATACGATTTTAATCGAATGTTAATCAAATCGAACGAAAATCGTATAACAATTGGATGTGTAAACCGGTGATCGAATTGTAATTGTATTGTCTTCGATTTTGAAACAATTTTTATAAAAATAGACTGTAATCCTATTTTAGTTCGATTTTTTGAAAATCAAAATGACGCCAACTGAAAATATTAAGAAAGAGAATGTGCATATTTTATTATTTTAAAGATTAGTGTGTGTGCAATTTATTTTTCCATTGATATTTCAATTTTTAAATTTTTATTAAGATTAAAAAATAATGAAAAATGCAACTGCATGGTTGACTTTTTATAAAATTTCATATATTTTTGTATATTTTATAATAATTGTCATTTAGGTATAATGATTTATACTAGTGATGTCGAATAATTAATCGATTAATCGGTTTAGTCGATAGTTTTTCAATCGACTATTTTACTGTCGACTAAATGACTAAAATGACTAATATTTATTTAAATGACTAAAAACGACTAATTTAATAATTTTTCTGCATTATTTATAAGAGTCGAAAAAATGAAAACTAAAAATTATCTGTTTGTATGATTTTTTAATTTTATGTGAATAATACATTGCAATTAGTATTTTTTTTTTTAAATAAAAATAAAAGTCAATAATTAAATTTTAAGATTGTTTTTAAAAGAGTTACATAGGTTACCCTACTGATGAATTCGAATAAATATTTAGTCGATTAATCGACTATTCTATGCTCGATATTTTCGACTAATGACTAATTTTGTCGGAAAAACAACTTAAGTCGATTAATCGACTAACTGCATCTCGACTCGACATCACTAATTTATACATATAAATTTGGAGAGATTATGTGAATACTTATAAGCTAATATTCTATGTAAGCGCCATTTTCTTTTTTTAAAATCGGAAGAAGAAATCGTATGTGTATAAACCCACAAATATCATTAAACGATTTTAATTTCGATTTTCATCCAATCAAAATCGTATGTATAAACGCTCCCTAAGGATTCTAAAGATAGTTTTTTGTAATTTTTAACCTAGCGGTTTCCAAAAAATGAGCGTCGCCACTCCTAATCTACTAGGTTTCTAAAGCTAAAATTTTGATTTTACTAGAGTTAAGAGATATTGAGTTATAGATTACCACAAAATTACTAGTTTTTTCGAAAATGTAATATAGGTATTTACTAAAATTTCAGTATACAACTAGGGGAGACAGGGGCATGTACTAACAGATTTTACTTTTTTGCATATTAAACGGATGAAACTAGTTAGCGATTTTTTTTTGTAAACGCTATGAAGCATCAACTATCTGTCTATAATTTTTGATAAAAAAACTTACATATCCCTTGTACCTTCTATGGAAAAACCCATTTTCTTAAAAAATGTGTTTGTTAATACTTACCCCACTTTTGGGGCAAGTTTTAACAACGTTGGGGTAAGTATTAACATTAGAGTTTTAATGTGATTATGATATTTTGTAGATATGCACTTACAGGAAATAAAACAAAGTATCATATTTAACGTGTTTATTATTAGAAAGGAATTAATTTGACATAGAAAATTCTTATTTTAGATTTATCTTTACTTACTTAGTTAAAGTTAATCATTATTTTAATTTTTTCTGAGGCAATAGTTATTCAGTCCTTATTAAATAGCAAATTACGTCACTTTGACCTTGATAACGAAACAAAAATTGGTAAATTTTCCGTCTTCGATAGACAATTACAATCGTTTAATATCTTCTATATTAAAAAATATTTACTTATTAAAAAATTAGTCTTCGTCTTATTTAACATTATTATAATTCTTGAAATATATGATAACTCAGATCAAGCAAAACTCTTCCTCTGCTTCACTGCAGAAAAGATATAAAAATTAAATCCATTTATATTTAACACTCACATATGTACACACACATACATGCAAACATATTTGGCAATGTCACGAAAAAAATTTTGGTAACCTCGAAGCATGAAAATGACGATATTTGGATTTTGAAATCGGGATGAATATACAATAACCTCCTTATAGGGAAGTTAAAAACATAGTCCTTGTTGCATAAAATTTAAACGAGGTAAATGTTAACATGTTAATACTTACCCCATGCATTTTGTTAATACTTGCCCCGAAGGTAAATTTTTTACAAATTTAAATTTTTAAAAAGAATACGTTGATAATGCGGTAAAATTTAAACAAAATACAATACCAGATGGAATATGCTACCGTTTGAAATAAATTTAGTCTCTTTTAGGTATACAATCATACTTCAAATCAAAAAACCGTCAACTTAAAAATGTTCTTTTGCCTAATAAAATCTACGCCTTACGCACAACTTTGTTTCGCGGCAACCGGCCGAAGACTGATTGGTCACAACGTGTCCGTGGCCATCTACTGATAACAGCAACCGGACGTACTTAATTTTTTCGTCCGTAGTTTGACGGAAAATCGCCTGTTAATACTTACCCCCGTTAATACTAGCCCCTGTCTCCCCTACTTCATTTAAAATGATTAAGTTGGGTTAACTAAAGAACTTCTACTAATATGCCACATTTACTATTCTGTAGTTAATAATTTAGGGCGGGAACTACATGCATTTAACTTTTTACACCGCTTGCATTATCTCATTAAATGTAACTATATATACTCTTTACCCGTAATTATATACAATATTTCCTACTCGACATTTTTATAAAACATATTTAGGTCGATATTTAATTTTAATGAGAGTTTCTATCCATTTTACTTATACCTACACATACAAATACATATAACGAAACTGAAGCAGCAGGTGTTATTACAGCTCCCTTTTAATCCTTTATGAAAAATACAACTAGTTTTCGCAATAATGACTCTCATATAAATTTTAATTATTATAATTTCATTTTTCCATATTCTATATTTTCTCAAAGAACAAAAAAAACAAAGAAAACGTAATAATTAAAATTAAAAATTTATGGTTAAACTTTCTAATGTCATGGTTAATAAAGAAAATACACAAAAATTTTATTTGTAAGATATACAAAAGCCTTCGACGAAAGCTTTTAAACATTTGGAAAATTAAGCAAAATAAAAATAGTTTACTAAAAACACCGCAAGAAATCCTATAGCGTATTATTTCTTATAATTAATAGCCATATTGTAAACATTTGTGAATTTCCTATCTTAGCGATCGGTTTATTTAATCCTATCAGAAAACATCCTGCTAGGTTGTATTGTTCATATGAAATAAAACATCTTCGATTATAATTTTCATAAAATTTTAGATATTTTCATCTAAACTGTCCTCGGTTTGCCAACCATTTCCAGTAAAAATGATAAATAACTACACAAATCACAATTTGTTCCCTGGGTGGTTGTTGTACAATTTAAACTGTTAAACAATTTCACACCAAAATTTTTCTTTTAATCGAGAAATTTAAGTGAATTTTACTTACAAGGAGAGGTACCGCCTTGGGAAACTCACTTTTGGATGAAACTTGGAATATTAATAGTATACCTTTAGAGTGTGAACATAATAAAATAGTAAAACGCACTAGCCAGCCATTTTCGAAAAAAATGCACTTAAAGTTTTGAAAATATATTTTATTGCCTTTTATTCAGAGCCAAAATAGCTCAATAGTTAGAAGAGTTACTCCGTGTCCTGAGGTCACGGGTTCTAGGCCGGGTCCCTAAGTAATTTTTTATTTATTTATTTTTTTATCTAATTTAAAATATTATAGAACTTAATAATATAATATATAAATGCTAATTATCACAATGTAAATAATTTATATTTGAAAATTAATGTTTAATTTTACAATATATACATTACAATGTAAATTTTATTTGTAACAATAAAATATAATTATGAAATTACATTATTACTGTTAGCATTAAAAAATCATTAACATTAATCTTTATAGTTATACTCCAAGTATAGGGGTAGGTTAATTCTAGTGAATTCCAGGAAGATGGTCAAAGATTCTAATGATCGAATAGACATGAATAGACATGAATAGACATGAAATCTTTGACCATCTTCCTGGAATTCGCTAGAATTAACGTACCCCTATACTTCGAGTAGAACAGCTTTCCCAGAATTTCCCAACCCGGAACCTCTCCTTTTCAGAAAATGCAATACGAATGAAAATAATTGTGACAAAAGTATAATAGTCGAAAGTCAGATACTTTCTGTTCTAGAGAATCTCCAGAATGGAATTCAGCTATTACAGCCACTGTCATAACGCGACCTGAGCCTGGGACCATGGCAGAAATTTGTTTTGGGGTCCCTAGAAACCGAAAATAATATTCGCTAAAATTTATATATATATATATATATATATATATATATATATATATATATATGTGTGTGTGTGTGTGTGTGTGTGTCCGCACGATAACTCTCGAATGGAATGTCCAAGGTTTACGAAATTTGGTGAAAATATTGGAAGTCCCAAACCGTTGGACGAGTTCGTTAACCAGACACGTCGGATGCCAGGAACATGGTTTTTGTTCTTGCAAAAAATTAGTTTTTTGCCAAAATTTCCACTTAATCAACAATTTTTGCGAAATTTTTTTACACCATTTAAAAGAGGAGAAAAAAATTACATAAAAAAGGTCTTTAAACTATTGTTCTATGTCAACTAGTTTCCGAGAAAAACTAACTTTTATAAACGGAAGTTCGCTATGTTATGCAGGATGCTGCGACAGGGGTATTTTGTTAATATATTTACTGGCACATACCACAGTAGACTACAATAGTGCAGTTTGCACTTGACCAATAATAGTCTATCTATGTTAGAAATTGTAATAGAATAGTTTTATTTATATATTTATTTATTTATTTATTGTTTTACTTCATCGTGCATTCTGTTTTAGTTACAATGTTGTCCTATATTTATTTTGATCAACATACTACTTTTATAGAATACAACAATTATAGGAATATTTTCCACATTTAAACAACAAATTTTCTATGCAAGGAAGAAAGTTTGTAATTTATATGCTAGACTGGTAGCATATTGTTAGATATTTGCCTCAAGCTATATTTTATTACAGTGACATTTTGCAATTCTCTCTTTTTCTATTCATTTTATGTATCTATTGCTGAAAAAGGAAACGAATATACTTATTTTTTTTCAAAATCGTTTAATCTGGTGACGCTACAGTTCAAATTTTGTTTAAATTTCACAATTCTGTTACGTCACAATGTTAAAAATATGAAAATAACAAAAATGGTGGTGGCGCTGTGCGAAACGACTCTCCGCAGTGCTTCAGCCATTAATACTTTTCGATATCTAACGACCAAAATTAGAGACTTTTTGTCATTCATAGTTTCTTGTAAGCAAAACTATGTCTTTATTTTGCTTTCGGATACTTTTTGAGTAGTAAGTATTTTCATCAAATCAAAAGTGAAGACCTCCCCCCAAACTATTTTAATATAACTTACCATTTAAACAAACAATCAATTAACGTATTAGACACAGCTATAAAGTACGGTGGCTGCGTAAGATACTTAAGGAAAAGAGAGTACTGTAAGCGTATATTATAACAAGAGCATATAGATAGCAGAACTGTTAATTTATTTCTATTTATTCAATTTACTTTTTTTTAGATATGAATAAAATTATTCGACAAATTATTGTGAAAATCAATAAAAACTAGAATTTTTAACCCTAGAATCATACGGACTCGTCAAAACGACGAACGAACTTCTCTACCTGCTCCAATACTACAACTTGTCGGTACTTATTTGCTGTAAGATTTCTGTTATCTAATTTATTTGTTATTATAACACATACGACGTATAAATTTTGTTTATAGCTATTGTCATTTTGTTTGTATTGAAATAGTGTCCGTCAAAAGGACGTCCATGTATGATTACGTGATGTTTTTTTTAAAGATTTTGTACTTCACATATACAAGTTTTACTAATTTTTCTAAAATTTATTAAAGATATGCATGTTATAATTAATTTATTCAATGATTATGATAATGTGAAAGATGATTACAGCTGTTTGACTTATAGAGACGACATAATACTGAAGTTTTAATATACTGAATCGAAAAATACAGAATGCGTTTCAAGTGACTTAATAAAAGGTTTACAATTTATTTTATGGAAAATATTTTAAATTTTATTATTTTTTGAGATCTTATTCTAAAAATTACTAACAAATTTTAGAAAATTTACAAATGTGCCTAATGGGGAAATAACTACATATCTATAGGAATATTTGTGACTGAGAACTTTCACATTCTGTAAAGTCACACATGTCCACTGACTCATAATAGTTCATAAATTAATTACTTGAAACACATGTTTTATGACGATGGTGTTTTTAGCAGAAAAAAATAGCAGAAAAAAATTGCTGCGTCAACACCATGCGTAAAAAATATTATTTGAGAATAACAAAACGATATTTGAACAGCCGAACAGTTAGCACATATGGACTAACTGAACTCAACTTCCCGTTTCGTTTGTAACATGTACGTACTCACGACATATTGAACGAACCAAAATCAACTAACAATTTTGTTCCAAAATAAAATGAAAAAATTTCAAAACTGAAAGGACTTAACGTTTTGAAAATCACATCGATACTTCATCCAACTAATAAACTAATGTACAAGAAAAATTCAGAAAATTTTTCGCGCATTAAATATTGGAAAATAAATGATAAAATATAAAAATTGTTAAATTTTGTATCGCGCATACATGAGTTATCGTAAGTTAGAACCAAAATTTCGGGAAAACGGGTAGCCGTGTATTTTCTGCTCGCATGGCATTTTGTTACTTATTATTTTAGTAACATGCAACGAAAATTTGAACCAGATCCTATGCGTCGTTTTCTGGCAACTGACGGCAAAAAATTTTATTGTGATACAAAGGGAATATAATATACTTGTTTCGAAGTCAAATTTCGGGAGAACGATCAGCCGTGTATTTTCTGCTGGCATAGTGGTTTGTTGCCTATTATATTAATAATAACCAGTGAAAATTTGAACAAGATCCTATGCGTCCTTTTCTGGCAATTGACGGCAAAAAATTTTATTCTGGCACAAAGCGCCTATAATACTTGATTCGAAGTCAAATTTCGGGAAAACGACTAGCCGTGTATTTTCTGCTGGCATGGCATTTTGTTACTTATTATGTTAGTACAATTCAAACAAAATTTGAACCAGATCCTATGCGTCGTTTTCTGGCAATTGACGGCAAAAATTTTATTGTAATCGAAAGCGAATATAATATACGTGATTCGAAGTCATATTTCGGGAAAACGATTAGCCGTGTATTTTCTGCTGGCATGGCGTTTTGTTACTTATTATGTTAGTAAAATTCAAACAAAATTTGAACCAGATCCTATGCGTCGTTTTCTGGCAATTGACGGCAAAAGAATGTTCTAGAATGTTCCAACATTATATAGAAACCTACGGAAAGAATTTGGTTCAAACTTCCGCTGGTTATGACTAATAAGAGAAACAACCAGATCCTATGCGTTGTTTTCTGGCGTCAAAAATTTGAACAGTATCGTATGCGTCGTTTTCTGGCAATTGACGGAAAAAAACTTTTTTCGCCGAAAAAATGGGCTATTATACATGATTCGAAGTCAAATTTCAAGAAAACGACTAGCCTTGTATTATTTGTTGTATGGCGATTCGTTGTTTCTCTTATTAGTCATAACCAGCGGAACCAAATTCTTTCCGTAGGTTTCTATATAATGTTGGAACATTCTAGAACATTCTTTTGCCGTCAATTGCCAGAAAACGACGCATAGGATCTGGTTCAAATTTTGTTTGAATTTTACTAACATAATAAGTAACAAAATGCCATGCCAGCAGAAAATACACGGCTAGTCGTTTTCCCGAAATTTGACTTCGAATCAAGTATTATAGGCGCTTTGTGCCAGAATAAAATTTTTTGCCGTCAATTGCCAGAAAAGGACGCATAGGATCTTGTTCAAATTTTCACTGGTTATTATTAATATAATAGGCAACAAACCACTATGCCAGCAGAAAATACACGGCTGATCGTTCTCCCGAAATTTGACTTCGAAACAAGTATATTATATTCCCTTTGTATCACAATAAAATTTTTTGCCGTCAGTTGCCAGAAAACGACGCATAGGATCTGGTTCAAATTTTCGTTGCATGTTACTAAAATAATAAGTAACAAAATGCCATGCGAGCAGAAAATACACGGCTACCCGTTTTCCCGAAATTTTGGTTCTAACTTACGATAACTGATGTATGCGCGATACAAAATTTAACAATTTTTATATTTTATCATTTATTTTCCAATATTTAATGCGCGAAAAATTTTCTGAATTTTTCTTGTACATTAGTTTATTAGTTGGATGAAGTATCGATGTGATTTTCAAAACGTTAAGTCCTTTCAGTTTTGAAATTTTTTCATTTTATTTTGGAACAAAATTGTTAGTTGATTTTGGTTCGTTCAATATGTCGTGAGTACGTACATGTTACAAACGAAACGGGAAGTTGAGTTCAGTTAGTCCATATGTGCTAACTGTTCGGCTGTTCAAATATCGTTTTGTTATTCTCAAATAATATTTTTTACGCATGGTGTTGACGCAGCAATTTTTTTCTGCTATTTTTTTCTGCTAAAAACACCATCGTTGTTTTATGATACAATTGATGTATTTATCTATTTTTTAATTTTTATAGTGAAAATATGCTTTGATAATAAGATTAAAAAAATTAATCAATATTTATATTAAGAAATTTTTCCAAATCCAATTTTTTTAAATATTTTGTTCGCTTTTATAGTATTGTTATGTAAAAAAAATGTTTTTTGCAAATAAACTCTAAAACTCCCCGTAAAAAGTCCATTCCTCGAAACGACGCCAATGTATGATTAACTTGACTCGTAGACCAACGCATGATTCTAGCGTTAAAATCAACTAACGGATTTCGTTTTCATTAAAAAATACTTTTGTAATGATAAAAACTATTTGATTTTTAAAAGTGAAATGTGTCATCAAATAAATTTATTTAGTTACCGTAAATCGAAGATAATGTTTTTAATAACTATAAAAATTAAAGAAAATCTCTTTCCAAAAAGCTGCATTAAACGCTGATTTTTTGAAAAATTAATCAAGTGTGTAAAAATGTGTAAAAAAGAATTTGGCACATTGTCTCTAATAGCCATTTTATCTTCTTTCAAAAGGAGAAAACTTTGAATGAAGTTACATTTTTTAAACTACTACTTACACGTCATCGAAGAAGTATATTTACCGTATTACGTTTCCTTTACAGCGTTTTTTATGTATATATACTGAAATCAAAATTCGTATTCAACATAAAAATGAACAAAATAATAAAAGAACAAATCGTTGAAACTCCCTCATTTATATATTTATCAAAATTTTGTAATACCATTTGACCTATATATTGCTTTTGAAAAAAAATAAAGCATATATACTTATAAATGTACATACACACACATACATAAAATACAAAATAATAAAAAATGTATTGAAAAGCAAAAGCTATCTAACCAAGTTGGATACTATAAAACATGAATTGCCTTCGTTATGATAAATTTATATTCCAAGGCATCACGAACGAGCTAAAAAAACGAGCTTATTTTATATACATACATGTGTGTACATAATTCAGTTCAAAATACTTTAAAAAAAAAGATAAAAATAAATATTTTTTAGTTTTAGTAACAAAGTAGAGGTGGGTTTAACACCGATTATTACTGAGCAACAATGACAAAGAACAGTTTGTGACATGACATAATAACAGCTTTCATTGCCTTGCTGTCCAGCCTTTTTTGTTATTGTACAATTTTTTTTTAGTTAATCACACATTTAGCACATAAAGGTGCTAAAATAATTTAAAATAAAAACCCAAAAATTAGAGGGGACATTTCTGTTTCATAAATCAGAAATAAAAAACATAATATCTAAAAAATTACATCTATGTTCAAAAAAATAGCAGTAGGAAGGGAAAACTTATTTTAATCTATTGCACTGATTTAAGGAACAGTAACTTGAATGCCCTCTATATATGTATAAGAACACTAAGTGTTGAAACACGTGCAGAAATTTTCGAGGATATATAACACTAATTTAAACTAACACAATTCTAAATGTATAGTTAACGTAAAAACCCCTATATTTGAAAACATTTTGTAGGTCCCGTAAAACCGTCTAGAACCGGACTTTGCACCAATCTTCGAAGTAAGTAGATTCTACATTAACCTGCTACAATAAACATTTGTTCTTGACGTCACTAGAGAGAGAAAAACATCCTCTAAACAGCTGTACCAATGAAAACTACGGATTTCAACTTTTACTATCTCATTTTACAGGATTACTATTCTCCAGTTTTTCAAAGAAATAAAATGTGTGTCTAATTTAGACATGTAATTTTCGTCATAATTGTCATATTGTTTTAATTTTGATATGTATGTGTTCAGAATTTTATCGCGCATCATTTAATGATGTTTGAAGTTGTATTCGATGTACTTATATATAAAAAAATATATGCTATATACATATATCCGTTTAGACCCGGACACATCAGTTTATTACAAGCCGCGATTCGCACTGGCTGTAACTTCCACTATCCATACGTTCTATTCCCGCCAGAACTACGCGGTTTATGCCTCCTTCTGGTGTCATATCGCATGTTTACTTCATAGAGAGGCATACTATGTATTGACCCCTCGCCCTTCCCACAAAATGTTTTGAAGCCTTTGACAGGTTCAAAGACATCAGACGATATAAAACACTGTCCTAACCCCGACGGGAAAGGTTAGTTTGCATGTTATTACATTATTTAAGTAAGTGTCCGGGTCAGGACGGATTTGAGGTGTAGACCCGGACACTTACTAATTATTTTTTATTTATTTTTTTTTTTACTTATAATGAAACAAATGGGTGAGGGACATAACAAATAATATACACTCTTTCTAATGGTAATACTTTTATTGGTGATATCTATGAAGGAAACATGTATAAACATAAAATTATACCAAAAAATGTAAAAAAGTGTCCGGGTCTAGACGGTTTTACGGTATGTAATTAAACTGGCTTATAAAAATTGATAAGTAAATTAAACACTAATTTTTTTTCTTAAAAAGGATAAAAAAAATTTTTAAATCCAATGAACACGTTTTTAAGAAAATATATCCCAAAATTTTTATTTATTAATGTTTTTCTTTTATAAAATGTCAGCATGAATACTAGGACAAATAAATTTTACTAACACTAGTAGTCGGACATCCTAAAGTCGGGCAAATATCTAATTATGAATTAATTTCTTAAAATGTTGACACATATAGTGACATCTTTTGACGTAGATGTCAAAGTAGGGACGTGGGTCAATAATGGATTGAGTATACAACATATTAAAAATAATGTATTTTATTCACACTTTTAATCAAGTATTTTATTGAATAAATTATTAAAATCAAATACATAAGTACGTCAATACATAAGTACAATCAAATTATACAATTCATAAATTAAATAAATTATATTTTGAAAATTGTACTAATAATATTGTGTAGTTTCCAAATTTAATCATACACAATTGTAATTATTTAAATAGTTGATTTAAAATCACTCATAACTCAGTAGGGCTACCATTTTTCATTCAGAATAAAAATTTCAAAATTTTAAATTAATATTTTTGATTCATAAATGATTATATGTTCCGGAATAAAAAGAATATTAAACAGTATAACATCATAAAAAAGTAGGTAAGTGTTTTAAGCGCAAAAAGAAATCAAAAATATTTATAATAAATATATTTAAACACTTACGCATATTAACATACGTCAGTGCCTAATTGCTAGGAATACTAAGACAGCTACTTAAATAATATTTAAACAATATAAAAAGGTGATTTACCTGTTCTAATCTCTTAATTGGACTAATAAAAATTATTTGTATAATTTTATTATGCTAACTTGGAAAAATTACTGAGAAATGTTGAAATTTATAAGACATGTTTCTATTAATAAGCATAGATCAAAATCAAAATAGACAAATTCAACAAAAAATGTTTAATACACACACACACACACACATATATATATATATATATATATATATATATATATATATATATATATATATATATATATATATATATATATATCTTTGATTAGTATGGAAACACTAAATGCGAGTCGAATTTAAATTGACAATTTAACTCATGTGTATCAAGTCCCGTAAGAATATTGTAGTTTTTTCATTTTTGCCATGGAAATAAATTTAGGACAGATTTTTACAGCGAAAAAAATGGTACAAAACATTTCATTGTAGGTAAACACGATAAAAAGAAACAAAAATTCGTATTGGTAAACGTAATTGATTTCAGAACCATAGTAATAATGTATTAAATAATAATATGAATTATATAAATTTATTTTATTCGTTAAATTGTCTTACCGTATTACACTTGAATTTTATATTTTTTCTGAATAAATGTGTGTTTTCTGCAACTCAAATTTCTTGCCTAAAAGCAATTTAACTCGAGGAACTGACAACCCAAAAACGCTTCAGTTTCGCTGTCGCCTTTTTGTTAGTTGACAGTTCTTCTCGTTAAATTGCTAAGCAAGAAATTTTCATTATATATATAAACACAAACTTATTTGAAAAAATACCAACCTCTCGTGTAATAATAAGAGAAAAATAATCATTCTATTAATAATGACTTTTGTTGTCAGAGGTTTCTTTCAGAAATAACTTCATTAATATATAAATATCAAAACTGTTCGAGTATCGGATCGCGTTTGAGTATGGAGGCTTTCACGTTATTAGCAGTACTACTGCTATTTTTTTAAACACAGGTGTATTAACAATTATTATACTATGGAAATAATAGTTTAACAACTGAAAAAAAGAGTACAAAATATAAAATACAGTAAAAAAGGGTTTTTGAATTTTAAGAATTGCACAAATCTGGATATTTTGCGAAAGAACATGCATAATTATAATACATAGTATTATTTTTGTACTTGGGTACTTATCACAGTTGACAATGTTTAAAAATAAAATATAATAAATATTTGAAAAAAATAAATCTAAAAGAGCAGATAGGAAACCAGTTAAGTCAAAGAGCAGTACAGTATGTTCCCTGCTGTGCACAAATAACAATGTTCGCAGTAGCAGCGATCACAAGAACAGTCACACGACTAGTAAAATAAATGAAAAGATGTATAAATATGTATTCAATTCAGTTATTAAGTGGTTGTAAATGAAATTTCGATATTGATGACCAGATTTAATATTTCAGCATATTAAGGCAGTTTTCTAGTTTAGATATATTAATATCGACCTTTTTTTCTAGCTTTAATAAAAAATATTACCTACTATTACAAACATAGTATATGGTCGTGGAAATTAAATTCACGTCCTATCAAAACACCAGTGCTGCATCAGCCAAAAAGATGGACTGCGTGCCCCAATGTGGACACACTAGTAAGATTTACAATCGAGAAACACTGAGCGTTAACATATAAATACTATCTTTTATATACCTATTAATCCTATTATTTGAATATAGTTTTAAGAAAAAAAACTCATTTGTGGCACCACGGACCTTTCCAAGTTTTATCGATAGTTCAAAATTCCCACGTAAAATTCCTTTACTGGCGCTCCCACTAACAATTTAAATCAAAATTAAGTTTTCGTCCTCATGAATTAGGTTACTGAGTTTAAGGTTGTTGTGGCATGAGGGCTGACTAGAGAAAAAATAATAAAAATTTGCATCCAGATTCTCAAAAAGGTATTTTATCATCCTATGAAAGAACAAAAAAATTTGGTCGCTGAGAGTCGAGAAAAAAATTACCAAAGTTGAGTAAAAATACATGGGTGCTTATGGAGACATGTGAATTTTTTTGTTTCGAATTTAAAAAAAAAAATAGTTCCACTAAAGAGAATTAAATAAAAAAACTGATTTGATATGGTTTAACCAATAAAGAATCGATACTCAAAATTCAGTTGCGATCCGGTCGACTGAACTTTAGATTTTTTGATCTAAAGTATCGAAAACGTCTAAATTAGTGATAACATTGGCAACACTGTTATGTATTTGAAATCAAAATAATCTGAGAGGGGTTACAGGTCTCGTTAAATCTACTTAACCTCATTTTATTTGTTTATAAAACTTCTGAAAATAAAAATATAACTTCTTTGAAAGTATAAAACAGTGCACACTAATAATTGGTGCTAATAACAAAAAACAATACGTATTTGAAATAAGTTTTGTTTATTTTCTTCAGTTTAAATTATAATTGAATGAACTGAAATCATCACACCTTTTTTCTATAAAAGTTCAATTGTTTTTTTTAAATTTATTAACAATAAAGCAAAACCAACTAAAAATTATTCACTTTTTTGCTACAGAATTATAAACTTATTTTCATAACTTTTCATAAATATTTTATTATCACATAGACATAAAACACTTAAATAAACTTAAATACAATAGTATTTTACATACATTCTGATGTTCTTATGTATTTTTATTTATTGAAAAGGTTAAAAACAACCTAAAATCCCCTATACGTTTCAATGTTACCAACGAAATAGTGGTTGAGTTAGAAAACTAAAGAACAGTGTTAATAGATGGCAGCACTTATTGTTTGACTTCAATGTTGCAATATTTTATACAAAGATATAATATTTAAATATTTGCGTAAAGAAAAAATTGCTTTCATCTAAAAGGTTTATAAAAATATTTAATGACATTTTAAAATACTTTAATGTTAAAATTATATCTCCATATATTAAAAATTAATAAATTTTCGCTTTGAAATTTCGTTGGATGCAGTTGGCAATACTTTCAAAAAGCAATGCTTTAATATAGAATTCAGTATCACCACATTTAAAAAACTAAACCTCATGCCATAATAACCTTAATATAAATATTTGTCTAGCAAAAGATCTTGCGTACTGAAAACAGGTTAACTACTTATATTATAATCCATTAACACTGTATATATTTACCCGGATTGGCCCTATTTAACAATGACATGTATACATATTTTGCATGTTATCTCCTCCTTCTTAATATATTATAGTACCGCAAACATTCGGCGGTCGCATTTCACCAAAATGTTATCAAACACATACTGTGCTGCGGATAATTGACAAACCATTTATGGAAATGCGGCCCGGGAAATGTAATTGAGTTATCACATAGGGTTTTGCAATTCACAGAGGTTATTAAGATTAAACGTTCTGATATTTTAGTATTTAATAGTTTCACATCTACTGCGCTCATGATCATCAGTCATTTTCAAAGTTTATTTATATTACATTATATTATTATATATTACATTAGTGTACAAAACAATTGAAACGCTCTAATAAAATTGAAAACAAAAAGTTTTTAAACAAGGAAACTCTACAAGAAACTACGCCATATTCTGTAAGGAAAACAAAAATTCGGGATCGTAATTCGAAAAGGAATAATCATAGAAAACTTCGAAGGAGATATTTAAATGCGACAAGTTTGAAAACAATACTCTAATCGTTTATATAAAATGCTTCTTCAAAATTCATCGTTTTGAATTACCAAAAAAGAAAGTTTTATTAGAGAATTTGCACAAATAATGCAGTCAATATAAAACTTTTTAGAATTTAAATTAAATTTTAAAAAAAATGGCGCGGCATGAGGTCTAACACAGGCGCTTTTTTTTGAAAAGGTTCTTGGTGAACAGTGTAACAATCTTCAAACTGTTTTACAGTCAAAGAAAAAAAAATTTGTCATCATTTACATTAGTTTTACTAAGGCGGTACAAAAGATTATCAAAAAAATATTTATAATAAATGGTACCAGTTTGAAAAAAAAAATTTTGAAAATCGACAAAAAAATTACCCTAATTTGTCTATAAAAAATGTATTTGCGAACCTCTAGATAATTTATCTAAGAAGCTAAAGATAAAATTTCAAGTCAATCGGATGAAAATTGCTAGAGTTATCTTGCCCACTGTTTTAGAAAACGTAGTTTCGAGAAATACGCATGTAGTTTTAAAACGTGTTTATTGTTTTGTATGATTAGCGTAAAAGGCGCACCTTGAGCTTCAAAAATATTGTCAAAATTGCGTGGTGCACGTTATACGCCGGATATAAAACTGAGTTCGGTAAAAGTTATGACGGTTTGTATTTTAATATATTATTCTGTCAATAGTAAGTGGCCTATCAAATAAATAAAAAAATAAAAGAAAATTTAACAATAGTACAAGTTTAATAAGATAGAATAAAAAATTAAAATATATAAAAACATAAAAATGATATATAAAATAGATATATTTATCATTATTTTATTATCAAAGTTTGGGTGCGCGTTATACGGTGAACATACAAAAAAAAAACTAAAAAATTATTCAAAATTTTCGGGTGCACGTTATACGCTGGAAAATACTGTACTTATAGAAATATAATAAATAGTTTAAAAAAGTTAGCGACCAAGCTGAGACACTTCCAAATGCTATGCGCAGCGGAGCGACGATTTTGAACCTTTTCAACCAAACAACGATTTTTAAAATATATCCACAGTCATAATTCCTTTTGAGCATCATTTCAGAGATGTTAATATATACCATTTGAGTCAATAAAATTATTTTTTTAAGTGATGTAACGTGTTAATCGAATCTAAAGGTATCTCTTACTATTTACAAGATCCTCACGTTGGAAATTTTTGTTAGGGCCACCTGTATATTAAGATAAATCATGTATAGAAGAATATTTAAGATTAATACCACTCACTTGTAAGTGATTATTGTAAGTGACATTTCATTAATAGTTTATAGCAAGTTTGATTAAGTAGGTACCTAGTATGTATTGTTAATGTTTGCAATTATATGTATAAGTGATGTCACCATCTTATTACACAATATGAAGAAGGTTACACAACACATCAGCAGTTGACTTGGACATCAAGTGTTTAACGTGAATTTTCAAGTATATGTATATAAAATGGCTGATATAATCTTCAAAGATTATAGTGGTGTATTTTAAACAATTGAGAAGATCGCAACGATCGCAGCTTATGTAGTTTATGGATTAAAAGAGATTCTGTAGATACCTCAAATATAACAGAAAATAAATTTTGACTACATACATATAGGTGCATACATTGCCGCCGGAATCGACCAAATTACAAAATGCCTAACCGTTTTACAGAACGTCGCTGTTTTGTCAAAAAAAAAAGGTTAAAAACTTTTAGCCGTTATACAAAACGGCTAAACTAATATATGCCAAATTATAGTCCGACTTTACAAAACGTTTAGGATTTAGTGTCTACTTTTATCGCTTTTAGGGCTACAATCATATAGGAAACACAATACATGCGTCGGTTGTACAATATAATTGTTTTATTATCGTATAAAATAAATGTTAAATAATTTAGCACTACACTGAGAAAAAAATACGGTAATTTTTACGGAAATTTCTAGTAAAAAATTACGGAGGTCTCTGGTAATGCGGGCATAAGTGACAGACAAAGGAGAAAGTACGATAAGTATAGTAAAAATTACTCTATGGCTCTACTACTCTTACCGTATTATTTATAAGGTTTTTTTTTATTTATTAATAAATAATTGAATTAAAAGAGTTTAAAAAGATATTGATAGAAGGGTAAGGATTAAAATCAAATTATTAATATTGAAAAAATGTTCTGTGGTTTTTTATTATTTGTGGAAAAACATGTTTCAATAAACATCAATACATATAAAAATCTTAATTGTTATATCTTAATTATTAGTTCTTTATTAATAATAAAATAATGCGATTTTCATGAAACACAAACAAGTCCATTAAATAGTTTATTATAAAAAAAATAGGCACACACAACAATAAGTGGTCTGTTTTCAGTAGAAGCTGTATTCCAAATGATCTTGGTTTGGTGCGGACCACGGTTTACGCGTGCCAGAGCAGTTAGAAGCAGACAAGCACATAGTCTTCTAGCGTTACCTTGGTGCGATGCCTGTGTGAGAGAGATGCCGAAAGACAGGTTTCAAGTAGAAAATAGAGATAACAAATAGGGTGTACTCTCTACTTTTCCTATCAGCTTAGTAAAAATTACACTTTGCCTCCGTAAAAATTCTTCTATCTCTAGTATAATTTAACAAAAATTAAGTAAATTTTCCTGGTATCCACTTGAAATTTTACTAGCCCATCGAATTTTACGGAGCAGTATAGGAAAAATTTTTAAGCTGTACAGGAAAAATTTTCAAATGAATCGTAAAAAATAATGTTTGAAAGGCATTTTTTATATTGTTGCTTGATAATTTCCTACCGACTGGTCACTTGAGCCTGGTTTACCGGAGGCAGCTCCGTAATTTTTACTGTAATTTTTTCTCAGTGTATTAAAGAATATAAATGTGTTAATACCTATGCAAAATATTAACAAAAGCAGTGATTTTAAAGAAAATTTGGTAATTATTATTTTTTCAAATGCACCGCATTACGGAAAATTAGTTAAAAAAATAGTAGAACTCAATACCAATACTGGTAAAGTTAAGAAACTTGAAAAAATTCACATATTGATAGAAATTAGTAGAGGGGGAAGCACCATCGAATTCTCATTTTTGGACAAAGGGTAATTATTTACAATTGGAGTTCAGTATTAAATTACCCTTTAAAATGAGTATACAACACGGCGAAATATGGTAGCCGCATTGACAAACATGACACATTTACAATATGACTAAACCACACTTAGCCCATTTACAAAACGACGCTAGGCATTTTGTAATCTGAGTGGTGACATATGTATAGGTATAACATGTAATGTTCGAAATCTTGGGGTGCTGACAGGACCGTACTTATATTTTCAAAACTTGAAACGTTAATAAATCGGGGTAAATACATTTTTTTTAAAATTGTATCGGTATATTCTCTATTAACCATCAACTGTTAATAAAAATTAGTTTCAAGTTACAAAAAAGCGTTATTTTAAAAAAATACAAAACTTTTTTTTAAATTAAAATTGTTGAAAATTTGATTGACTGACTGTAACTTAAAACTTGTTAATAAAAAAATAAGCTGTCATTTAAAAAAATATTTTTACGAAAACAAAACAATGTGTTGTCTCTCTCACATTTTACTGGAAGAAAAAAGACAATTGATACACATAAATCATTTACTTATAACATCAAAACATACCTTACACAATAAATAAAATTAAAATCAGACCAAGCAAGTTGTGACAAGAAATGTATACACGCATATCTAAAATATATTCAAAATATATCGATATAAGAGGGTATTGTCCGTATATAGGTATCCATAATTACCTGTTGTATATATATTTAAAATCGCATCAAAATGTTTTATCTAAAAAAAATAAACAATTTTTAATACCTTAAAAAAATAAAGACAATACTGTCAGCCCCCAATCTTTTCGATCAGTGATAATATGCAATTGCCCTTCACTCTACAATCATTACAAGAAATAGTTTCAAAAAAATGAGACGTTTTGGTTTCTGACATTTATCCACCCCACGCAAAAACGGAGTAGATCAAAATATGCAGGACCGGTGAGAGGGTGGGGCAGGTGGCGCAATTTCCCGGAAGTTCGGGTCTAAAAAGGGAGTACGCAGCCTCTATTAGGGCTCGAACAGAGTAAGAACACGTTTTCTTTTTGCTCATCAGTTTTTGGAGAAAAAATATTTGGATAAAATTTTTTTGTTGTACTCGGAGGCCCGTCATTTTTCTCGCCGGCCCAGAAGATATGATCTATTATTTCTCAAAGTATTCTTCAAACAAATCAATTGCAAAATATATTTAATCAAGAAACACACTTTTATCAAAAATATTCTTTTTTTTGTATATATATATACTCGTATATATAAGTAATTTTTTTTTACTTAAGAGATCGCGTTGTTTTTAATTATATCGATATAAAAAGTGGTTTATATAGATTCACAATTCATTCAAGAAGTCCTTTGTAAACTTTCATTTTAATGAAACACAGATAATGTTTATGTATACATGAAATAAGCGTGGCCGCGAAAATAATAAACAGTGACGAAAATAATAAATAAAAAGGAAGAAAGATAAATAAACAATAAAAGGGAGAAAATTTCATAGAATATGTTATACGTGGATAGTAAAGAATTGTTCAAGAAGTAATAAATTGGTAAATAAATTCTTATTTTCTATATGTTTCTATTATATGCAGGCACTCTTGATACTTATGACTTTGTGAGGTCCTCGAATTATACGCCGGAAGGCGAAATAAAGTCACTTGAATTGATTTTTAGGGTTCCGTACCTTAAAAGAAAATAGGAGCACTTATAAGCTCACTCTCGTGTCCATCTGTTCGTCTGTTTTTCTCAAAAACTATGTAATTTGTAACTGGGGTATCTAAGTATTAACAATAGAGCTTTAATGTGATTATGATAATATTTTATAAATACGTGTAGAAAATAAAACAGAGTATCATACTTAACGTTTAATCAATTTAACATAGATCAGATTGTGACAATCAATTTGACATAGAAAATTCTTATTTTAGAATTAATTATCTTTATCTTTGCTTTTTTAAATTAATCATTATTTATTTTTTTTCTGAAGCAATAGTTAATCAGTCTTTAGGTATTAATTAGCAATAATGAAACTCGAATAATTAGCAATAAGAACTACAATTCAGGGGGGAGGGAACCTTTTTGTTGCACTTCTTGGAGTTCTACTGCGTTTTAGAAATAAGGCAGATACTTTACCTTATGGTCCTTTTTATACATAATAATATATGTAGTACCGAACATAGTATGCATTTGTGTTATATTTAAATATTATTATGTTCTACCAACTAAAATCTTTCCATAAAAATATATGTTATAGTGTACTAAGAGACATATTATTGAGTAAAAAATGGTGGGTGTCGCTAAAGCGTAAGTGCTAAAAAATATTTTACTTAAATTTAAAAATTTAAAAAAAAATTAGTATAATAAAGGGATACGACATTAATTTTTTTTTATTACTTTGCCTAAGGTGGGTACACAGTATATATTAAACTCAAATAAGTCAGTTCAGTAATTTCGTCAAAAAAAAAATTTTTTCGAAAATTTTTGTCTCATTGTGCATTCATAAACTATTAACTTTGGAGGGTTGAAATTTGGCAGGAATGTATTTGGGGCTAAGAAGTATTATTTCCTATAAAAACAGTCAATTTTCCGTCAAGGGTTGTTTTAGCTGTCTTACCCGGCTACGCCCTTTATATTTTTAAAAAAAGGAAATTGATAATGCGGTAAAATTTGAACAAAATACAATACAAGATGGAATATGCTACCGTTTGAAATAAATTCAGCTTCTTTTAGGTATACAATCATGCTTTAGATAAAAAAACCGTCGACTTAGAAATGCTCTTTTACCTAATAAAATCTACGCCTTACTCACAACTTTGTTTCGCGGCAACCGGCCGAAGGCTGACTGGTCACAACGTGTCCGTAGTCATTCACTGATGACAACAACCGGACGTACTTAATTTGTTCGTGTATAGTTTGGCGGAAATTGGCCTGTTAATACCGACCCCCGTTAATACTAGCCCCTGTCTCCCCTACTACAAATTTGAGCACAGCACTAGTTTCTTGAATTTTTACAGTTTACCATATAAATAAGATTACCAGAGTTAATTGAGCTTTGGAACAGGTAAACTAAATCGAAGATATATAATTTTATACCAGAATTATTATATAATTTTAGATATTACTTACCGAAAATTTTCTTTAATTCATTGGATACATGATTGTAGAAATGGTGGAAATACTAAAGATCTAATTACAAAAAACAGAGTAAACAAACATTTCTTTTTACTTATTTACTTATTTATTTACACACAGTGATATTTTTTTATTATACTGAGTACATAATTATCCCACCAAAAAACATTCCATGTTAAAAATTTAGCCAAGACTATTTTACTCTTAAAAGGTTATAAGATCTAATATTGCACCAAGTTCTAAATAAGTCGGCATCATGGTCAAATCAAGTTATAAGGCTTGGCCGCTTCCCGGAAGTATGGTAAATAGCCAATAGCACAATAATCTGCTATGGGCTGTTAATGTTTGGTTTTATTTACCATAGTTTCGCGAAACGGTCAAGCCTTATAATTTGATTTGACCGTGATGCCAACTTATTTAGGGCTTGGCGTAATATTAGCTATCATAACTTTTTAAGAGTAAAATAGTTGCGAGTCTTGGCTAAATTTTTAACATGGAATGTTTTTTGGTGGGATTTCAATTCTTTTTATAAGTTGTTCGTGATTTTTTTTGTTTTTTATTTTTACAGGGTGTATTTCCTGGACATAAGAAGCTCTTTTCAGTTCTCTTTGTAGGTTGTTGGTGTTTCTTTTTCTTTTTACAAGGACTACTTCCTGGACATCAGAAGCTCCTATCTTCATTGGTCACTCCCTATATCTCTCCCTCTTTTCCTTGTGCAATTATTGATGGTAATTGGCAACAAGTCTGAACGGTACTAAGCCCTTAGCTAACACACTTCATGGGTCACGTTATTTGTACGCTCAATCCGCCCTGTATACCAACACCAAATTTCATTTTATGAATATTTCTTAAAATTTAACATTAGTAGTAGTAAAATACATGTTTGTAGATGGTATTATTAATTTTTGAAAACGTCTAAATATTTAAAATTCGTACTAAATTCAGTCTTCGGAAATTTAGTACAGTCATGAGGAGTAATCCAGTCATGCGGAGTAAATTTGAGTCCAATTATTTACGCCTATGCGCTTTTACAACGCTTTTATTAGCTTGATCAGTGATATCGTAAGGAAATCTAAAAACTCACTTGTCACCTACTTCTAATTATCGTTTCGAGTTGAAACATTGTAAACTACTGCAATTCTATAAGTTACAATATAATTATGTGCATCATAGAGCAAATAAATTGCCGTCATTAAGCGAATAATCGAATAGACATTTTTTGACGTTTTGAACTGTCAAAAATTTTTAAAAAGTTTTTTTTTCTCATATAGTAACAAGAAAAGTAAATAATTTTTTCATAGTTACAAATACAAAAAATACCAAGAGCACAGTTTACATAATAGTTTGTTTCACAAACAGTTACGAAACGAGATGACGTAAGAGTGTCATTTGGAATTCAAAAATTCCAAAGGGTTATGCATGTTATGTACCTAAATAATGCATAACATTTTGCATACTAATACAGTGAAAATATCATCACTAAAGTAAATTTAATTTAGAAAAATAAATTTGCAGATAAAATTATTTTGTGAAAATTTACAGTTGATAATTATGTAAATTATTTAATTTTGTCTAAGTTTCACTGACTTTTTTAAAATTTTTAACAACGATGGCAATGGAATTTTAACTTTCATTAAATTTTTTTTATTTAAAGCTTGTCATCAGTTATTTTTGATATTTCCTTGTAATTTTAGTGTGTTTTATGATCTGTAAGATATTTCTGATATGTATTTAATTATCACGGTGGCTTAAAATGTCTGGTGATAACTCTTGTGCTGATAAATTTTGTTTAAATCATTCAAAACAAAATTCCAATTTATGTTTTTCCTGAGTGCCGTTTGATGCAAATTTGTAAGTATTATTATAATTTGAATGCTTATGTAAAAATACGTTAAATAATAAATAATTATTAATATTTTATAATAATTCAGTGAATATTTTCGATTTCGACAGTTTTTGGTGCTACTAGGTCGTGACGATCCAAATTCTCGTGTTGAATACTGTCATCAATTTCACGTTTGCTCAATTCATTTTGAAGAAAGTTGCTTTTAGTTGTTCATATGATTTAACATGACCATTATCAACCCTCAATCTCACATGTACAAACACATACAATCACATAAGTAAAAAAGGACATACATAATCGTTTGTACTTATATCAAAAAAGGATAGAAAGTGCGTTTCGCTACTGCCTATGGTAATAATCTTTTATTTATACTGTACCAAGAGCTTTTTAATTTGATTTTAATTTTATTTTATTTACTAATAAATATACCTACAATATACTTTATTATTTATAAGAAGTTGAAGAGGGAAATCACGGATTTGTTAATTTTCTCGTTAGTTGTATGCCAAACTCAGCCTACATACCAAATTTCAACTTTCTAAGACTTCGGGAAGTACTCTATAATTTTGATGATCATCAGTGAGTGAGTGACGAATTTAATGAAATTTGCGTATTAATAAAATCTAAAGTACTAAAGCTATGAAATTGAAATTTGATATATGCCATTAGGCTTGTGACTGCATTCTATTCTGATGATTTGAGCTCTTAAGTATTATCCAGATCGAAGTTATCAGGGTCCAAACATAGGCTGAACTGCTTCGAGAAACGATACAGCAGTGCCCTGTGTGTTTTGTTTTGCTCGTTTTGGCGGGGGCACTGCCGGGCCCCCAGATCTGTGGCGAAAAATTTTCTTAGTGGCATGAATTGATTGTCCAGCGTTTAATAGAAAATTCAATAGATCCAATAATAATTTTGGAAAATATTCCAAAAAATTTAAAATTATCTTTTACGGAAAAAGAATTTAAACTTCGGGGAATAATTAATTGGCAACAACCATTTACAGACTCCAGAAAACAAATAAGTTATAATGAACTCCAACTGAAAGAACACTACACGGCATTGTGTCTTCGAAGACAGCAATGGTTTATATACGACCAAAAAGAAGACAAAAGATCAGATAATTTTAAGGTATCGCCACAAACTTATCTATTCTTATCAGCTGCCCTTATAGTAGTCAAAGTGCCGTTAAAAATCTCGTCTGGGGGCCAACCAGCCATTCGTTTCCCGGGATACCCTTTATAGTAATTAAATTGTAGAAAATATATAAGTTTTCGACATCATGAACCCGTAGGAATGTTATAAAATGTTAAATATTTTTCTTTGCAACTATATGGTAACAAAATAGTTAAAAACTTCAGTTGAATGTTTACGGTATATATTTACCTTGTAATTGAAATTTATAACAAGTTATTATATATTCAAAATATCATTATTATAGTGCTGCGGGTGGAGGCGCTGAGAACGTTAAGAAAATTTTTGACATTTTTCTATGCAATTACATATATAATATTCAATAAACACTGGAAATGCTGTATATAACATTTTTAACGTTGTTCACAGCGCTGCCACGGTTTAAAATATTTTATAAGATTTTTCTTACAATTTTCATTTTACAAAATTTTTGTCAGCATAGTTGAAAAACACCTAATTTACACCTAATTCTCCATACTTTAAATTATCTAAATTAATTAAGTTAATTCTTTTTTACCTATGGGACGGCTAGGTTTACGTAAACTGTCCCTTTTATTTTTCACGTTTTCTCGAAAATGGTAAGAACACCTAATTTTTTATTAACACACCTAATTAATACCTAAAATACACCTATTTTCTATCTAACAATTTTTTGGGATTTTGTAAATTTTTTTTTTTTGGTGCGACGGCTAGTTTTATGGAGGTCATACAGCCACATATCCAGCTGTACAAAAAATGGCTCTTTACATGCATGTATACTAAAAATAACAAAGCTTACTACACTTCTATTACTTCTTATAATTTTATTATTATTTATTATATATTATACAGTGATATACATGATACATTGATACATATTATAGGGTAAGAGCGGGAGAGATGCCGCAGTAGCCATAGTTCGACCGTTGATTGACAGATAACGCGATTGATGGATTATATGTTTAAAATATGTTACTTGTTTAAGCTGTATATGGTAACATTTATGATTAGTCCATCAGTTTAGTAATTGTCCAACTTTTTATTATTAAAATATAAGTTTTTTAACACAATATTTTATCAAGCATTTAACTCATTAAAATTTAAGAATGTATATTTCATTGTTTTAATGAAAATGAGTTTTGTTATTAATTTAGGTATATATTAAAAGTACTATATAAAATTTTAGGTTAGAATTCCGCACTCTGCTAGCTATAGCAACATGCGGCATCTATCCCAACAAAAAGGAGAGATGCCGCATTTAAAGTTGGTTAGATGCCGCATCATATTACATATTAAAAGCATAGACTTATATCTTAATTATGCAATTTTTTTTTTGGACTGTAAATTATGCCACGTAAATACAAAAGATCCATTAATGTATCACGAAGAGCTCTCATATTAGTGAAGATAACGAAAATAATGATGATTGCCTGCGTACTGAATGTTTTGAAAAGTACTCAGAAACAAAAAAAAAGCTGACTGGTTAAGATGTATAAAGTGCCAAAAATGGTTACATATGTCATGCATCATGTATGGAGATGTGTGTAAAATGCAAAATTTTTAATATGAACTATGGGGCGTCCCTCTTTCTTTGATGCGGTATCTCTCCCATAGGTGTGGGAGAGACGCCGCTTTGCAAGCTCTGTTTGTTTTTAATAAATTTCAAATATACCCTGTTTCAAATACAACTGATCATGAGTCAAAGTTAAAAAATTAAATAATTCTTACATTCAAAACAAATCAATCATCTATTCTTTTCTAAAAACAATCTTTTTTTTAAAAATTTACGTAAGTGCAGTAATTAAAGAGATAAAGCCAAGAAAACGGAAATTATTTAAATTCATAAGTGATGAAGCATGGTTAAATTTAAGTGAAATGGACCATACTACAGCTTGGGCCTTTTTACTTGACAGTGCGCAGAAAACGAGTTTAACACGTATATCTAATAGTAGGTAATAAAAGAGGGAACGCAAAAGAACAATATGTTTGTTAAAAAGGTGTCTCTTTTTAATATGATTTAAACCTATATATTTTTCAGATGTTACTGTCTCTTACTTTTAATGTATTTTCAAATATATCTATCTGTATCATACCCGAGTTACTGCCAAGTAAAAAGGCCCGAGCTATACATAATTTTAATATACTGGTATTTATAGATTGTACCAAATTTTTATCGTTTATTGTGAATTTCATGTTAGTCATAGATAAAGTATGGTACGTAACTCGGTTGTAAGTTGCATATTACACACTCACGCAATTACGCACTCGCCGCTACGCGGCTCTTACGTAACTTTTTCGCTCGTGTGTAATATGCAACTTACAACCTCAATCACGTAATATACTATTACAAGAATTTGATGATTAAAAAAATTGTTTATAAATATTTAGGTAATTAAAGTAGGTATTAAATTTCTATTGGAGCAATTAATGACTTCAATGGAACAATTTGAGAATAATTTAGACATATTAAAAAAAAAGTATTTCAACTTCTGGCCCCAATTTTTGTTTTTATTACTTTTAAATCACATCAAAGAGTTAAAAATAATTGTGATTAAATTATATACAGTATAGCACCGATAATGGAAACATCAGTTTTGGAAATTTTTTGAGAGCATCAAATTAGTCAACATCACTTTTGGAAAGTTGCATCAAAAATGTCAAGTACATAAATATATTAGAACCATGTGCAATAGACCATGACGCGTGATTTTATCAAAAGAAACAAATAAATATACCGATAATAGAAGTGACAAACAACAACAGACCTCAAAGGGTGGGAATGTAGATCTGAATTATTGTACACAGAATGTTTATCTGTAGGTATTCTGTTCTGTGGCGGTTTTTATCATACGTAAAATGTAAACAAAATTATTTCAAAGCAAAATAATAAAACGACAAGTGAAAAAATATTTTCTGAGATAAATAATTTTTAATTCTTCACTTCCTTTTTTCTTTTATTAATATTTTAAAAAAACATAATTTTAATTTAAAACGTAATCTTACGATATTTGTGAATCGCCCCTGATCAAAAAGCATCACTTTTGTCAAACACCACTTTTGGAGACTACTTTTTCTTGACAAAACTGGTGCTCTACTGTAACCAGTATGGATATAGTGCTATCAAAAATTGAAAAGAACTGTCAGTGACATCGAAAACCATAAAGTTTGTACTTATGATTTTCCTAGTAATATTAACTGGTTCAAAAAGAATATCAATATGACATTTTTATTTGGTGCTAAATAAGCAAAATTTTTCATGGTGCACGAATTTTCCCTTTTTAACTATCATAAAACACAAATGACTAGTAAAATATAGGTGTAGAATTGAAAGATAACCCATTGAAAAATTGGCAGTTTATCAAATAAATAATATGTTTCATAACGTAACGGTCGTGCGATGGGATATTAGGAGGGAAAAAGTATATATAGGTAGGTATCTATATTAGTGTTGAAGTTCCGATTTTTTATTGAAATTTTTGACGCAGTACATTAAATATGCGGTGTTTAGCAGCCAATCAGAGCAAGTTCACACTTAACAATTTTTAATTTTTTGTAGAATGAATATTTTATGATCTTTTAGCACATATTTTAGCATTTTATGAAAAGCATATAGCCAAGGCCACCTTATAGATTTCAATAAATCAGATATATCTATCAACAGAAGATGGGCCCCAAAGGTAGTCTGGAGAAGCCCAAATTTTAAGATTTGGCTTCGTTGCTAAGCAGACGAGTCTCAAAAGTTTAACAGTATATTACATAGCAAGAAGTGTAAGTGTTATATTTGTCGCCTCGGACCTCGGATGCAGTTTGGGAAACTAAGGCCGAAAGCCGAAAAAAATGAGTAAATTTTAAAACAATACATGCATCTATAACTAATTGGCAAGCGATTACTTACCTGCTTAAGGGCGGGGTAAGGTATTAAAATAATTTTTTGGCTTTTTTTTATTTATTTAACTGAATGCATAATATCTCAAGAATATTGTCTCAAAATTTCAAGCTGATTGGAGCAAAACTGACCAAGTTATAGGTATTTTTGTTGTTAGCTGGCAGATGTTTCGCTCTCTATCTCTCTCTCTCTCTCTCTCTCAGTTATATTATAGAAATTTCAATGCAAGTACAAACGTATTTATACCTGTACTGTATATTTTGTCAGTGTAGGCTACAAAATTTACTTTAACAGTAAGTATTCTATATCAGTTTTATACAAGAATTTTTAATTGTTCAAAACTTTAAAACGTTTTCCCCGCAGCTCACGTTTTCAAAGTCGGTGCCCCCCATAACTTCAAAACTACCGCACCGATCCTTTTGAAACTTTAAAGACTATTTCTGTACATAGTTTACGAGATAACGCTGGAGAGTTTTTTCAAATTTGTTAATAATTTTTATTTTACAGTAACAAATTAGCCGATTTTTTTCGCAAAAAGTCGTATTTTTCCTTTCTAAGTTTTCCAAAAAAGTGAAAAATGGAAATTTCGAAAAAACCCTCCCAGCGTTACCTGAGGAAAACTATTATCTAACGAATGAACTTTAATTTTTTTTATTTCGGATGATCCAGCACCAAGTTATGAGGGGCATCGCAATTCTACTTTTTTCCGAGACACGTCCGAATAATTGCTGCCATTACTGTATTTTTTAATATTTCTTCGTAAAAATTTTATATAATATTCTTCGAATGTCACACTTTAATGTACCGTTGGCTTTAATAAAGAGATTTTAACTGTGCGGTCACAAAAAAATAACAAAAACATGCCTTTTTTGTACAAATTAACCTTACCCCCTCCTTAAGAAGGCAAGTAAACTTTTATGATTTGTTATTTTTTGTAACTATAGTAACCATAAAATAGAATGATAAATGTTACTTAGACCCAAGTTTTCTACTATGTAAATGCTAACTTACGACTCAAGACGGTGAAAACTATTTTTTTATAAGAATGAAAGTAATGTTGAATTGTTGATTCATTTCTGTAGAAACAAATAAACAATTAACGTTAGATAGGTAATTATATTATAATTACTATTCAAATAAAAAAAATTTATTTCTTAAATAAGTTGTAGCAATATTTTCGGACACATTTCAAATGGATCACTTAAAACTATCAAATGGATCGCTAGTTTCTACACGGAGAGAAAAATCCTATAATTTTTGTAGAGAAAATTGCAGAAAAATTACTATGCTCCCCTATAATCCGTGCGCGATCGACGACCAAAATAAAAAATATGTGCTAGCATGGTAAAATTTAATGTGGTGCTAACACAACTTTTATCACACTCTTATGCATGTATATTATAGTTTAATTCTTTTTGTCGTATACAAAAATGATTGCCAACAATATAATTCTAATACATATACTAAAGATAGGTAAATAACAAAAAGATGAATTAAACGATGACATCATCCTAAGAGAGTGTAAAAACAACTACTACTAGCTGCTTCAAGGTGCTTGGTGGGAGCTGTCTGACAAAGTTTCTTCCACAGTCCACACCTATATGGTTCGCATGTAACCCATGTAACTCGCTGATTGAGGTACATTTCATTACAGCGATCCCAACAAAACCAACCTTCTTTCTGTTTTTTTCTTTCTATCATTAGCATGTTAACATGGAAATTTTTTTAATAAACACAATTAAAAATTATTTTTTTGTCGGTAATGGAACTTTTTACTGTGCTGTTTTACAAATTTTACGGAGATAATATTACGAAAAGAACATTCCATCCTTTAAATTTTTTATGATTAATTATAATCTTTATATTTTTACCTTACAGAATTTAATATGTTCGTCTTTTACACGTCGATTGTAGTGCTGAGCACAGTAATTTTTATAGGAATTTTCTCTCCGTATAAATAATATTATTCGCAGTTAGTTCGAAATTTATCTTATTTGTCTCCTAAACCTTTAGAATATGTTGGATTCTCATGAAGCAATACTATTTTTATTGATATCAATTCTACCATAAATCGCTGACTGAAAAAATTGAAGAGTACCTCCATAATATTTATTTCTAGAAAGTTATTATTTTGGTTACTTAAAGCTGAATTTCTGGTTTTATAGACTTAATCACTTTTATTTCTAAGCGATTCACATACCCCTACAAATAATCACCAATGACTATAACGATGGGTAGAACACACATTAACGACAGGAAAAAACAAAAAACAAAAAATTTTCCCATTAATTTTTTTTTATCAATATTTTCTTCATTTCCTTTACCCGACCATAAAACTAGTTAATGAAATCATGCATTTTTATATCACGTCCACATAACCATCTTTCTACCTTACTACCTATTTTACATATTTTAATAACTTAAGAAAATATATTTTTTGTAGTAACGAGATTTATCTAAAAAGGAAAAAGTTTTTTTTTTTAAGTTCTTCCACGGCTAATCAAACATATTTCTTTATTCTTTTACCTGCAAAAAAGTTATCAAAAAAAAATTTAATTAAAAAAACTAACATATATTCAAACGCCACGGTAGATGAAAAATTGGTTTCCGCTGAATTACAAAAATTAAAAATTAAAAATTAAATTCGATGAAAACACGTATAGGTAACGTCAGTCACATTTTTTTATTTAAAGCCGCACCGGAAAACATTTATGGTATTTTGATTTTAAAAATAAATATTTGTAGTACCTAAAGCTCCTATTCTAGTTTGGTTTAATATAAATTTTTTTTTTTATGAAAAACTTTACGCTTTAATAATCACATATACAATAAATATGCAATATGCTTGCTTTTGAACAATATGCAAGGATGTATACATATGTAGATGGTATCACACAAGCACTGACTATACGAAAGCACCGTATTTTGTATTCGTAGAACTCAATAGATGGGTAACTGGTAATTTTTTTTTTGGTTGGTAAAATTAAAAGCAGACGAAATTCTAAAACCGCTTTATTTTAAATTCTATAGAATACGGTTCCTGTTGAATTTCTTTTCGAAACAAATTTCGTTCAAAGAATTTTTGTAGCATAACAAATATCACGACAACTTGGCCAGACAATCACGTGACGTGATACTATAAAGACCTGTTATTTTTTAACCAGTCAAAAACTGTTTTAATTTACCAATTAGAGGGCCGCCAAAAAAAGCAGACAGATAAAAATGGAATGGCTTTTTTAATATGTAAATATAACATTAAATCAATCAAGACGCATGTATGTTATGAATTTTTATTTCAAAATTTTACGCCACTTTCTCGCTATCTGCCGGCACTTTCACCACTAGCAAACTGTCTGTCAACAATTTTCTGTGTGTTCTAAGTAGGGATTGTAAATTTACCGACTTTTTAATTTGCCGATAATTTGGTAAATATTTTTAACAAAACCGACTTACCGGTAATTTACCGGTATTTTTTAATACACGGAAAATATAAGAATAAATATTAGAAAAAAGAAATTAAAAATAAAAAATAAAAATGTAAAATTATTTTATTAAGGTTATTATATACAGTAACGTAAAAGCCCCTATACTCGAACGCGATTCAATACTCAGACAGTTTTGATATTTATTGATTTTGAGTTTAATAAAATACCAAACTGTTCGAGGATTGAATCACGTTCGAGTATAGGAGCTTTTACCTTATACAAAATAAGATAAAAATTATGTAAAAATAATAATCTGTTTGATTTTACGACTTTGTAGGTATCTACAGCTTCCATCATAGAAATATACCGCCCATTGTTATTGTTTATTGAAAAAATAATTTTATATTTTGCTAAATAATCATAAAATATGAATCAATTATATATACCTACCTGTAATAAAAATTTACTTACCGCCTCTTACAATGTAATCATTTAACGTAATGTTTAATTATTTTGGAAAAAATACAGCTGATAAACTTGATTATTCTTCTATGAAATGAAATGAACTTATAAAAATTTTCAAATATATTATTTTTAATTTATCGAATTACCGGTAAAAAATCAGCGATTTACCGATAAAAATTTTAATGCATTTTTAGTAATTTACCGGTAAACCGGTTTATGAGTTTACTGGTATTACAATCCCTAGTCCTAAGAATAAAGAAAAACTATTTTCATAATTACAGTGGAATCGCGTTATAAGTCCGCTACGGGGCTGTAGGAGAATATAATTCTAAGAATTCCTGTACCCCCAGTTGTCCTTAGTAGTCGACTGCCGTAACTCGCACTTCCCCTATACTTTTCAAGCGTGTGAGTGTGTACTTATTTATAATTAAATTACCCGGACGTTTAGTGCAGTACTACCATTCGCTAAAAGCGGCACAAAATCTATCTATTTTTAATAAACACATTTACTAATATTTTCTAAATACGTTCTATAGTTTGTGTGACAGGAGTTTAAACGATACTGTCCACTAATATTTTCTTTAAAAAAAATTTTAAAATCTTTTGTAGAAATTGTAAATAATATTGTTAGCCAAACAAAGTTTGTAATATAATCCGGGCGATGAACGAACAAAACTTTCTTTGGTCTCGGCGGACTTATAACGCGATTCGACTGTATAACCCATGTACCTTATCGAATTTTTAATATCGAAATTTAACTATATTTAAGCGGCTGCTCCTGTTTTAAGCCACAGGTTTGCGTTGGTAGACAAGACGATTTTTGAACTTGACCACACAAAACGATTCTTTTACAACAGAAATCCGCCATGTAGCGATAGCAAACGTTTTATGTAGCCAGCTCTTAGACCATAATGTGATCAAACAGAATTATTGTAATTCATTCATGTTTGAAATCATTTTATCATACAGTCAGCCATGCTCCTCTTCTCTTTTATTTTGTAAAAAAAATTATAGCACAATTCAATTCAACAAAATTGTTTCCCATTGTCAAATAAAATATATTCCCCCCCTCGCGCCATTCTCTATTCCTATATATACATACGACTAAGTGACAAAATTTAATATTGTTACTGTAAATACTTGGAGAGAAATGAAAATTTAAGTTATAATTTACTCTTTCGAGGGAAATGTTCGCTTGCACACGTAACAATTCACACTTGATTGAATATTTTGTATATACGAAAAGTTCAAAATTGTATTATTAAGATATTTGTAAACTGAACGTATTGTCACAGCGCAGATTTTCTTCAACAAAAATGCGTTTATGAAAATTTATTGCTGTTTAGCAAAGAAAGAAAAATGCTGACAACAAAAGAATTCAATTATACGTTATTATTATTTTTTTCGGCTATAAATTATTTCATTTATTTTGCTAGATTTATTTTCCTTTTCTCTATTGATTTATTAATTTATAAATTCCTGCACAAAATAACTTATGAAAAAACTATTTTTTTAAATATTTTTTGTTTGACAATGCTGATAACTTGTATTTCCAGAACGTTTATTTATATCCATGGTAATCAACACATAACAGTGCGGGAAGTAAATAACAATACAGTAAGTAAAATTAGCTTTAAAGTTTATTTATATTGAAACTGAAAAAATTTGCAGAAGAGTTTGCAAAACATTTCTATTATTATTATTACCACTAAATTTGTCTACATATTTTATTGATATTTCAAAAGGTTGTCCAATCATTTATTAAAAATCTTTCATTTTATTGGAATAAATTGGCAGTCAATATTAAATGCTTCATCAATTTTCATATTACACGTTTGCTTCGCAGTAAGGTTACTTCACAAACTGAATACAGAGAAAGAGATGGAACGTTATTTATAACATAGAAAGAGACAAACCTTTATTGGTGTACCGTTTTGCGCGGCATTCGTGTATTCACACTGTTATTAGAGTTTAACAAATTATTTTCCTCAATTTTTTAAATTAAAATAGTTAAAAAAAAATATTCACGCGAATTATTGTTATTTAAATAGGATGTTTATTTTTCAAACATAGTTGTCAATTGTTGTTACATAGATTTTTTATTTAAATGTATTCACTCTTTAATTTTCTGAAAACTGATATGCAAAAAATATTCTGGAATACATGGATAGTTAAGTGCCTTACTGATCGAGAAAATATTGCAAAAACAAGGTCTGAACTTGTGTGTTAAAATACTTTTGTTTTGACACGATGGTGTATTTAGCAGAAAAAAATCGCAACATCAAGAACATGCGTTTAAAATATTCTTTGAGAATAATAAAATGATATTTAAACTGCCGAATAGTTAGCACATATCGACTAACTGAACTACCAACATCGCGTTTCGTTTATACTATGTAGTATGTACGTGGTCACAACATATTGAACCACAGAATATTCAGAAAAAAACTCCGTATCTCTGTACTAGCTTTTTCAATGTGGACAGTAGCTTAAACGTCACAAATGACGTAATTTCTGTCCCCTCCAAACACACAGCATGTTACAACATAGATCTCGTATTAATGTATGCGTGCGATGTACGTGGAGGGAGACGACTGCTCTGCATATGTATGCTAGTATTTCGGTACCTGCATATTACTATATATGTATTCTCTTATTATTGAAACTGGTTGATAACAATCGATCTAAACCCGGCTACAGTTGCTGTGTGACTGACACACTTAAGCGGTATCAAGCACACCCGAGCACACTGCTATCCACAATTTTTTACAAACACGCTTAGGACTTCTATTGAACGAACCAAAATCATCTAATAATTTTGTCCCAAAATAAAACAATCCACATCAATACTTCATCCTACTGATAAACTAATATACAAAAAGAAAAAAAAAAAATCAGAAAACTTAAATATTGGAAAATAAATGATAAAATATAAAAATTGTTAAATTTTGTATCACGCATACATCAGTTATCGTAAATTAGAACCAAAATTTCGGGAAAATGACTAGCCGCGTATTTTCTACTAGTATGGTGTTTTGTTGCCTCTCTTAATAGTGACAACCAATGAAAATTTGAACCCGACCTATGCGTGGTTTTCTGGCAATTGAAGGCTAAAAATTTTTTAGCCACGTGTATTTTCTGCAGACTTCTCTTTTTTCAATAAAAATATATTTCAGGCGTTAATTTCCAAAAAACTACACATAGGATTTGGTTCATTTCGCTGGTTATTACTAATGTAATAAGCAATAAACCACCGTGCCAGCAAAAAATACACGGCTGATCGTTTTCCCGAAATTTGACTACGAATTATGTTTTATAGGCGTTTATTTCCACCAAAGAATTATTTAACCGTCACTTGCCAGAAAACCACGCATAAGTTTTGGTTCAGATTTTCGCTGGTTATTGCTAATATAATAGGCAACGAACCAGCATGTCAGTAAAAAAATGCACGGCTAACCGTTTTCCCGAAATTTGCGTCAAATCATGTATTATTCGACAGCTTTTCTTAAAAATTTTTAGTCAAAATCGAATAAATTAAAAAGTGTTTTACGCCGGTTTCAATCAATGTTTATTTTAAATGAATAACTTTCTTTCCCATTTAATTATATTAGTCCCACAGGTAAAATAAATGTTAAAACTTTTTTAAATATGAAAAGATAATATAAAATTCATGTAATCGTGTTTGGTTTTAGTAAATACAATAATTTTTCCCAAGGCGCATCTCCTTCATTATTTTTCATTCAAAATCGATTTAAAAAAAAAAAAAAAGAAGTAAATTTTAATACTTATTTTATAAAAGTTTTTTTTTTTTTTAATATAACACAATAAAGGACTGATCCCATCAAAACGATCTGCCATAATGGCGTGTCCGGATGTTTATAAAACCATAATAATAATAATACTGTATACTCGAAAAATGAAGAAAACGTAATAAACTGACTAAAACCCCTGTAGCCCCATTGTAGCCCCTACACGCTTAATAATATTGTGCAATCAACTTGTGTAATTTATTGAACTTCAGACAGTTCAATAATTTGTAAAATAAATTTGTACAATAAACTGAATGTAGGAATTGTATATTAATCCAGTTGTCGTTTAATTCTAGATATTAAATGGACTGGTTCAAATTATAGCCATCAAATATGACATTACAAAATAATTTATAGACGTTACAATATTCATTCAATGCACAATATATTTCAAACTGTTTTTGATCAGCACAATATATTGTACAACTCTTCAATATAACCTACAGACGATCAATAATATTGTACAATTTCAGATTTTGTGCAATATTATTGAGCGTGTAGGGACCGCTTAAAGCACATAGTTTGATTGAACAGTAGAAGAAAGGTACTTTGGCTACAATAAATTGATCCGAAAGTGCCTATACTTTCGGACTGACTGAAGAAGAAACTTATTAACACGTTGATGGTCATCACCTATTATAACAAAACGCTAAACTGGTACAGTATTTTGACAACTAATACACTTTATATTGAATTGTTGACGCAGTGCAGCGTTGTGTCGCAGTGAGTCAGGTTTCACTTGGCCCCGTACAGCGTCGAAATGAAATAACTGCAATTAATTTACGTAATATCGGTCTAGTGAAATTTCATTGCGAAAAATTAAAAGAAATAAATAAAATTAGGTACTTGAAACATCAAAAAAATCGTAAAGGAAAATAATAAATTAAAGTTATAATCGACAAATATCATACAAAAATTTTTACCTATGACATTTTTAGTTGTAAATGACAAAAAAAAAACTCGTATGAAAAATTACGATTAATACCATTTTACCTTAATTAAATTCACATAACGAAATATGGTACAAAAGGCAAATCCCCAAAAAAGGAAAAAAATACGACGGGAGAAAAACAAACCAGACAAATAATATGCTATGTTTGTTTTGGGGCAAATCGTAACACAGAAATATGCCTACCTATTTCACTTTTTTCAGTCACTCCGTGACTGGTCAAAGCACACTATCAGACACAGAAAGTACATCAACTAAAAAAAAATCGCCAAGTGCGTGCTAAGCATGCATTAAGTTAGGATTCCACAGCCGAAATAAAATATAGGATATTCAAGTAAATTTTTTTACGGTTTATCTAAAAATAGATTCAACAAAAGTCTCAGTAGAATTCAACCATTATTGTTATATTGACAAATATATAAGCTTTAAAATTTATTATTTTGTAAGTGAAGCCTAAAAATTGAAAGTAGTTTAAAAACCCTCAACTCCATTTGAAAAAATTCTTTCTACCGATATCCCGCACGATAGGATATGTGGAATTATTTCTGGGTCATTTTCCAGAATTTCTTTCAATGATTTGGAACTGAATTTTTGGAAGGATGTAAAATATCATTAACCTCGGATTTTACTGCGAATACATTTTCTCAACTGTAAATTACTATTTGAACTTTCAAAAATTTGCTTGTCTACGAAAGTCACCGACACAATTTACAATTAGTCGGAATAAATAGCCGATTAAATAGTTTCCATTCAATTACATAATCTACTTAATAAATTTCTAACGCTGACTGACTGACTAACAAACAACGCACAGCCTAAACCGTTGGATTTAGAAGAATGCAATTTTGCATAGAAGTTCCCTATGTAACGTAGATGAGCACTAAGAAAGGATTTTTGAAAATTCGTCCCCTAAGTGGATTTAATAGGGAATAAAAATTTGTATGTAAATTTGTTATTTTTGAAGTGAGTGGTATATAAAAATATGTTACTATGTCTATTAAAGTAAATAATATATTATTGAATAAATCTTCAACACTGACTGACAGACAACGCACAGCCTAAACTGTTGGGTTTAGAAGGACGAAATTTAGCATAGCAGATATGAAAATTGGCGTTTAGGCTTCTATTTATAAATAAAAGTCAGTTGTGTAAACGTTTTTGGAAATTCATTCCCTAAGGAGTTAAAACAGGAAATGAAAGTTCGTATGGGAAGTTCGTCATTTTTGAAGTTAGAAACGTGGATATTGATTTAGGCTTTTGAAAAACATTAAAAGTGAGCAAAAAGTGAGTACCTAATAAAAAGATGTTGTCGATGGGAAATTCCATCGGGTATACGGCTAGTGTATATATATAAAATCCAACAAACAGTGGGAGCGCCGTGTATAACGATCGTAACATTATTTTCACTGCAATATTGTTTTTAGTGCAAGCGCTGGGAACGTTAGAGAGACGCTTGGCTTTTACTATTCAATTACATAATATAATATGCAAAATTTAACAAACAATGGAAACGCTGTGTATAACGGTTTTAACGTTATACACAGCGCTTCCATTGTTTAAAATATTTTACGAGATTATTATTAACATTTTCATTCTATCATTTTTTTGTCACGATATTTGAAAAACACCCAATTTACACTTAATTATCGATACTTTAATTACCAAAAACACTTTACTATGGGACGACTAGATTTACGTAAACCTAGCCTTGTCTCTTGTTTTTCATGTTTTTTCGAAAACTGTGTTAGAACACCTAATTTTTTATTGGCACACCTAAATAGCACCTAAAATACACCTAATTTTCATCTACTTGTTTTTGGAGATTTTTAAATTTTTTTGGGGAGACGGACAGCTTTATCGAGTTTATTAATTGAGTGTTTTCAGCAAATGTTAGTATCTGTAATTTTAGCTACTTGCCACTTGCGGAATGAACCAAAACTTCATTTTACGAACGCTTTCTAACGATATTCCACACAGTATGGTGCCTCGAAAAAACATTTTCATCCCCACTCCCCACTTTCCAAAATGTAAGAATATCTAAAAAATTTTTTAAAAAAAATTGTTCCTACATATTAACACTTTCAGTCCCACGTTTTCGGCATCCGAGAATAATCACAACAATCGCAGAGGCCGGTCGCGATCAATATTTAGAATAAACAAAACAAAAATATTTATAAAAAAGATCTTATATTATAGGGTTGACCGGGGTAATTGTGATTGGATTTTCATGAGTTGAGATAAAAGCGTTGTTTTAAGTATTTTTTATTTTATATATCACATTATGGTTGATTTATTTTTAATTCTACATTATTCAGGATGCACCACACAAATTTTGAACAAATTCGTATGAAAAACAAAAATTTTATAAGCCATTCACATTTTCCCGGTGCGGTTTTGTAAATCTTATGAATTTCGGGGTAAAAGTGAATGTCATCAGAAAAATTATTTAGAATGGATTACAAGAGAAGTGTGGTACGTCAGAGTAAAGCCCAACTCAAATTCTTCACATTTACTCCACTTTCGAATTTTTCATCATACTTTAGCGGTCACAATTTCCCTTTGTTTAATGCAAGTTACGCATACCTCAAATTTCTACAAAAAATCAAGCTTAAAGAAAAATAACAAAAATTGTAGGAACAAATTTATTACAAGCTAAAAATTATATTTTGATATTTTGTCATTTTATCATATAAAAAAATCAAAAAATTACATGTATTCACACAAAAACAAGGAAAATAAGACTTTTTCAAGGAAATACATTCAGTTTACATGAATAAAAGACAACAATTTTTTTTTTGTATTGTTTGTACAACGGAAGCTTGTACAATAAGGTCACCAGCATCTTCATCAACATTTTCAACTCTGAAAAGGACACTACTGAAATTTTTGATCGAATGGGGGCATTTGTGAATGACGTTCACAATTACCCCACAATTTTAAAATCATAGGGTAATTGTGAATTGGTAATAAATTTCTTTAGCAGTTAATAAGGAACCCTCTCAGGGTTCACACCACTTCTTTAGAAGTACTTTTAACCATTTCTTACCTTTTAAAAAAAGAAAATGTATTTAAAAAAAATTTGGTCGAAGTAAGATACATAAAATTTTGCAAGGGTTTTTTCGAAATAAAAAAAAAGATACTAATACTTGGAGAATTGTTATGAAATTTTAATAGCATATTAAGAAAGGACAGAAAAACATATTAAGAGTTGATTTTTAACAATATTAATGTTATTTTAGAAATTATAGGCGCCGTTCACAATTGCCCCAATTCACAATTACCCCGGTCAACCCTATTCTAATAAAAATATTAATTTATCACAATGTACCGGACACTTTTCATTTTTGTTGCACATATAATATATATGTACATATGTTTTATCAATTATCATCAAAATATCTCTTCATCTTTTATTTACAATAATATTTTTATACACATATGCTGGTATGTATACGTTTGTTTTATCAAAATAATAATAACTATTCATTTTTTCGATATAGCTATTCATTTTTTCGATATACCTACCTGCATATACATACAAAACACGATGCTGTTTGATCCGAAAATTTTATGTATGTGCTTACATAAAGTTTCTTTAAAAATGATATTACCGGCCCCTGGGGAAGTTTACTGTGCAAGTGCTCGGGCTTTATAGTGTTAATATACATGTCCATAGGTCTAAAGATGTAGAAATTATGGATGTGTGACAGACAAACAAACACATATGTGGAGATTTTTCTTCGGAACCCTAGAAATGAAGGAACAACAAACACAAAAAATTTATGGGACATTTAAGTTGTGTATGTAAACTTGCAACCTACGTGTTGTGAATTGTGATTACACAGTAAACGAAGGAAGGTCCTTCAAAAGCTACCGTTCTTACTGGCCCAGTATATTTGCAACATGACATAATGGTTCAGATGAAACGTAAAAAAATTTGATTTCTAATTTACGATAAAATAGAATATTATGAAGAGAATATGTAATTTTAGGTCGTAACCTTTTACATACGAATGTCATGGACATATGTTTTTAAATAAAATTTAATTATTTAAAAGATACCATTTTTTTTTAAATTACTTCATTCTCAAAAATTAAAGTTAAAAAATTTATATAATAGTAAACGTATACACTGCTAACGGAAGTGACACATAGCTTCCTCGTATCCGTAACAGACCTATCCAATCTTTAAAGTGATTTTGTACTTAAAATACATATTATCTTAAATTTCGTGTCTTATCATGTTGAAATAAAACAACGATTAACTTGTCTAACTATGAAAATTACGAAAAGTTGACTACATAGCTTTTCTTAAATATCAAATTAATCCGTAGAAAATATTAAAGAAATCAGCAAACATTATTTGACGTTTCAAACAGTCCAATTAAATGTTTTCTGGTTTTCACATTAATTAGAAAAACAAAGAATCCATTCCAAAGAATCCAACATTGATATATTTTACGTCTGCGCATGCCCAGTAACTATCATTATTCTGATTGTATTGACATTAATAGGGGACCATCTAAGTGTCAAACCGCCCAATTTCTACAAATTTTATCAAAAACGATCGAATAGTCCCGAAGTTATGCCATTTGGTGGGATCTTCGGACACAGACGGATTAACAGACAAACACAAAACCAGAATTGTTCAGGAAGCTTTAAAACGTAAAATTGATACATGAAAGGTTTTATTTCGCAGAGAAAAAATTCTCATGTTTTAAAAGTGATCCCAGTGGCGAAGCGAGGGAGGTGCAAGGGGTGCTATCATGACCCGGGCGCCACTTTGTGAGGGGCGTCAAAAGCTAATAGAAAGAGCGCTATATATCGCACAAACAAATCCCCGGCGAGCAAACAAAAAAAAAACGATCGTTAAGGCAACTTTTTGGGAGTTATATGAATTTACGGGAAGGAATTTTTTCCAAAATTTTAAAATACACCGTTCCACTACCCAAAATATTTAAAATTTTAGGAGTTAAGGAGGCGCAAAAAAGTGTCACACACCGGGCGCCAGTTATGCTCGCTTAGAGATAGGCAAAATACCCAATAATTACCCAAATGGGGAATATTCCCGGGAAAATTACCGATGGGAATTTTTCCGGTGCCCATTTCTACATACATATACAACGGTATATGCGTGATTAGTGTACAGATTAGGTATATAAAATATATTATGTACCAATAGAGATGGGCGACGGGAAATTTCCTATTGAGAATTTTCTTGCGAAAATCCCCATTTGGGTAACTATTGGGTATTTTGCCCATCTCTATACTCGCTACGGCTCTGAGGGATCGCAATGCTTTCGCTACTTTAGTAGTTTCGGAAGCAAAATCAATCATCCTAATTCAAATCATATTCATAAAGCTTGATTTGAAAAAAGAAAAATTTTTTGTAATTTAATGAGTAAATTCTGTCAAATCATTCATATTTCTGTATGAATGGAAATTCATTTCCGAACTAATATTTCTTGGAATCTCTTTTCGTAAAATAAAATAACATTATAGCTGCCAAAATCAGTTGTTTCCTATTTTAAGGAGATACTTATGCTCTATTAATACTCATCTATCTTTTTTTCATCTCTTCGCATTTTCGACACATAAAAATCATTTCAGTTCCGCTTCGTTACTTTTATCCAACGTATTAAAAACAATTACGAAAATTGTTGTGCAAATGTTAACAATTTATCACAAATAATGCCGCTGAATAAGAACACACAAATTCTGATAGGCTCTGTTTTTCTTAATAATACTATATTTTATGAACTGAATATGTAACAGAGATAGAACAGACACTATACGCTACTAGTTAGTTCAAACTGAATTATTTTTATGAGGAAAATATTTCACATTGAAATGTATACGTCAAACGTCTGTATAACAGGGATTCCAATTTTTTTGCGTTGGTGAGTCAAACTGTAAATGTCAAAATATTTGGCGAGCGAAAAAATAATTAAGGAAGGCCACACAGGGAAAATTCAAAATCATAAAATCTAAAATGAAAATGAGGAAACCCAGAAAATATCACATTTTCTGAATAATCTTGGTCATTTTTGCAGGAATAATGAAAACTTTGATACTCGTGTTAGTCAAATTTCACCAATAGATCTGACTCACTGTCAGATCATTTTTGTAACTATTAATTTTAAAAAAAAATGAAGCCAATGATGTCACCTCGTATACCAAATTTTCGAATGTTCGAAAAACTATAATTTTGATGTTAGAAACACGAAATTTGAGGCTACTCATAGCTGTTTGACACTGCTCTTCTTCATTCTTGTGAAAAGCGTCATTGTAACGGTAACAGAAAAATTACAGGCGAAAATGAAAACACATTTTCTAAACAAATTTGATTGAATTTAAGTAAAACTAGATCACTGAATAAAAATAGAAAACTAACTCGCATGGAAACTAAGGCTGAACACTACTGATCTATGTAATAACAAGATATCGTCCATATAATTATTAACCCTGCGTCTGCAATGTGAATTTTACCTACGTCATCTTCAAACTGGGTCATTAACGTCCTCCCTATGTTATACACTAAATAAAATGTCCAAAAAATTTCCGCAAAATATTCAGTTATTTACTACATTAGCTACAAAATTTTCCGATTATTTCAATTCTTATGTTACTACAGAGCGTAATTTGTTCAAAAAAAAAAATTAGAAATAAAATTTTGTTTAAAAATAAATAACTTTGCAATAAATGAATCCCAACAAAAAACATTTCATTTTAAAAATTTAGCCAAGACTCGCAACTATTTTACTCCTAAAAAGTTATGAGATCTAATGTTGCGCCAAGCCCTGAATAAGTCGGCATCATGGTCAAATCAAGTTATAAGGCTTGTCCGATTCCCGGAAGTATGGTAATTAGCCAATGGTCAATAGCACAACAGTCAGCTATGGGCTGTTAATGTTTGGTTTTATTTACCATAGTTTTTTGGCCGCTTCGCGAAACTATGGTAAATAAAACCAAACATTAACAGCCCATAGTAGATTATTGTGCTATTGGCTATTTACCATACTTGCGGGAATCAGCCAAGCCTTATAACCTGATTTGACCATGATGCCGACTTATTCAGGGCTTGACGCAACATTAAATCTCATAACTTTTTAAGAGTAAAATAGTTGCGAGTATTGGCTAAATTTTTAACATGAAATGTTTTTTGTTGGGATTACAGTTCTTTTTGTAAGTTGTTCGTGTTTTTTTTTTTGTTTTTTATTTTTTACAGGGTGTATTTTCTGGACATAAGCTCTTTTGAGTTCCTTTTGTAGGTTGTTCGTGTTTTTTTCTTTTTACAGGGACTACTTCCTGGACATCAGAAGCTCCTATCTTCATTGCCCACTCCCTATATATTTCCCTCTTTTCCTTGTGGGATTATTGATGGTAATTGGCAACAAGTCTGAGCGATATTGAGCCCTTAGCTAACACACTTCATGGGTCACGTTATTTGTACGCTCAACCCGCCTTGTATACCAAAACCAAATTTCATTTTATGAATATTTCTTAAAATCTAACATTAGTAGCAGTAAAATACATGTATGTAGATGGTATTATTAATTTTTGAAAACGACTAAATATTTAAATTTCGTAATAAATTTTGTCTCCGGAAATTTAGTAGAATCATTGGGAGTAATTTGAGTACAATTATTTACACCTATGCGCTTTTACAACGCTTTTATTAGCTTGATCTGTGATATCGTAAGGAAATCTAAGAACTCACTTGTCACCTACTTCTAATTATCGTTTCGATTTGAAACTTTGTGGAAGAGACTACTTAGAAAACTACTGCAATTCTATAAGTTACAATATAATTATGTGGCATCATAGAGTAAATAAATTGCCGTCATTAAGCGAATAATCGAATAGACATTTTTTAATGTTTTAAACTGTCAAATATTTTCAAAGTTTTAAAAATCACCAATTTTTCTCATAGTAACAAGAAAAGTAAATAATTTTTTCCTAGAAATACAAAAAAAAAACACCAAGAGCTTTTTGATTTGATTTTAATTTTATTTTATTTACTTATAAATATATCTACAACATACTTTATTATTTATAAGAAGTTGAAGAGGGAAAATCACGGATTTATTAATTTTCTCATTGCTAAACCCAGCCTACATACCAAATTTCAGCTTTCTAAAACTTCGCGAAGTACTCTATAATTTTAATGATTATCAGTGAGTGAGTGACGAATTTAATGAAATTTGTGTATTAATAAAATCTAAAGTAGTAAAGCTATAAAATTGAAATTTGGTATATGCCATTAGGCATACAGACTGCATTCTATCCTGATAATTTGAGCTCTTAAGTATTATCCAGGCCGATGTTATCAGGGTCCAAATATAGGCTGAACTGCTTCGAGAAAAGATATAGCAGTGCCCCGTTTGTTTTGTTTTGCTCATCTTGGCGGGGGCACTGCCGTGCCCCCAGATATTTTAAAAAACTGTTATAGGGTACTTTTTTTCAGTATAGGCTCCCATAGAAGAAACTGTGTTACCTGGATTAGCTAAAAAGAAGTACAATTAATTGGCCGAGTGAATATTGAGTATTTTTTGGGATATTATATCAACATTAAAATGTTGAGAATAAAATTTAAATGCCAAATATACTTCTTTATCAAAAGTTCGCCTTCATTCTCTTCATTTTATGCATTGCTTTCAGGAGCCTTCTCAAAATACACTTTTCATTTTGTAATAATATGTATCGAAAAAGTTACGAAAACGATCATCACCAAATACTAATGAAAACCGGACAACGTCAGTTGATATAAGCGACCTACCTTTTGTAAACATTATTTATGAATAGATATTAATCACACACAATTGACTGTTTCAGAAATATTCACATAGATAATTTCATTTGTGCCATAAATTGCCCAGATTGCAGACGGCGAGTTAAAATTTTCCAAGGAAAAATGTTTAACTGTAATATAGTCTTTCTAGCGTTTTTTTGAAAAAACATGTAAGTAAAGAATCTTTACCAATCTGAGATTGTTGATAATCCCACACTGCGAACCGCATTTTCAGAGTTTACGGACCACATTTTAAGAACCCCTTGTCTCGAAGATGCTTCTAATGAACGTTATGGTTGATACTATCTGTGTCATTAACTTTGCAACAGATAAAAATTGTGCAAAAAAAAAAATATAATCTTAAAAAAAAGTATTAAATATCAAGAAAACACGATTGGTGAAGTGCGTGTCTAACTCGTACATCGAGGGTTCCCTATACAATATTAAAAATAAACATAATCAGTAAAATGTTAGCTTACTATTCATTAGTTCATAGGAAAGAGTAAAAATTAACAGATTTTTTTTATTTTCTTTAAAAACTAATACGTATCTGAAACCTTCTATTTGTCTGAATTATTTCAAATTTTTCGGTTTGTAAACTTCGAAAAAAAGGCAAGGAAATTTTTGGGCATAAATCAAAAATTCATCCAGTAAAACATCCAGACTTGTTACGTAAATAACTATTAATATAATCGATTTTATTTATATGATTAAATTGTAATGTACACAGAGAAAAAATTCCAGTAAAAATTACTGAGCTGCCTCCGGTAAACGAGTCTTAAGTGACTAGTCCGTAGGAAATTATTAAGCAAAAATATAAAAAATGCTTTTCAAACATTATTTTTTACGATTCATTTGAAAATTTTTCCTGTACACCTTAAGAATTTTTCCTATACACCTTAAGAATTTTTCCTATACAGCTGCGTAAAATTCGATGGGCTAGTAAAATTTCAAGTGGACACCGGGAAAATTTACTTAATTTTTTGTAAAATTATCTGGACATATGAATAATTTTTACTGAGTCGTTGTGCATTTGTTATTTGTCACACACCACTGCATAGCCAGGCATCACATAAACTGAGAATAACAAGCATGCGCAATAGCACCGAGCATTGTCTAACACGGCCAACACGACTTCAGACAGCAAGTAACCAGGACTCCCCAGTTTGTTCGTTTAGTTGTTCAAATGTTCAATAGCCAAGGTGACTGGATGTTTATATAGTGTTATTTTTTTTATAATAAATTTTTAAAACAAAAAATTGTTGTGTTTCATGAATTTTTGTTTAGTTTTGATATGTTAATTGAAATATGTTTTTATACAAATTATTGTAATGTGCTTATTGTTAAAAATTTTTATCATATAATATGTCAAATAAAGAATTTATATATTTTTTTCCACAAATAATAAAAAACCACAAAAAATTTTTTCTATATTAATAATTTGATTTTAATGCTTACCCTTCTATCAATATCCTTTTAAACTATTTTAATTCAATTATTTATTAATAAATAAAAAAAAGCCTTATTTATAAATAATACGGTAATTTTTACTGCGCTATAGGATAATTTAAAATTTTTACTATAAATTATCGTATTTTTTGCTTAGCCTGTCACTTATGTCCGCATTACCAGAGAGCTCAGTAATTTTTTACCAGAAATTTCAGTAAAAATTACTGTATTTTTTTCTCAGTGTACCTAAAAAAATGGAAATTATTTCAACAAACGTCTTATATTTACATTAATTTATATTCTATGTATATTGTGTCAGTACTTCATTTAATAAATCTTTTGTTAGCACACTTCTATTGAATTATTCGATATACCAATAGAAATACAGTTTTCAATAGAAATTATTTCTTTAATTTGGTGATGAGTGATGATAATTTTAAAGAAAAGCTTAAACAACTGTTTTCAAAACTATTGTGTTTTGTATACTTATTAAAAAGAATAGGAATCACAAACAGATATTTATTATTTATTTCAAAAAAAAAAAAATAATAATAAATTGTAATTGCTCGAACGTCCTAAAATAAAAACGCCGTGAGCAGCGGGGCCCCATCACGGTAGTCGAATTTTCCCCTTCATCTTCGGTATTGAATGTCTACAAGCGAAATATGATTGAAAGTCTACAACCGAATTGTCATTTTGTTGGTTTCAAAACTGGTGATGAGTGTTCGGCTGATCGAGGCTTTAAAAAAAGGTTTTAAGTATTTAAGGGCTGTATCTCAGTAAATTTCAATTTTGTGCCGAAAACAGGTAGCAGAAAAAAAGCCAACACAATTCGTACGAGGACATTCCTGCCCATGTTTATCCGCTAATTGCCTTTATGTTTTAGTTTTAAAAATTAAAAAAGGACCTTAAATAGTAAACTGGAAGGCCTTTATAAAGATATTTTTTCTTTCCAAAAAAATCCAAAATTTCTATTTTATAAATACTAAAAATCCAAAATTCCTAATTTATAAATAAACAGTGACTTTAATAACATTTTTAAATTACTTAATATGTATGTATTTCATTTGTCATAAAAGTAAGTTCACTTTTTTTTAAATTTTTTAAAATTACTATTCGCCTACTTGTATTTAGAATAAACATAATGCTTTTAAAACACATTTAACAATAGCATTCAATTCCGATGTAAAAATGGGAGAAGTGGGGGGAAAAGTGATGCGGACTCCCTACAAGGTACTAGCTGGATACTAACTGAATACACGTACAAAATTTCAGCCCTCTAGGTTTCCTTATGGAGTCTCTAGACATGTTAGAAAACAAGCAAAAAAATTAAGGAAATATTGGCGTAAAAATCGTGGGGGTAAGGGTTAAAAGTTGAAACCTCCAAAAAACAGTGTCTGGCTATTAGCTTAACCTGTACACCAAATTTCAGCCCTCTAGGTTTATTTGGGGAGATTTTGACCCGAACGAAACTGTTAAAAAACAAAAAAAATCATGTTCTTTTGGGTATAAAAATGGTGGGGGTAGGGGTTAAAAGTCGAGACCCCCAAAAGGCACCCCCTTGATACTAACTCAATCCGAATACAAAATTTCAGCCCTCTAGGTTTATTCGGGTGACCTGTGCGAGTGGTACAAACTTCGAAAACGTCGAAAATGCATGAAATTGTAGCTTAAAAATGAGGGGGGTGGGGGTAAAATATTAAAACCTCCAAAAAGCACAACCTAGGTACGAACTTTATCAACACACCAAATTTCAACCCTCTACGTTAATTCTGGGGGGCTGGGGGCCTGTTAGATCCAGCGAAAATCGTTTTTCCCCCCTCTACTCCCACCATATCATCCTAGGAAGCTGAATTTTGGATATGTTGTAGATAATTGACCGAAACATTATTTAAAACCGGTTTGGAAAAGTTTTATTGCTTTTCCGCCCCCCACCACCCCCTTAAAGGTCGGGTCCGAAAAAAAATTTGCCCAAAATTTGACCCCACTTTGATAGTATTGTTGTGCATCGGAATAAGCCCCACTTACCAAATTTCATCTCTTAACTTCCATAGGGGGGCCCTACACATATTAAAAGGTTGCGGGAAAATATATATATATATATATATATATATATATATATATATATATATATATATATATATATATATATATCAGACATCTTTTTTTTTTACATAATCGTGTTCTACGGGTCCGAAAACGGATAGCGCCCCTGGTCTCGCCTCTCGCAGCTCTTATCGTATAGACTGTATAAGTCTAATTTTTCGGAGAAAATTCGACTAAAAACTGTAATTGAAAACTCGATCCATAAATATGAAAAAAATCAAACAATCTCGAAATTATATTACGCGCTAGGGTTCCACCGTGGGTCGAATGAAATTCTTTTGTATTTCCAAAACAATTTTATTATAGAAAATTTGCTTTTGTAAAGATATTACATTGTTCCCTGTTATAAATGATGTATTATTATTTGAAAATCAATTTAAAATATAATTGGTAAAACTATTGAATACAAATATTCTGAAAATTCGATTATAATTCGAAAAATATTTCAAGTCGAAACCAAACCAAGAGCGATTACAGAGGAGGAGATGACTCCCCCCCCTCTAAACAGCGATTAATACAAATTTTCAGTGATTTAAAAAACCTAAATAAAATGACACAAAATGATGAAACTGGAAACAAACTGATTTTAAATAGGGTAATTTGGGCATGAGCTTTTCACTTTTGCTATAAAAATGACCCAATTTCTCTTACAAATGCAACTATGATCCAACAGAAAACGCTTTTCTAGACTTCGGAAACCTATAATTTCTTTCTAATTTCATCATTTAATCATTTTATTTAATATTTTTACGAAATTGAAAAACTCTAGTAAATTTGAAGCCGTCACACACAGGTGAAATTTACTTAAAAGTTGGTCAATATTACATGAAGTGCACTTACGCCTATATATTGCTTTAGTTTGCCTAAAATAATAGTTAGTTTGCCTAAAATATTGCTACTAGCTATATTTATACTAAAATAAAAAGAAAGATGATAGAATTTTACTATCTGAACTGCCTGAAAAATGATTATGAATATTTTTAATTTGTATACCTTATTGACTTCGTTTTGTTTAGGCAACGCAAATAGACGCAGCCAAATTTAGTATTATCTAAAGGCTACTGGAATATTCTTTATAAATACACTGCTGATCTGATTAAGAGAAATTGTTGGAAACAAATAGCTTAAAACATAGCTATGTTGTTTCTAACAAATTCCGTTCTAAATCAGCGTAAAATTTTATTGAAATTCACCAAAAGGTATAAGAGTTATTAAAATTCCACCCTGTATACATATATAATGTGTTTACTTAAAAAATTCCTAATTTTTTTTTTTTTTATATCTGTGTGACCAATACGCATATTTCTTTCTCTCAATCAGAGCACTAATGTAGGTGTAAAAAACGGGTTGAGTGTAAACTTTTTCACTATGAGAAAAAAAAAATAGAACGATAATGTACTCGTATAGCCTTGTGTTTAAAATATCTTTACAATCGTAAAGTAATATATAAATGTTTTAGTTATTTAATACTAATACATTTACCTGACGGTATGTAATCCATAACGTTTTAATCCTAATATTCACTAAATAAAATATTAAACGTTATTTGAACAAATGTTCAAAATTATAATAAATTACTCCGCAAAGCAGTCAAAATCGTGTTTAAATCAAACGTGTGGGTACTGGGTAGCTAAATAAAACGTGTAAAAAGCGTTTTACAGATCCCTAATAGATGGTATCATATGTCTTGTTGCTAATTTAGGTTACTACTTTTTAATCAGAGTAACTTTATTTTTCTCAATTTTGGCCATAAATTGCATGAATTAAATTAATTTTCTTTTTCTCAAAGCAAACCCTATTGAAGTGATTTGAATTAGGGTGTTTAGTTTAACTAAGTTAATTTGGGTATAAACTATTCATTTTTACTATCAAAATACCGTAAAACCGGTTAGAACCGGACAGAGGGTCTAAGCCGGGACACATTGCACCAATATACAAAGTAAATAATTTCTACACTAACCAGCAACAATAAACATTTGTTACTTATGTCATTAGAGAGAGAAAAACATCCTCTAAACAGCTATACCAATAAAACCAAGGATTTCAACTTTTACTATTTCATTTTACAGGATTACCATCCTCCAGTTTTTCAAAGAAATAAAATGTGTGTCTAACTTAGACATGTAATTTTCGTCATAATTGTCATATTGTTTTAGTCTTGATATGTATACTTATGTTCAGAATTTTATCGCGCACCATTTAATGATGTTTGAAGTTGTATTCGATGTATACCTATATAAAAAGATACATGCTATATATATATATATATATATATATATATATATATATATATATATATATATATATATATATATATATATATATATACCATGTGAATTTTTTGAGAGCTGCCATTTCTATTAAAACCAAATTTTTATGATAGAAATGGTAAAAGGTTCTTTTCTTAGATGTAATGGAAATGTAACCAAGAAAAACACTATCGGTTTACTTCATAGAGAGGCATACTATATGCATTGATCCCTCTCCCTTCCCACAAAATGTTTTGAAGCCTTTGACAGGTTCAAAGACATCAGACGATATAAAACACTATCCTAACCCTGCCGGGAAAGATTAGTTTACATGTTATTACATTATTTAAGTAAATGTCCGGGTCAAGACCGATTTAGACCCGGACATTTATTAATTTTTTTTTTTTTTTATTTTTACTTATAATGAAACAAATGGATCAGCAATATTATAAATAATATACACTCTTTCTAATGATAATACTTTTATTTGTGATATCTATGAAGGAAACATGTATAAACCTAAAATTAACCGACAAATTGTAAAAAAAGTCCAGGTCTAGTCGGCTTTACGGTAATCGAATCCCTTTCATAAATGCGACTAATCCGACAAAAGCCTTTTTTCTAGTGGCCTACGAGCCTACTTTTGGTAAAAATGAAAAGAATAACTTTAAACACTTATTTTAATTAAAAAATGTATAATATTATTTAATTAATTTTATATACTTATATGCTCAAGGCTTAATTTTATGCTCCATATGATTCGAAAAAAAAAAATTAATTGGAAAAAGGTAATCCCTTAATATTACCAATAATAATGTAATTTTTTTGACCAATATTATCCGACCGTTGGATAAACATACAATGTGTGTTGAATCCGTTTGATCAATCAAATACACATTAAACAACCAATTTTAAAAATAATATTTTCATCTGTTTTTCGTTTTTTGTTCTATCAAAAAGTACATTTAAATTCATTTGTGTTACGTAATGTACGATACTAATGAACCCTCATGAGCGACTCTAAAATTAATGATTTTAACTTTTACTTTTTTAACTCATCTACATTTGGTGTGCTCTTTGAGTGAAACGTTTTACGACCGCAACTCAACACGTGGTTTAACTTTTTTGTCGTACGTATTTTTTTTTTTTTTTAGATTAATAGTTTTTCTCATTATCCAGACATTTTTTTTTCAATTTGTAAGCACTTCTCGACTATATTTACCTAAAATATACTATTTTACATTTAATATACTTTAGAATCTGAGAAGTATTTTTCTCACGAATTGTTTTTCTTCATAAAATCGACCAGATAGAATTTAATAGAGCTTTTAATGTTTCAAAGCTTTGTGTCCTAGTTTAAAATTTGGAATATTTTTCACAAAACTATGAAGAAAGTGAGTACACAGTTTAATCAATTTTTAAATCATCTCCTAATTGAATCGAATATTCAAATTAATACCTTGAATCGACCCTAATTTGGTTTTTTTTATCTCCTTACTAGTGCTGAAAAATTTTTGAAAATATGAAGTAAGCTAGCGCTAGCACAACTACAATATTTTTGGGATTTTACACGTCCCTTTTTCAAACTTTTGTCTTACATCAACATAGGAAAATCATTTAAATACCACTATATATTGATGTAATTTAAAAACAAACTGTCAGCAGTTCAAAAACTATTGAATATTCCAGTAAATAGTTCTTAACTGATAATAAACTGCAGCATAACCTCTTTTTTGTGCGACCTTTTTATAGATTTAAAAAAAAAATAGCCCATTAAATAGCATAATTTGATAGAAAAAAATAGTTTCAATAATAATTTTTTATTATTCATGCCGGAGAAATACTAACTTGGCGCACACATTTCTGTACGCAAAATAGCTGTTTGCCCACTATGCTCTTCCCGCATACCTTTTTTGCGTGTGGAAAGTAACTTTCCACACGCAAATTGACAATAAAACACGCAAAATTTAATCAAAACACGCAGAGCCGCCTCTTGATTTTTTATTTAATAAATATTTCATAATTATTTCTATAGAAACCACCAACAAAGTAATTTAAACGATAATTAATTCAGAAAAAAAAAAGACGAACATTTAAAAATATTATTTTAAAAAGTAATAAAAATGTCAAAAATAGTGATAATAATAGAAAAAAGTATGTGAAATTCGTAATAAAGAAAAAGTATGTGCAACTCGTGTGGGATTGTCGATTGTCGAACCCACTCAAGCGAATGAGCGCACTCACTACGTTCGTGCGCTCAACTTCGATTTCGTGGGCAATCGACAATTTCCCGCACTTATTGCACAATGTACTATTTAAAACTGTTTCTTAAATTCCGTAAGATCCGACATTGATTAGTACAGTGTAATCAAATGCGATGACAGAAATGGGAAAGTAAATTTCTCTGCTGACTGTTTTTAAAGCATTTTATCATGACATTGCATACGTATTGCATTATTCAGTATTTTTGACATGTGTAAGTATTGCAACTTTGCAATAATATAAAAATCTCGTTTAGAAAAGCATTTTTTTAAGGCAAACGTGAAGTTTTGAGTTATGTACTACTTATTTTCTATGAAACTTTTTCGATTGAACCATACGGCTCCGATTTTATGCAGGCACCACCCGCACCGCCTAAAAAGAGATTATGCTGTACTTTAGAATAAAAATGTTAATTTATTTTAACATTAAACTTGATATTTCTCTGGAAAATATAATCATGAGACGCGTTAAAGAATTTCAATTACATTCATCGCATTCCGTTCATGTATGCAAAACGATTAAGAACCACTGCAGTAAAATATGTTACGTAAATAAATTTATAGATATAGTTGTTGTAATAATATGACGTAATAAGAACAAACAGCCACTTACTTTACTTATCTAGACAATGCCATGTTATTAAAACAAAAGTCATATAGAATTATATATGTATCAACTTGTATAAATGTGTCTGCCTAGGTTGCGCTTTGAGCTTGCTACATACCACATGTGATAATTTAATATAGTATACTTTTATATAGTATCTCTCTGATCTCCTATTACTTCAAATTGCACCGTATAACCAACCGCTTTTCTAACTTTATAATTACAATTTTTGACAATTAACTTACTGCGAGAAAATTATTTTAACATTCCTGGAAAAAATTAAAAGAACAAAAAAATTCCTAAATTTTCTAGTGTTTTTTTAGAAGTTTTTAAAAAAGGATTTTGGATCTTTAAAATAGAGAATTATCTGAAGAGCAAACAGCTTTTTTAGAAATTAACTGTAGAATACTACAAAGGGTGAAAAAACACCTATGCGTTGTTATATTTACGTAATTTAAAAGAGGATATAGAGAGTTTTTGCTAAGTTTTTGTTGTATACATCTTCAGTACTAGTAATAATTTCCGTTTTCTTGGCTTTATCTCTTTTATTATTGCATTTACGTAAATTTTAAATTTGCAGTTTGTTTTTAGAAAAGAATAGAAGGTTTATATTTGTTTCGAATATAAGAATTATTAAATATTTTAACGAAAACACATGATCAATTGTATTTGAAATGGGGTATATATTTCAAACCAAAGAAGAGTAAAATACGATTTTCAAATTCCAAGATGACGTAAAGTTTTGGTCAAAAAACAATTACTTGGTCATGTATAGTCAATCCTCGTATAACACGATTAATTCGTACCGTGTTATATCGAAAACGTGTTAAGCGAAACCTAAAAGTAATACAAATTACGATAATGCGTTCCGTGTTATATCAAAAGCATGTTCACAGAGTACCGTGTTATATCGAAACCATGTTATAAAATTTAAAACCATAAAAGTCATCTAAAAAAATAATTTTATTTCAAGTATTTGTAATGATTTTTTTAACAGTTCATTTATAAAAGCAAAAACAAACAAAATTTCAATATTTCAGTATAAAGAAAAATAAGTAATATTTAATTATAAATAAAACCAAACATAAAAATTATGAAATATAAACTAAAAAATACCACTTCCTGCAGTAATAGGAACAGCTGACTATTAATATTAATCATCGCTGTCATCTGAAATCACTAGTGGCCTAACTTTTTTTCTTTTAATGGACCGAAAGTCCTCATCGCTTTGAATATCTTCATCTTCAAATCAAGCTGAATTAGCATCAGACACCAATGGGTTCTTACTTTGTAATTGAGCCAAAACTTCTCGATACGGAGCTAAGCAACTTTGTAGTTCCCTTTTAAACTTTCCCCTACGTACTACCGGAGGATCTTTTTCTATGAAATGAAATTTTAATTGTTTGACCAAATCTATTCCTTTTTGCACATCATTTAAATTTAAATTTGCAACAAATCCATCATTCATGTTTTCAAAATTATCGTTTATATCAACTGAAACAGTGTTATAGAAAAGTTCGTGCTATAATAGGGTTGTCCAATTTTATTAAGTCGTGTTATATCGAAACCGTATTCTAAGAGTATCGTGTTATACGAGGGCTGTCGCAATTTCAGTACCGTGTTATATCGAAATCGTGTTCTAAGAGTACCGTGTTATACGAGGGTTGACTGTATATACCAAAGTGAACCGTGTGTTCAAATTCAATTTAGCTGGCCATTATACGTAAGTGATCGTATGACTATTAACGTATTAGGTTTAAATACATAGGGGAAACCTGTACAAAATCGTACACCAGGGTAAAACAGTATAGTAGGCCTATTTTTGTTATTAATTAAAATTTCCCGAACGCAAGCCGCTCAACAACGTCCACCAATGAGAGCTATTTGTCAACAAACATTTGTAGCGGCAAGCACGAACGTTTTCAAAATATTTCATTTTAGTGTTTTTCGGTAGACTTGATCTTATTTTTGTGAAAATTCAAGTAAAACTAGTTAAGTTTATGTGTATTACAAGTTAGTCTCTAATCAGTTATGTTAAAATGTGTGTATTTACTCGTAATTTACAATATTTGTACCGGCAAAATCAATTTGCATATGTAGTAGTGAGTTATATGATTATACATAGGTCTCTGGGTCAAAATCGTACGGGGTAAAACCGGCCTATATACAATTTTGACTTGGATGTATCAATATGAAGTAAACTAATTTTTTTTATTAGATGTTAGTTGCAAAAAGATGTCACGTAATCATAAAAGGACTACTACTGGCAAAATAAATCGGACTAGAATAACATTAGAAAAGCCGTTGAAGCTGTTTTTGATGGAATCATGGGGTAGGTACTTCAAAACTGCTCGAAAATGTCAGGTATAAAAATTAACATTATACAAAATTGAGTCAACAAATTCAAACAAAAAGTGGGATTTGGGTTCTTCAACACGAAAAGGCCTAAGACGATTTAAATCGATTTTTTCGGTGTCGCGTATAGTATACGATGTTGTCCATGTGTTGGGGTAAAACCGTAATAAATAGTGGTTTGAATTTTTTGTGTTATTTTTGTTTAAAATTGTAATTATCCAAAATATGTTTATATGACTATGTTCCTTACGAAACTGACCAATTATAAACGTTGGTTTCATACATTTATCTTTTCAAATGAATGATCTACAACCCTAAATCCTTAGCTATACGGGTTTGACCCGGTCTCCCCTACGAACAAAAGTTTACAATATATTAATATAATGTTCACAAACACATCGACAATGTTGAAATTTAAAAAAAAAAAAAAACGCCGTGAGCAGCGGAGCCCCATCACGGAAGTCGAATTTTTCCTTTCATCTTCGGTATTGAGTGTCTACAAGCGAAATATAATTGAAAGTCCACAAGCAATTTGTAATTTTGGTAGTTTCAAAACTGATGATGAGTGTCCGGTTGATCGGGGCTTTAAAAAAAGGTTTTAAGTTTTTAAGGGCTGAATCTCAGTAAATTTCAATTTTGTGCCGATAGCAGTTAACAGGGAAAAAGCCAACACAATTCGTACGAGGGCATTTCTATCCATGCTTATCCGCCAATTGCCTTTGTGTTTTATTTTTAAATATTAAAAAAGGAACTTAAATAGTAAACTGGAAGGCTTTTATGAAGATATTTTTTGTTTCCAAAAAAATCCAAAATTTCTATTTTATAAATAATAAAAATCCAAAATTCCTAATTTATAAATAAACAGTGACTTTAATAACATTTTCAAATTACTTAATATGTATGTATTTCATTTGTCATAAAAGTAAGTTCACTTTTTTTTAAATTTTTTAAAATTACTATTCGCCTACTTGTATTTAGAATAAACATAATGCTTTTAAAACACATTTAACAATAGCATTCAATTCCGATGTAAAAATGGAAGAGGTGGGGGGAAAAGTAATGTGGACTCCCTAAAAGGTACTAGCTGGATACTAACTGAATACACGTACAAAATTTCAGCCCTCTAGGTTTCCTTAGAGAGTCTCTAGACGTGTTAGAAAACAAGCAAAAAAATTAAGGAAATATTGGCGTAAAAATCGTGGGGGTAAGGGTTAAAAGTTCAAACCCCCAAAAAACAGTGTCTGGCTATTAGCTTAACCTGTACACAAAATTTCAGCCCTCTAGGTTTATTTGGGGAGATTTTGACCCGAACGAAACTGTTAAAAAACAAGGAAAATCATGTTCTTTTGGGTATAAAAATGGTGGCGGTAGGGTTTGAAAGTCGAGACTCCCAAAAGGCACCCCCTTGATACTAACTCAATCCGAATACAAAATTTCAGCCCTCTAGGTTTATTCGGGTGACCTGTGCGAGTGGTACAAACTTCGAAAACGTCGAAAATGCATGAAATTGTAGCTTAAAAATGAGGGGGGTGGGGGTAAAATATTAAAACCTCCAAAAAGCACAACCTAGGTACGAACTTTATCAACACACCAAATTTCAACCCTCTACGTTAATTCTGGGGGGCTGGGGGCCTGTTAGATCCAGCGAAAATCGTTTTTCCCCCCTCTACTCCCACCAAATCATCCTAGGAAGCTGAATTTTGGATATGTTGTAGATAATTGACCGAAACATTATTTAAAACCGGTTTGGAAAAGTTTTATTGCTTTTCCGCCCCCCACCACCCCCTTAAAGGTCAGGTCAGAAAAAAAATTTGCCCAAAATTTGACCCCACTTTGATAGTGTGAGGTGCCTCGAAGATGAGCCCCATTTACCAAATTTCATCTCTTAACTTCCATAGGGGGGTCCTACACAAATTAAAAGGTGGCGGGAATATATATATATATATATATATATATATATATATATATATATATATATATATATATATAATATCAGACATTTTTTTTTACATATTCGTGTTCTACGGGTCCGAAAACGGATAGCTCCCCTACTCTCGCCTCTCGCAGCTCTTATCGTATAGACTGTATAAGTCTAATTTTTCGGAGAAAATTCGACTAAAAAGTTCAATATTGTCTATTTACTGCTCCCTGTACGGAACCTTAATTGTGCAAGTTCGTCCCGCTCCTGACCGATCAGTTTGTTTAGAAATAGTGTTATTAACTTGAAACTAGGGTTTCCGCGTTCCATTACCCTCTAACAAAATGGATGCAAAATATCTCAATTAACACCTACATTATTTGCCGTATATTTTAGATAGAGTTCAAAACTATTTTTGAAAACAACAAAAGCAAACTTATCTAGAGAGATCCATTTACTTATTATGTACAGTTTGACGAGAACGAATACAGTTGCGAAACAAACGAAAGACGTATTTATATATGAACTTTTCACTTAAACTCAATTTTATATGATATGAATAACTTTCAACAAACTTTGACATTTACACATACAAGCCCACATTCACACCAAATTCAAGTGAGTGAGATGTAAAAAAAAATTTTCCCATCATGCACACTTATATTTTTAAATTGAGTTTCACTTGTTTTGTTTGTGATAATGTGCGTACAGAGATGCCATCTTCAACGCACCCCATAGTACGTAAGGTATGTAAAGTATTATATTTTGATTTAAACGTGATTTTTTCGATAAAATCACATTTATTGTATTAATGTTTAAAATGATACGGTATTATAAATAGATTTAAAATGAGATTTAATGGAATTTGATGAAAAATTTCTAAAGTACCTAGTATGAGACTACCCAGAAGTGGGTATTCTGGGATTTTTTTTCTAATAAAAATATGAGTGAAAAAACTCACGTGTGATACGCTGTTGAGCTGTTGTTCCATGTAAACTGATTTTCGAAAAAAACGAAAAATATGTGAATTTTTTTATACAATATTCTTATGGTACCTCAGCTATTAACATATTAAGGTGAATGCGGGAGAGTTGCCGCACATTTTGAAAACACTTGATAATTCTTTAAGTTGTACATTTAATTAATTTGAAATTTGGTACACAATAAATATAAACATTGTTCTTTAAAATTATTTATAAATAATTTTAAATTTTGAGTCATACAGGATTCATAATTACAATTTTTGTAGAGCCTGCAAAGCGGCGTCTGTCCCACACCCATGGGTGAGATGCCGCATCGAAAGAGGAGAGACACCGCATAGTTCATATTAAAAATTTAGCATTTTTTTGGCGCAGCGTCCCTCTTGAACATAAATTACACACATCTCCATGCATGATGCATGTCATATGTAACCATTTTTGGTACTTTATACATCTTAACCAGTCAGCTTTTTTTGTTGTTTCTGAGTACTTTTCAAAACATTCAATACACAGGCAATCATCATTATTTTCGTTATCTTTACCAATTTGAGGGCTCTTCCTGATCCATTAATGGGTCTTTTATATTAACGTGGCATAATTTACAATCCAAAAAAATTGTATAATTAAGGTATATGTCTTTAATATGTAATATGATGCGGCATCTATACCAACTTTAAATGCAACATCTTTCCTTTTTGTTGGGATAGATGCCGCATGCTGCTATAGCAAGCATAGTGCGGAATTCTAACCTAAAATTTTATACAGTACTTTTAAAATATACCTAAATTAATAACAAAATAACTCATTTTCATTAAAAAAATTACATATACATTTTTAAATTCTACTGAGTTAAATGCTTGATAAAATATTATGTTAAAAAACTTACTTTTTAATAATAAAAAGTTGGATAATTACTAAACTGATGGACTAATCAAAAATGTTACCATATACAGCTTAAATAAATAACTTATTTTAAACATATAATCCATTAATAGCGCTATCTATCAATCAACGGACGAACTATGGCTACTGCGGCATCTCTCCCGCACTTACCCTAATTGACAAATAGTTCGAATGTCTTTTCCATGTTTAGAAATAATTAGCAAATTCAAAAAAAATCTGAAACTTGACCAGTAGATAGAAAGTGCGGCTACGTAATAACATAAGAAATACCAGTTAGTGCTAAAAAACAAATTTTAAATCATAAAACACACCCTCAAAGTAGGAGCAGGCCCGGATCTAGGGGGGGGGCAAACCGGGGCCCCTGCCCCAGGCGTCAGTTTCAGCGGACGCCAAAATCATACTAGGTCGGTCTATATCAAATGGTCTAAAAAAAAAGTTGTTTGCTCGACCATTTTAGAAAAAATTAATATTTTTCCAGTTGTTTCTATTATATTTGAAGTACTGAGAACAATTGTTAAAAAAATTATCTTGAACCATTTAAGCGTGGTAGCCATTTATTTTTGTTTTCCAATTTACGCTGATTTTTGTATTTACAGCCATTTATGCCAATGCACATATTTCATAAACCGTTCATCCTAAAAGGTTGAAATAAAAACCATTTTAAAGGTAATAAATGTCTCTATTTTAAGTGATGTCCATATTTAACCTATTTTCGCCCTTCCATAAGAAAAATTTACCTAAAGCTGGATATCAAAATTTAGCAAAATTCACTTTTTGAACATTTTTTTTCTTATAGAAGGAATGTTTTAAACCTCGCTTAGTATTTTTTATGAGAATAGCTATACGGGTACAACTACCCATTATGAAACAAAACACACTATTTCAATTGTGAAACTTGTATCCTTTAATTTTTACAACCTTCCGAAAACTGACTTTTTTCCAAATTTTGGAATTTTGCGCCCCTGTATCTCTGATGGGGCTGGTGATAAAAATTTGAAATTTGCACAACTTGTAGTGCTTTCGGAGTAGATTTATAAAGGACTTATATACTTATGAGATTTTTGACAATTTATGTCAAACGTTGGAGAGGGGGGCGCCATTTTCAAGTTTCTGTCCCGGTTCTAAAAAAAACGTAGATTCGGCGCTGAGTAGGAGCTTAGAAATTTTAAAATGAATTAAATTTTATTATACTGTGCAGAGTTTTAATAACAAAAATATAACATTCTTTTTTGCATTCACGAATTTTTTAAGGGCTGAAATCACTCTTTCAAATTTGAACTAACAATGATTCATTTTTTCTTTAATTTTCGTGAGCTCATGGGGTTTCTTTCTCTTGTTAGACTTCAGGATGTATATTTCAACAGAGAGTCAATATCAATCAGTTTCTACGTGTCAAAGTATTTATTTATAGATGCAATAACTTCCAAACGAAACATTCGATTCTTATGAGATTTGACGAGAACGTTCAGTCAAACATATGGTGGATAACCGTAAACGGGTATATCTAACGAAAGTACAATTTAAAATTTTGTTTGCGCCATCTTATAGAAAGCGAAACAAATCACAAATAATCGGTATATTTAAATCATTGTCATATGTAAACTACACGGAGAGAAAAATCCTATAATTTTTGTAGAGAAAATTGCAGAAAAATTACTATGCTCCCCTATAATCCGTGCGCGATTGCCGACCAAAATAAAAAATATGTGCTAGCATGGTAAAATTTAATGTGGTGCTAACACAACTTTTATCACACTCTTATGCATGTATATTATAGTTTAATTCTTGTTGTCGTACTCTTTCATTTGCGCATCTGACTCGCGACCTTATATTGGTTGCACTGTACCTGTAAAAACATGTATACAAAAATTATTGCCAACAATATATTGTAATTACATATACTAAAGATAGGTAAATAACAAAAAGATGAATTAAACGATGACATCATCCTAAGAGAGTGTAAAAGCAACTGACTACTAAGCTGCATCAAGGTGCTTGGTGGGAGCTGTCTGACAAAGTTTCTTCCACAGTCCACACCTATGGTTCGCATGTAACCCATGTAACTAACTCGCTGATTGAGGTACATTTCATTACAGCGATCCCAACAAAACCAACCTTCTTTCTGTTTTTTTTTCTTTCTATTATTAGCATGTTAGCATGGAAATTTTTTTAATAAACACAATTGAAAATTAGTTTTTTGTCGGTGATGGAACTTTTTACTGTGCTGTTTTACAAATTTTACGGAGATAATATTACGAAAAGAACATTCCATCCTTTAAATTTTTTATGATTAATTATAATCTTTATATTTTTACCTTACAGAATTTAATATGTTCGTCTTTTACACGTCGATTGTAGTGCTGAGCACAGTAATTTTTATAGGAATTTTCTCTCCGTGTAGTTTTCGAGGGTAACGCTTATGGCAAACTGATACGTTGCTCATTTGTTAAAAGTTTTTTTTTTTTAATAAGTATTATAGTGGTATTTGAATTATCTTTCTATATTAATAAATCTTGCTAGCTGAAAATTTTAAAGGTGATTCAAAATTCGATGTCGAAAAATCATCGTCCTTCAGAATTAAACCAAATACAATCTATACTATACCTATCGTATAGATATACACACAGTCAAAAAATTTCTGTCAAATTTAACACATTTCACATGCGTAGAACGGTTCTCTCAATTTTTTGTGTTATTTTAACACAAAGCATATGCATGCATCAAATCTTTACACAAGATTTCTGTCAATGATTTAACACACAAGAGGACATACATTTTGTGTTAATTTTTCAGATTTATCAGAGTTAGTCTGTTGTTAAACTTTTTTATTCAATATTTTTTACTTCTACTGCAGCTTAAGATATTTGAAAATCGTCAAAAATTATAGGTAACGGTTTTATTGACATATTATTATAAATGAGACTCAAAGAACGCAAAGTAAATCAGTCCTTTGTAAAAATTCTTACTTGTTTCCATATATATCTACCAAAATATATATAATAAAAAAAGTGAGAGCAGTTCTTATTATTAAACAAAACCGAACAATTATAAGTTTTTTCAGTTATTGACGAATGTAGTTTTATTAAACGTTTAAAAATGAAAAAAATTTCTTACATTTTAAGGTTATTTTGTAACTGAATCTGTAACAAAATAACCTTAAAATGTAAGAAAATTGTTTCATTTTTAAACGTTTAATAAAACTATATTCGTCAATAACTGAAAAAACTTATAATTTTTCGGTTTTGTTTAATAATAAGAACTACTTTCACCTTTTTTATTATATATATTTTGGCAGATATATATTATAATGTAGTTTATGTACTTATAACATTCTTTTGCTCTACACAAATATTGTGTTACTTCTTTGTTGTTCAAAACACGTTAACATTTTTATTCTGTTAAACCGAAATTTGTGTTAATATGTTCATTTAACACAAACACGAAATGTTACATTAACGCAGGGTTGTGTTACTTAGTTAATACAAAAATTTTAACCACTAGTTTTTTTTTTTTTTTACGCAGAACACAAATTTTTTTACTGTGCATATACCTATCTATCGAAAATGGAATTTAACGATTGAATTATATCTACGATATCTCCATTTGAAACACACATAGAATATAAATATTATTAGTAAAAGAGGTGCACGTGATAGTAATAACAATAAAGACATATCCGAAATGTGTATTATTACATTGGAAAACAAACCCTTTATGGTATTAATTGCAATAACCATAATCGGATATAAATTATACTAGTTATACTAATTTTCGGATTTAAATGTATCACCAAACATTATTAATATTAGAAAACATAAATACAAATCAGATAGATTTTAAATCTTGAAGAAACTTTTTTGAAAAATTTTAATAAACCTGATAGCGTCATCGAAAAAATTGCTTTTTCTGAAATTAAACTTAACGTAATTTTCCCGCGAAACAATCAGGTACAAAAGTACCTATATCTAAGAAAAAAAAAAGAATTTATCAAAAATTAAATAATGTCTATTAATATTCTTCAGTTATTATATTTGTATACCACTTGTTTTTTTTTGAATTTCCGCGCACTTATGTTGTAGCAATATAAAATCATTGTTGAAAAAGCGTTGTAAAAACGTTGTAAAATAATGTTTTTAAATTATAATTAAAAAACGGCATATAGTGAATAATTTTTATTTCCTTACACGTTTTCATTTTATTGAAAAAAATCGTGTGAATATGTCAACTTCCTATAAGAGTCCGTATTAAAATTACAAAACTGAAATCGTTTTTCTCAAATTGGGTAGCAATTTTTTTTTCGGTAAGGGCTTGTATTATTGGTGTTGAATTAAATAAATATCTAGAGAAGTTTCGTTAAAATCTTTTGAAAAATAGTTTTCCGGAGCAACTACCTTAAACAAAAATTAACCAAACTGAAAAGAGTTGAATTAGAGTCATTGGAAGATAAAATTTTGATTTTTTTCTTTCAAAATGACGAAGTCCCTTTTTTAATCATCCGATATTGTTAATGTCGGTAAAAATTAAAAGAACAACTTCGAAAAGCTATAAGGGCGCTTCCAATTTCGTTATGCCATCAGTTATTTTACCGTTTTTAAGGCACTGAAAAATTTTGAAGACGCCATCAAATTAAAAGAAATATTTTTTCCCAAATCAAGCGTTATTGAAGTAATGGTGGATTTGAGTGCCTGGTTAAAAAAAATAATTTGAGTGTGGTGTTTCCATTTTTGCTATAAAAATGGTAAAATTCCTTTTAGAAATCTGACTAAATAGACCCAATTACTTTTTTTAATGGTGTTACATACTAAATTTTGATAAAAACGGAAAGAACGACTTCGCAAACCTACAAGTCGCTTTTAATTTCATCGTTCAATAATTTTGTCTACGATTTTTAAGGCATTAAAAAAAAAACATCAAATTAAAAAAGATTTCTCAAATTAAACTTTATTGAAAAAATTTGAATTCAAATAACTTGTTGAATTAACATAATTTGGGGGTAAACTTTTAAATTTCACTATCAAAATGACAAAATTTATTTTAAAAATATAACTGATTCTCAGCAGCGTAGCGTGATAAGACAAGGGGTAGACACAATCCAAAACGACTAATAGTCAGTATAGAGATACTATTCGTCTAGCCATTCATCGAAAAGTTGAAACTTATTAATCAGAAATCGATTTATATGTATATATTTGTGTTACATTTTACATTAAATTACAAGTCGGACATAAAATATTCCATCTAATTATAAGTATGCAAGAAATTTTTGAAGAAAAAAAAATCCATAAAATTAGTAAGGTTAATGTAACATTATGACGCAATATAGTGAAAATTGCTAATAGACTGGGAATCTAAACTTTGATATTATTCGATTTTTTTTTATAAGATCAATTCTTTTTTGCTTTTGTTTCTAATTAGGAATGTGGTCAACAACGCCATTTTTGAAACCTGAAGTTTTGCAAACAGGCCCGACGAGAGGGTAGGATAGCTGGGGTTGCAGCCTTGGGCCCTGGGCTGGCAAAGAGGGCCCGTAGCGGACGATAGGGACCCGGGAAATAGTATAGTAAATGGAGCTTTTTTGGTCATCATTTACCTATTTTCTAGGAAATGTGCTTTGTTCCCGGGGCCCGCCATTTCTCTCTACGGCCCTAATTTTTTTATTACGTCAAAACCCTGAAACCATGCACTTTTTAAAAGCTTTTATTTAACTTGATATGTTAGTATGTTGGTTTAGATCAAATCTTGGAATCAAAATTTAGACAGGTTCTAATTGAGCTATAGGTTTCAAATTTTATATACGTGTCTAACCTTGATGACAATGCAATATTGTATAATTAGTTTTGTCCTAAATTGCCCCCCAAAAAAATTGTTGATTTTTAGTTTTGTGCAACTTTTTGACATTTAGAATTGTCAAATATTGTCCATTGATTTTACATTGCAATTTTTTGTTTCCATAGTTATGCTTGATTAAGGTAAATTAACCGATTAAAATATAGGTAAAAAATTACTTCTTTAATTTTTTTTCAAATTAATTGTAATTAGACTAAAAAGTAGAAAATAAATTAAAGTAAAAAAAATGTTTTTTAAGAAAAAGCTTTTATTTAAAAATGGACTACAAAAAATAAAATAAACTTTGAGTGAAATTTGAAGCAATATGCAACATAATTTATAAAAGCTTGAGGCGTTTAATTAAGTTTGGTAACTACTGAAATGTAAAATAGCTCTTATATCCACAACAGAAATAATTAATGATAACGCCTCAAGCTTTTATAAATTATGTTGCATATTGCTTCAAACTCCACTCAAAGGTTTTTTTATTTTTTTTAGCCCAATTTTAAATAAAAGCTTTTTCTTAAAAAACATTTTTTTTTACTTTAATTTTTGAATTTTTTGTTTGTTTAATAACAATTCAAAAACATTGAAATTTGAAACTTCGAACTTGAAAATTCATTTCATTAAATATTTAATGAAGTTTTTAATGAAAAGGAAAAAAAAACGTAAAAACAACTGAATGTTTAGAAATAATAAAAATTAGTAATCAATCAAAACTAATAAACACAACTGATAATAATATTTAAAATAAAATTATATGGTATAAGTATATTGTAGACTTTATATGGAATTTTAAATTTATATAAATCACTTTGATTCTACAAAAGTTCTTTTTGTAGTAGTTCTACGTGATTAATTTTGATAAAAATGAAAAGAATGACTTCGAAAGGCTATAATTCACTTCAAGTCTTATCCTTCTGTCATTTTATATACGGTTTTTACGACATTGGAAAATTTTAATAAACTTTTCGACGCCATCGAAAAAATCAAAACAAAAATTTCAACTCCAAAGCTGACGTAATCAATGACAAAAAGTTTCTTTGATACGATACAAATTTTCATAAACGGATCGAGTTAGAACTTAGGTATTGAAAAGTTGTATGTATCAGCATAATCAATTCTTTGTACATCATTTGATATATTGCCAAATAATATAATCCAATCTAATCGAAACTTCTCAATAACTAGGATATTGTAGAAATAGCTACAGTGGCAAAATTCGCGAAGTAAGTAACAAAATAACATTTCTACAGTTTCGCTCGCTTGAGAAATAATTTACACAAGTTTAGAAACACTCATGGGAATTATTTCTCAATATCGATTTATTTGTAAGAAATTACTAAACAATTTGTCTGTTACACTTTTTATACGATTACAACAAATTACAGTAAGCATACAGTATTGATGTCAAGTAATTTTGGATAAAAGAGGAATGACACTAAATTAAATGTACAGGTAGTCCTCGTTATTTACGGCATTCTGAGTTCCCAAAGTATGCGCCGTGAGACGAAACTAAGCGACCGATGTAATACGAATCAGTTTTTACGTTCATTTTATAATTATGACGTGAATGGTTACTTCAAATTATGAGCCCACTGCTGTTAACAGTCTTCACACAATAAATTGAATCATGTCTGTAATTTACTATAGAAATTGCTTATTTTTTATTCTAACTTAAAATAGAATTTTGGCTCAATTTAAACTATCTGATGATGGTCTAATCAACCGAAAACTAGGTTGTAAAATTAAATATTTCATCATATTTTAATCGTGAAAATTTTGACATATTCTGCAAGTGCCTAAACTAATTTTCTGCAAACCTGACTAGAAACTATCCCACAAGTATCAGTTCTCAAATAAGAAAAAAAAAACATTGAAATTAATTAAATCATTTTTGAAAATAAATGACAACAGCCAATTATTAAATTAGGTTGTTTTGCTTAAGATAACCGAAAGAATTTTGCCGCCCTGTTTACAAAATCTTCCGCCCCTAGGCCATGGCCTAGGTTGGCCTATTGGCTAATCTGGCCTTGGATACAGGCCCGGATCTAAGAGGAGCAAACCGGCCCCTGCCCCGGGCATTAGTTTCAGGGGGTCTAGAAAAAAGTTGGTCGCTCGACCATTTTAGAAAAAATTAATAGTCTTCTAGTTTTTTCTATATTATACTTGAAGTATTGAGAGCAATTCTTAAAAAAAATTATCTTGAACCGTTCAAGCGTGGCAGCCATTTTTGTTTTCCAATTTGCGCTGATTTGCAGCCATTTATGTCAATGCACATATTTCATAAACCGTTCATTCTAAAAGGTTGAAATAAAAACTATTTTAAAGGTAATAAATGTCTCTTTAAGTGATGTCCACATTTAGTCTATTTTCGTCCCTTCTATAACAAAACTCTACCTAAATTTGGATATCAAAACTTAGCAAAATTCAGTTTTTGAACATTTTTTTTTCTTCTAAAAGAAATGTTTTAAACCTCTAAGTATTTTTTATGAAAATAACTTTATACGGGTACAACTACTCATTATGAAACAAATACACACTATTTCAATTGTGAAACTTGTACCCTTTAATTTTTACAAACTTCCGAAAAGTGCCTTTTTTCCAAATTTTGGAATTTTGCGCCCCTGTATGATAAAAAAAAAAATAACTGGCGATAAAAATTGGTGATAAAAATTTGAAACTTGCACAACTTGCAGTGCTTTCGGAGTAGATTTATTAAAATAAAAAATCAACTTGTACCTAAAATAGGAGTTTTGTAAAGGACTTAAGTATATACTTATGAGTTTTTTAACAATTTATGTCAAACGTTGGAGAAGGAGGGCGCCATTTTCAAGTTTCTGCCCCGGTTCTAAAAAATCGTAGATCCGGGGCTGCTTGGATACACATACATGTATAATATTATTTTAGTATTGATGAGTTGGAGTAATATTGAATGGAGTAACGAATTTCAAAGCACACTTTTACACTGATTCTCTCTATTTCCGTCCAGTAAATGATTTTTTTTTTTCATCAAAACAAGTTTTAAATTTTAATCAACACATACTGTATACAAAATTTGAATATTTCTCTAAACAAACTATTTCCCCGATAGAACTACTTTCAAAATACCATAAAAAAATATATCAGATCTAATGATATAACTCGAAAACTGCCTGCAAATGAAAGATTAATGAATATATCCAAAGAAGAAACCCATAGTTTCTTACAGTTTTTTTTTCTTTATTTTTGTCATATAGTTTTAACAACTTCCTATCAAAAACATACGAGAAAATTATTAAGAATATTAAATAACAATTTGTAATTTCCTATGAAGACGCACGATAAGGCATGTACATAAAGTGTACACAGTAGATATACGTATGTTTGTTAAATATATCAAGGATGATATAAGATAACGTAGATAAGAGAGTAAAGTTAACTTTCCTATCTGTAATTTTACAGGAAAATGGTTTTAACGATTCGCGTTCTTGTTTCAAAACTAACTATGTATGTAAAAGTAAATAGATATTTAGTAATTTAATATCTGATAAAATTTCCTAGAAAATAGTTTACCGTTATATTTTATATCTAACATACCGATAAAAGAGATGTGACTAACAAAAGATGAAAATAAGTACAATAAGTCAAGTACATATTGGACACGTATTAAGTTAGGGTTCGATAGTAGTTAGAGTTTTCCACAGCTTTCGAAGTAAATACATTCAACAATGCTACACATGTATTACTATGAGGACATACTACATGTATCACTAGTTACGTGATAATTTAATTCCCAATATTTCCCTTAAAGAGAGAAATTTTCAATAAAAGTGTTGAACGTAGAGCAACGAACCCCAAATGTTGACAGGAGCAAACAAAACCGCATTTTGAAGCTAAATCGTTCACAAATATCGCTTAAAAATGAAAAAACTAACAGGGCCATTCTCCGCTGTAACCCTCTGAACCCCAATTTTTTTTTACTCCTACATGTTTTTTGTTTATAGTTTATTAAATTATATTAGCTAAACCTTAGGAAATGAGATAAATTATTTGTTTAAAGTAAATTTTTCAATATGATATCAGTGCTCGAAAGTTGGCATTGTAATTTTTACATTTTTTATCAACGTATTTACAAATTTTTATTTATTTAGAAAAATACTGTTGTATTTCAATTCTTTTTTTTTTTAAATATATCTATCTACATAATGATCTTATTTAAAAAAAAAATTAAAATATCATAATAATTTTTTTTTAAAAAGGACGATTTATTTAAACAAAAATTGGATGTCCCGTGCATAACGGAAAAACAGGATTTTTTTTAGTTTACAGACTTATTTTTTCACTAAAATTGAAATTATTACAAAACTTTGATCATCTTAGTATTCCTTTATACTACAAATAAATTTTCTGAAAATTGAAAATTAAGCTAAACATTAAGGAGTCTTTTCCTGTCCCGTGTATAACACAAATTTTTCTAAAAATTTGAAAAATCAAAAACTCTTCGAACATTTATAACTGGAGGCGGCTGAATTATTTCAATGACTTTCCTGATATAGTAAAATACTTTATTTATTAAAAGCATAATAATTATCATTATTTTTGAATTCCTCCAACTTAGTCTGGAGCATATGTCCCGTGCATAACATTAGCCATGTCCCGTGCATAACAAAAATTGAATTAATTTTAAATTTTATTAAGTAAGGTAATTAGCGAAATGTTTAGCATAATTGGTTAAAGTTACTACTCAGCTGTTGGAAAAAAATATAAGAAGCATAATAATCATCATTATTTTTGAATTCCTCCAACTAAGATGGAGCAAAATTCAGGTATGTCCCGTGCATAACATTAGCCATGTCCCGTGCATAACACTAATTAATTAAATTTTAAATTTTATAGCGTAAGGTATTAGGGAAATATTTAGGATAATTGGTTAGAGTTACTATTCGGCTGTTGAGAAAAAAATATAATGGCAATATATACAGTAGAATTTTAACTAAAAGAAAGAGCATAAATTCCTCTTAGTTACAATTTATCTCTTTTTATTGAATATAAAAGATATACAATTATCTCTCTTTATTTGTCAGTGTTGCCTTGGTTAACATTTAAAATATTTGTAATCCCCTTACCTCAGAATTCCCCTTAAAAAACTTTCTTTTAGTTAAAATACTACTGTAAGTTCTAACTTCACAGAGTTTATGACTCTACTACTATATATCAAAACAATTTTTGCGGTAGAATTAAAAGCTATTTATGCACCTCTTTAATTTTCAAATAACCCGTAATTGTTGAAATTGAAAAAAATAACTACTACAAAAGAAGAAAAGGCATTATATATTTCTCAAATATAGTGTAAAACTCAATAATTTATTAATGATACCTAAACCAACGGTTATATCAAAAAAATCTTTTGCTTGACGTTTTTAAAATACTCGGTGCGTTGTCTAAAAGAAATTATTGTAATTTCTAAAACATTTTCATGAAAATTAATGTCAACAAAATTAAAAAAAATATTATATGTTCTATATAAAGTCAAATATTTTACTCATTGTACAAAGTAAAAGCAACACACACTCTGTAAACGGTGACATCATTAAAATACCATGAAAAAAAAAACTTTAATTAAAAATTTTATATCAACATAAGACGAAAGAACAGACTTTAAAAGAATTTTATTTTAAAAGAGAAATTCTTTATTTTAATTACCACAAAACTAAACCCACTTGTAATTCTTTTTTTCTTATTTACGTAAGAAAAGAAACGAATCCGACGATATTAAATCGTAATCAATACAAAATTCTTACCAAATATCTTCATTCAAATACTTATACCTCATTTGTTGCAAAGAAAAACAAAACGGAACGGGGAGAAAGAAAAAAAGAAAACTTTTGTACGTAAAAAAACAAAAAAACAAAAAACAAAAAACAAATATTCACTAATCAAAAAACGAATTAATGACCGCAAGCACCATTTTTTCTTTTAAGTCGTCATCAACCACATTATTCTGAATTACATGAATCTGAATGATTTTTCTAACGATCAACGCCGGCTTGATCATTAACAAAATGTTCACAATTGTGCGAACCACGACGCGATAGCGAACACGACGAGATTACGACATGATGGTCAAACGTTCCAAGACAGCATCAGCATCAATGACTGGCTCACTGACTGACTGACTGACTGACTGACTGAAACGAGTGACGAACGGTTATAAGATGAATCCTGCCTGCTCACTTGGTTTGTGTTTTGTTCGCTATTTCTCGTGTTTCGTTAGGTACAACGCGGTGCCGGTGCCGGTGCCGGTGTACCGCCGGTTATGTCGACCGATTGTTGCATGCACACATGTACCATCGCATTGGATATGTACCTACGTATCTACGTCATGCTGTTGTAGGCAGAGAGGACGACGCCCCCGCAGTAATCGAATATTGACGATTTTCACCGATTTTGTTGTGGATGATTCAAAAAAACAAAAAACAAAAAAAAAAGAAACATATTGTTTTCTCGCGTATATGAATGAAAAAATTTATTTGTATACAGTATTTTGTAATTTCATAATTCACATTTAGGCCCGATCTACATTAACGCTCCGCTCTCGGTACGATATCGCTCCGCTCCCGATTCGATAAAATAGTCTTACACAAGAAACAATGAGTGTATTCACATCATCGCTCCTGACTGATATCGGAGTGATATCGGAACGGTAATGTGAATTAAGGATGTTATGGATATCCGTAACCGTAACCGAAACTACCGGATATCCGAAATAATTAATTATCCGTAACCGTAACCGTATCCGAAAATAAAAACTTTCGGATTTGTTTCGAATAATAATAGACAACTGCCATTGGAAAACTGAGTTAAATCGAAGAAAATTTTTGCTGCATATGCTTCTTTTGATAGGGGTTTGTTGGTTCGTGTTTGGCGTTCACTTTTTCCGATAGAATTTTCCCCGTTTTCCTAAAAAAAATGCTGACTAAAAGCAATTATCCGTAACCGTAACCGTATCCGAAACATTATCCGATATTATTGTATATCCGTAACCGAAACCTAAACCGAAAAAAATGTTTTTAAATATCCGTATCCGAAATTTCATATCCATAACATCCCTAATGTGAATACACTAATTGTTTCTTGTGTAAGAATATTTTATCGAATCTAGAGCGGAGCGATATCGTACCGAGAGCGGAGCGTTAATGTGAATCCAGTCTTAGTCATATATACGATACGGACAATTCCCGAATTATACTGTTACAAATTACACCATTTCGAATTACATCAAATAATAAAACCCGTCTTGGTTCTGCAGTCTTCTTCAGTACAACGACTTACATGAACAAGACTGAGAAGAAATCAAGACTGTTACTAAAATATAAGAAGGAATTTAGTCGTGATAATTTCCGTTCAATCTACACCACATTTTGAATGTTTTTGATTTTTTCAGGATTTTTTAAGCAATCCTTCTAGTGATAAGGGTCGGCGACAGCAGTACTTAAAAATTTCCCCTTCCCAACCCAAAAAAAAATTGAGTAAAGAAATTAATATATATATATATATATATATATATATATATATATATATATATATATATATATATATATATATATATATATATATATATATTGTATTTTTCAGAAAGTTCACACCAAAAGCTTGTTTTTATCATGACGAAATTAAATTTTTCTTTTGAAAAACTAATACCTGTAGCAATATTTTCATGGTAATTGTGACTTTATGAACAAGCAGATTTCAAAGTGTGGTCTAATTTTTATTTTGCTAGAATTCATAGAATTATTTTGAATTTAAGGTCACTTAAACTTATATTTTGGAGAAATGAATTTTTGGGCTTTATTTTTGCAGATTATGATATTTAGCAATCGGAGTATCTACACTAGACCTAATTTTGATATGATATCGAAATTTCATGAGGAAGTGTTCAATAATTTTGAAATTATTAATATTTTTCACAATCCGGAATTTTAAAATTTCCAGTTTTCTGCCAGATAGTAAAACGGGTGGTAAAATATGTTTAGCTACGTTTTCATTTTAATTAATAAATAAAATATTTTTCAAAAAATCGATAGTAAAAAAATTTTTCATATGGTGCAAATTTCATGAAAGCTCTAATAAGCTTTCCTTTGATACTCTAAGACTCTAGAGTCCTTTTCCATTTTCCAGATTACCCTACCCTCCTGGAATTAACACACCAGAATCAAAATTGAACTTCACATCTCACTCTACCTCTGTGCTAAATTTCAAATTTTTACGTCGAAGAGTTTCAGAGAAAATCGCATGTGATAGACGTACGAACCGTACACAGAAGTGATTCTGTAAGTGTTCCATTTTGCTAATTTTGGTACAGAGCACTAAAAAAAACACTGATTAGACGATTGTTCTAATAAAAGCAAATAAGTAGAAACAAATCAACCATTTCATTAAATAAAGTTTCATTATTACGAAACGAAAAAATTATTTTGTGTTCCGAAAAAACACGTTTAAACAACACGTTTTTCAGTAAAACCGTATTTCTTTTTATGTTATTTAAGTATACAAATGGTGGAAGAGCTAAATAGAATTTTTTATTAGAATTCTGTGAAATATTTCATTTTAATTTTCACAGAAAACATTTCAATTTATGAATAATTTTAGTATTGTTTTTCTTTATAATAATAATTTATATATACTCATATGTATACATACCTATTTTTCTGCCTGACTGGCTTGTTGTAGTGCAGGTAATAGTCTAGGTTCAGAAACGAGTTGAGTAGTCAAAATTGAAATTTTTATCGAGGCATTTCCCTGATAAGAAATCAAAGTAAGGTACCTAAGGCATTTAAGGCCCAGCGGGTAATAAGGCCCATTAGCTATATTTCTTACCCAGAAAAGTTCTCGAACTTATCAACAAGTTTAAAATGAACTTTCAATCATTTCAAAACCAGATACAAAAGTTGAGCTACTCAGAGTAACAAACTCATGTCATATTTTAACAAACAAATTTAGAGGTTACATTTTCGTTCGTTGATATAAAAATTGTGCACATTGTGAGTGTTATATTAATGATTTTTTAAAGGTATGTTTCTTTCAAATTGTTATCAAAATTGAAAAAAATTAATATTCTTTAAGTTTTACATCAATTAATTTAGTTTATTTCTAAAGTATTTATATAAAATGTATATAAGCATAAATATTGACATGTTGATAATAAGGCCCATGCAAATTTTGTTTGGGCTTTATTACCAACACAATTAAAATCAAATACTACAAAGTCAAATCAATTAAAACAGGTTTGAAATCATTAACAAATGAAGCAAAATTAGACGCACAACCTTAAATTACTATAGTTACTCTAATATAAAAATAACAAAAAGGAAAAAGGACAAAAAACTAAGTACATTTAATTTTGATTTATTTGTTGCATTTGTTTAATGATGCCAGATCAGTTTTAGTTGGGGTGGTCGAATTTTTATTTTTATTCCTTAGTGTTTGGAAGTATGGCTGATAAAAAAAAGAGAGCGTTGTGGTCTGAGGAAGCACTGGGATCAGCCTTAAGCTATGTCACTCGACATGGCAATCAAAGAGAGGTTGCAAGGAGATTCGGAATTCTAAGAAGAACTCTTAGATTTAATATTTATTTATTTCGACCTAATATATCCAAACACCTAGTACTTGACTTATTCGAAAAATATGATAAACAAAATTAAAAATTAAAAATAATGACTTAGGTAATTATTTTTATTGTTGTTTTCAATAACAGTCACGCAGTCAAGCGGGATTCAAGGATTTTTGATCAACTTTTTTGAACATGTAAAAATAACAAAATATTTTGATATATAAGTTCAAGTTATTCTTAAAGTAATTAAAATCCCCCAATTAATTTTAAAAAAAAATAATAAATGTACTATTTCAGGCAGTTGTAATAGGTGGGCCTTATTTTCTACACCAGTCGGAAATAAGGCCCAATTGCAGACACTTTTTAGAATCAAATTTTTGACTTGTATAATTACAAATTCATTAATTTTTTTAGGAATTTTTATCAAAAAATAAGTAAATTTTTATAATTAAATACTATATTTTTGATATTTTATAAGATATATAAATAATAAGCATATTTTGCTTAGGTGGGCCTTAATTGCCTCAGGTACCTTATGTGAAAAAAATTTACTTGGATAATTTTCCATATTTTTAATATAATTACAGCAATCTAAAATCAATCAAAATCGTGATTTTTCAACTTCAAACCGTGTATATATAACTTCAGAAATATTAATTTTATGACAAAAAGTGAAGAGACCTTAATTCAGTGGTTCCCAAACTTTTATTTCTCGTAGACTACTTGCCATGGTTTTTGGCTTTAGATAGACCCCCTCTACAAATTCCACAACAACTTCCGGAAATATAACTTCCTTTTTTCCTCAAAAAAAAAAAAATGTAAATGGCGAGCAAAAAACAAAAAACGTCACCAACTTCCAATTTTAAATTTTAGGGCAGGCACACAAACCGACCCCGCTGTCTACTATTATAAACCCCCGTTTACATCTAACGGATCTCCAATTTTTCCCTCCGCCGACGTGGACCCCTTGGAGGTCATCATCGACCTCTGGGAGTCGATATACATCACGTTGGGAATCACTGCCTTAATTGTTGGTATTATAAATATTTTACTCTTTTTCATTCCTATAAACAATTCCGGTTTAGACAAAATCAAACCAGGTTGCCAGGTGGCGATAATTTTAACCACTCAACTTCGATCTGAACCTGAACTAGGTGATAGCTATCAGCATTTTTTTTTTTTTTTAATAATATAAATCAAAATATTTATTTAACAAAATATATTAAAATTTTTTCATATTTTATATAATAATTTAATATTTAATATAAACAATATAAATAATTCACTTTTGTAACTACCAACAACTGATACAAAATTAATTATTTATTTTAATTTAAAATTCAAATATAAAATTAAATTGAGGATATTTTTATTTATTATTCCTAATGGGATATAATCATAATAAAATTTTAAAAAATTAATTTAATATGATAAAATTTTGATCACTTATAAAAGCTTATTCATAGAACACTAGAAGCAAACTAAAATAAAAAAAGTGTAGCTCGCTTGGAGTCATTTGTTGGTCTGTCACAGCTTAAGGCATTTAGTCGGTCGGTGTCGGTCACCGAATACAGTACGATTGTTATGTATTGTTAAGACCATTATTGCTTGAACTGCACGTTGCTCTGTCCGATAATACGTGTTATGTAGTTGTGTGTGTGTGTGAATACTCACACAGAAGCAAACGTCAAACCCACACCACTACAAACAGTGTGTACCTTGTAACGGTGACAACATTTATGACATATACTTTTGAATCTGGCGCGTAAAGTTTGGGCGACCATCTGGTGGCAGTTAAATCAATTGCAAATGCAAGAGTGATGGTCGACATGAATGCTAATTAGAATGTATAGTGCCATCTAGCGGCCAATATTGGAACCGCTGATATTATAAATACCACAGATGCAGAAACCTGTATTACCACGGGCATCATAAATTAGTTCCAAAAAAATAAAAAGAGGAATTATCAGGCTAGGTGGTGACGGGGGACAGTCGGTGGTAGAGAGAGAACAGAAAAGAGTTGGAGAAAGGATTCCGTTTCAAGTTACAAACGAATCAACACGCAAAAAATATATAATTAAAATTTGTAATGTAATATTGAATCTAAAAAATTAGAAAATTATAAAATAAAAACTAACAAAACAATTTAAATAAAAAATGTGAAAATAAATAAAATCTGTAATACTAAACTAGCTTAAAACTAAAGAAATATAAAATTATAAAACAAAGTAAAAATTAATGATGGCATCCATTTTGTGAAGTACAATTATTTTGAATTAGAACTATTTTTACGAATTTTTGAAAAGCATTATGTACTCGACAAATAATATGGAAATAAATTATCGATTTTAAAATGATCAAAGCGTATTTGTGCCATTTGACGAACTTATAAGAATCCACGTATTGGAAAAATCCAACAATTAAACACGTGTTGGCGCGTGTTAACGGGACATACTACAGAGAATTATCAGGCAGGGACACATACATCCGTTGCAACCTACACAACATAGTGGTGGGAAGTAGGGGGGGGGGGAATTTTACGTCACCTTTTTGCCACAGTGATTTTGCTAGTATAGAGATACATAGTTGGATTTTGTATTATGTGAGCTTATTATAGATACTACGTAACTATATAATTCTATAGGCATGGTGGAAGTGCCGAAATAGTACGGATCCTAAGTGTTGTATTTTATTTTATTTATTTTTCATTATTTTTTTACTGATTGTTTTTGTTTAAATATTTACATTAAAAAAGAGTTAAATAATTTAACAAAATAAAGATATCAAAATAATAGACAAGTTTTCAGTTATTTCAGTTATACCTATGGATATACATTTTATATACAGGCGATTATCGAATTTACGGCAGGTTAGGTTTCCGAATTGTGAGCTTCAAGTGGAGGCGACGTAATTTAAATCGGATTTTTCCAAGCAAAGTAAATATACATAATAATAAAGTTTTTCCCTTTAAGGACCCACAAAAAATATAAAGTATAAAATATACGCTAGCGGGCTAAGAGGGCTACAAAAGTAGCCGAAACCGGTCTAGCGTATATTTTATATTTAATATTTTTTGTGGGTTCTTAAGGGGAAAAATTTTATTATTATGTATAATCCAGCCCACAGTACGGCTCAATATAGTGACTTTAAGTGAATATGTTAAGTTCTAGAAAATCTATTAGCACGGCAACTTGTCAACATCAAGTTTAAAAACAAGAGTAACTTTGAAACAAGAATATAGAGTGGACTGCTTCTAGACTGTTTCTAATCGACTATATAACTATGGAAATTACAAAAAATACTGCTTACTGAGTTACTCTGTCATTTTAAATTCAGATTAATCTGTAGGAAAAATTAAACCAACAGCCATTATTTGACGTTTCAAAACGTCAGATAACTATAAAGAAAAATAAAATAGTTTTTTTGTTTCCATAGTAACAAGAAAATATCCAAAAAAGCCATTACTTACCTTCCTAGGCAGATAAGTAATCGCTTACCATCAATTGGTAACTCGATTTCTCTATGGCAGTGTTTCCCAACCGCCGGTCCGCGAAAGTACCTCACCGGTCTACAGAAAGACGTGTAAAAAAAAGTTAAAAGAAAGGTTTCTAACGATAAAAATCGCATGTTTTGGGATTTAGTTTCTTATTTATTTACGGTCCATAACAGCACACGCCTAGCACAATAGAACACAACATTTTCTGTTTAAGGTATAGTTACCTCGACATTCAACTTTTCGACAGAATAGTTTCAAATTTTAATAGTATAAAGAAGAATGCTATATCTGATTGTCCTTGTAATTTGGGAAAGATTGATCGCTTTTAAGTTAAGATAATTAGGGTTAAAGCTTGTATCTACTCCATGTATTAGATCTCAAAATTCTGACTATGTACCCTTATTTTGTATTTAACAATATAATGACTCGACAAAATTCAATAAAAAACTAGTAGAAGAAAGATTAATAAGTCCTTAACGTAAAGAAAAAATTGAATTATTCGTTTTGAATTCAAGATATCATCAGAGAAATTATAGTATTTTAATAAATACACCAATTTCAAGCAACTGAATCGAAGCAGTCTGGCAACCCTGTATATTAAATAACTGGTTTATTCGTATTTATTGTTTAAACAATATTAAAAATTCATGAATAGCGTTTTTTGACCTTTCACCGCTTACGTAGCGAAAACGGTGACAGATACATTAAAAAGTGTTAAGACCTTTTTTGTAGAGAATCAAATTCTCTACAAAAAAGTCTGCGAGAGCACCTGTCTATCTAGTACAGGTAAAAAAATAAAACGCTCCAAACGCATATGCATACCACTTAATATGTTTGTTAGGTAAATAACACTGATGCCAGAGCATTTATTATAAAAAACTTTGATAGTATAAGTGTGTATACACAGGCTGTTTGAAAGTATGCATATACATGTTGATATGAAAAGTACATCATCAACATCTTTTGCAATTTTTTCTACTGGTATGTCACAAGGTAACTACCTTAAAAAAGAAAAGAACAAAAAGAAGATAGTGGGGCTAACTTTATGCCCCAAAGTACATTTTAGCTGAAAAAAATTTCTTGGGGTATAGCTTCTGTTATTTACAACCATTTGATAGTAAATAACTACCATAGTATAACACGACCGTTTTATTTGAAAAAAGAAAATTGCGAGACTAACTTGATGGGGACATATTTATGGTCGATCAAATGGACGGACTTTTCATATAACACAACCTGATGTCATTCCAACTAATGGCAGAAATGATTCCAAAATAAATGAACTCTGTTTAAAAAAAAAAAAAAAAGAATTGCTTTTAAACATTTCATTAATGCTTAAAAAATGTCGATATTTATCTGAATCACATGGTTGATCAAATGGTGACCCATGGTTGGGTTTTTCGTATCAAAAAATAGAAATATAATTTAGGAAACTAGTAAGTAATCATCATGTGTAATCGGTCCACCAAAAATTATTTGTGATTTTACCGGCCGTGACTGAACAAAGCTTAAGAAACGTTGCTCTATGGAAATAGCACAGTATAAATAAAAGATTATTACCATAGGCAGTAGCGAAACGCACTTTTTATCCTTTTTTGATATAAGTACAAACAATTATGTATGTCCTTTCTTACTTATGTGATTGTATGTGTTTGTACATGTGAGATTGAGAGTTGATAATGGTCATGTTAAATTATATGAACAACTAAAAGCAACTTTCTTTAAAATGAATTGAGCAAACGCGAAATTGATGACAGTATTCAACAAGAGAATTTAGATCGTCACGACCTATTAGCACCAACCACAGTCGAAATCGAAAATATTAACTGAATTATTATAAAATATTAACAATTAATTATTATTTAACGTATTTTTACATAAACATTCAAATTATAATAACACTTACAAATTTGCATCAAACGGCACTCAGAAAAAACATAAATTGAAATTTTGTTTTGAATGATTTAAACAAAATTTAGCAGCACAGGAGTTATCACCAGACATTTTAAGCCACCATAATAATTAAATACATATCAGAAATATCTTACAGATCACAGAACACACTAAAATTACAAGGAAATATCAAAAATAACTGATGACAAGCCTTAAATAAAAAAATTTAATGACAGTTAAAATTCCACTGCCATCGTTGTTAAAAATTTTAAAAAAGTCAGTGAAACCTAGACAAAATTAAATAATTTTCATAAATATCAACTGCAATTTTTCACAAAATAATTTGACCTGCAAATTTATTTTTCTAAATTAAATTTACTTTAGTGATGATATTTTCACTGTATTAGTATGTATAATGTTATGCATTATTTAGATACATAACATGGATAACCCTTTGGAATTTTTGAATTCCAAATGACACTCTTACGTTATCTCGTTTCGTAACTGTGGAAATAGTTACTTAGCTATTAAATAGTTACTATGTCTACTATTCATTTTTATTAAAATTACATTTTTAATAAACTTCATTATTTTTTATTCATTTTTTTTTTTATATAGAATTTTTTCAGATAAAAAAATAATTTTCTCATACTCGACCCGTAAGTTTATTTTTGTGGTCAGGAATGCCTAACAATCCGAGGCCGAAAGCCAAGGATTCTCAAACTGCATCCGACGGTAAATAATATACTATTGTTGACGCGACGCGTTGTTATAAACTCAATGAGAAGTATATAAATACAGATATAATAATTATACAGAACTTGCATAGAACAATAATTTTTGCGTAATGCATGCACATGCTCAAAATGGTTATTCTATTTTCCCGTAGGAATGAGACATTCTCCCGGAGTAAAAAGTATCTCGAATGTTGACCCAAGCGATAAAATTATCACCACATCAAATTTCATCAAAATCCGTTCAGTAGTTTTTGCGTAAAATGGTTTTTGAATTTTCTCGTAGGAAAGAGACATTCTCCCGGAGTAAAAAATATCTTGGATGTTGACACAGGTAATAGGTTATCACTCCACCAAATTTCGTGAATATCCGTTCAAGAGTTTTTGTGTAATGTGTGCACATGCTCAAAATGGTTTTTCTATTTTTCCATGGGAATGAGTCATCTTCCCGGAGTAAAAAATATCTCAGATGTTGACCCAAGTAATAAGTTATCATTACACCAAATTTCATTAAAATCCGTTCAAAGTTCTTGCGTAATGTGTGCACATGCTCAGAATGGTTTCTCTATTTTCCGTGGGAATGAGGCATTTTCCCAGAATAAAGAGTAGCCTAGATATTGACTCAGGTAATAAGTTATCAGCACACCAAATTTCATTGAAATCCGTCCAATAGTTTTTGCGTGATGCGTGAACAGACAGATAGACAGACAAAAATTTTAAAAATCGCTGTTTTGATACCTACATCGATAACTATTTACAGTACCAGTATTTGTAGTACCAGTACAATTTTCTAAAAATATTCCGTGTACAGAAATGGTCTCGTTACAGTTTTATTATATGTATAGATTACATTAAATCCATAATGGTAACTGACAATACGAAAATCTATTTGGACAAATATAGGTACAACCGGCACCTGACGACATGTTTTTTTCTAAGTTTTAATTTATTAATGCCCCTAATAAAGAAATCATAAGAATTTATTACGATTCTAGTGGCTATTTATATACACAATCTCCAGACATCTAATGATACGTACCAATTCAAAAGAAATAATTGTACTAAGAAAATGGTATTACAATATTATAAAATTTCACAAACATTTACCAATTATTTCCCCATTTCAATAGAACACCGTTTCTTAACCATTTTTCAGTCACGGCCCGATAAAATTTCGGATAATTTTGTACGGTTAGAATTATATAGGACTATATAATTATTACAATTATCAGTTTTCTAAATTATATTTATATTTAATAGGAAATGTGATTTTCCGATCACTTGGCTGGCCACGTCAATTCAAATGGCGACTTGTCGTTTTCCAACCACATACATGGTTGACCTTGTAATGTTTAAAAGCTGTTCTTTAATTTTAAACATAATATTGTAGCCTGGAATCATTTCCGCCATTAGTTGAAATAACATTAGGTCGTGTAATATGAAATGTCGTTTCATGACCACATGGTGTACCTTGTAATTCAGATAAATATCGACACTTTTTTGAGTATTAGAGAAATGTTTAAAAGTAATCCTTTGATTTCAAATACAATTCATTTAGATTGGAATCATTTCCACCATTAGTTCTAATCACGTTTTAAATAATAGTTTGTTTCACAAACAGTTACGAAACAAAATGACGTAAGAGTGTCATTTGGAATTCAAAAATTCCAAAGGGTTATCCATGTTATGTACCTAAATAATGCATAACATTATGCATACTAATACAGTGAAAATATCATCACTAAAGTAAATTTAATTTAGAAAAATAAATTTGTAGGTCAAATTATTTTGTGAAAATTTACAGTTGATAATTATGTAAATTATTTGATTTTGTCTAAGCTTCACTGACTTTTTTAAAATTTTTAACAACGATGGCAGTGGAATTTTAACTGTCATTAAATTTTTTTTTTTATTTAAAGCTTGTCATTAATTATTATTGACATTTCCTTGTAATTTTTGTGTGTTTTGTGATCTGTGAGATATTTCTGATATGTATTTAATTATTATGGTGGCTTAAAATGTCTGGTGATAACTCTTGTCCTGCTAAATTTTGTTTAAATCATTCAAAACAAAATTTCAATTTATGTTTTTTCTGAGTGCCGTTTGATGCAAATTTGTAAGTATTATTATAATTTGAATGCTTATGTAAAAATACGTTAAATAATAAATAATTATTAATATTTTATAATAATTCAGTTAATATTTTCGATTTCGACAGTGGTTGGTGCTAACAGGTCGTAACGATCTAAATTCTCGTGTTGAATACTCTCATTAATTTCGCGTTTGCTCAATTCATTTTGAAGAAAGTTGCTTTTAGTTGTTCATATTAAATTATATTAAATTATCAATCCTCAATCTCACATGTACAAACACATACGATCACATAAGTAAAAAAAGACATACATAATTGTTTGTACTTATATCAAAAAAGGATAGAAAGTGCGTTTCGCTACTGCCTACGGTAATAATCTTTTATTTATACTGTGGTTGGAATGACATTGGGTCGTGTTATCTGAAACGTCATTTTTCGATCATTTGGTTGATCATATGTCCCCCTCAAGTTAGCCCCGCCATTTCCTTCTTTTAAAGCAAAAAATAAAAATTATAAAACATTTTAGCGAATTTTCGAATCAAAAATTCAGCTATCACAGTCACTGTCATGACGCGACTTGAGTCCGGTACTATGACAGAAATTTGTTTTGACGTCGCTAGAAACCGAAAATAATATGTCCGTACGATAATTCCCGAACGAAATGTCCTACTTTTACGAAATATGGTGAAAATGTTGGAATCCCGAAACTATTGGACAAGTTCGTTAGCCAGACACGTCCGATGCCCGGAACATGGTTTTTGTTCGTGAAAAAATTAGTTCTTTGCCAAAATTTCCACTTATTCAAAAATTCTTGCGAGAAATTGAAAAGAGGAGAAAAAATCACATAAAAAGGTCTTTAAACTATTATTCTATGTCAGCTAGTTTCCGAGAAAAACTACTTTTTCAAAACGGAAATTCACTATGTTATGCAGGATGATGCGACAGGGGTTTTATAATTCATTGCAATTCACACATCTTTCTGCGAGTCGGTGAGATATTTTCGTGACTCGGCAACAATTTGTGAACCCAGCCGTTAAGAAATACTGCAATAGAATATTACAAAATTGTTCCATACGTATAATATAAATGGGTAGTTCTACAGACGAGGGAATTTTGGACGGCCCAAAGCATTTTGTATATTAATATTTTGAAAAATACATTTTTTCTAGATGGAAACAGTAAACTATTACTGCGTCTAACTGGTCACTCAAAATAACCCGGTTTCGAAATATATTTTTTATAAAAAATTACACTTAAAATGTAAAATTCTCAGTCTCCTGGCATGTCTCCTCTCCAAAGTAAAACACAGCAGACTAAATAATTATTTTTTCTGAATGTATAAAAAAAAATTTACACTGCAGTAGTAATATATAATATTGGTACTTTTTTATTGTATAAATAATTTTTGAATTTTTTTATATTTTCTTTAAGAAATATTCTATTGAATTTTGTTTTCCGAACTTTGCATCATTCTCCTATCAAACAAAAACACTTAAAAAATATAAAAAATTTATATTCCGATTAAATCATCGTTCGTCATAGTAATTAACTAAAATATAATAAATAAAATAAAATACATGTTTTACTTAATTTGAGGTTGTATCAATTAATTCAGTTAACATTGTAAGTGAGACACATATACTACTAATATAATATATAATATGTATTAAACTATCGTAAATGACTTCGAATATTTTCTAATAAATACTAAATTCGCAATTTTTTTTATTTATTTAGTTATTTTTTTAATTTTTTTTTATTTTTTTAAAATTTTTTTTTTAATACATATATAGGTACACTATATAACTACTAATATATATACTACTAATATAATATATAATATATATTAAATAAATAATAAATTGTTTGATAATTAAAAACTTAATAATAAAAATAATAAAAATTGTTAAATAATAAAAATCAATAAATTGTTTAATAGTTTAATAAATTGTGTTTAATAATAAAAATGAATATAAGAAATTCTCTTGTGTTAATTTTAGTTTTTTACCCATTTTTTCACTTTCCTGTATGTCTCTTTTTTATAATGGCCATAAAATTTATAATTTTTTTATTTTTTTGACTGACCACTTTGAAATAGTGTGAAAAATGTCATAAACTTGAAATAAAACTACTTGCCAAATCTTATGCATGAAAAAAATGTAGGGCTGGAATTAAGTCCATTTTCTTCTCCTTTTTTGTATAACTACCCAAATATGTATTCTTTAAGTAATTTTGAATAAAATTTTCAAAAAAAAAATTACCGACGTACCTATTAAGTTTTTGTAACGTATAAAAAATTTAAAGATACGGTATTTCATTTTTACACCTCTGTACAATAACAAGTATATGCACGGTACAACACAAAATTTTTAAAATAAAAATAAAATTTAGATATTGTGTGCTTACTGTATTTTACCAGTAGTACATACTAGTATCGTGCATAGCTGTTTTAATTAACAGGTTTGTTCCAACACACATTTGAATTAATTCTCATCCCGATAAATATGCAGGCACAATTATTGCAGTATTCTAACTAGCAATAACTGTAATTCGAGTTTACACAGAATTTAAAATTCCGTGTTATCCATCAGTGATTTTAATTTAATTCCAAACTCACCAAAATTGGTTTTGAGGGTACCCCAGAAATAAATTTAAGAACCCTTCCGGTATTATGTCATGTCTGTCCGTCTGTCACACTTTTTAGTGTTCCGTACCAACATTGGAAAAACGGAACACTTATGCAATCACTTCGGTGTCTGTCCGGATGTCACAAGCAATTTTCACTAAAACCACTCGACGCGAAAATTTGAAGCTTACCACGGAAATAGGATGGGATGGCCCAATTACAAATGTGAAGTTCTTTTTTAGAAAAACATAAAAATTGCTGTCCCCGACCCTTATTGCCTGAAAGATTGCTCAGAAAAACCTGAAAAAATTCATTAACATTAAATATAAAAATTTAAAAAGAAATTAAAATCCTGATGGTCATTGACGTCACTGTTAATTCTGGGTTACTTCTGTTGTCACTTCTGGGTTAATTATTGAAATATATCCCATTTTCAGACATTTTTGAGGTAAAATGAGCAGCTATATGCATTTCATTAAATAAATTTCAGTTTTTCAATATATTTTCCATTCATTTTAAAATAGTAAGATGTTCTGATAAATTGTAAAAATTAAATAATCATTTGATATACGCGACTATACTTTTGGCTCGAAGCGAATTAGACGACGAAGATTTTCTTCCGTAAAGAATAAAATTCTAAAAGAAAATAATAAATTAGTGAAAGAAATAAAAAAAAAATTACCCTCGAATTACCTTTCTAATACAATTGTTGTAAGTACTTATGTAAAATGTAACAATTTTATTACATTTTTTCGAAAAACTGTAAAATTTTCAGTACACATATATAAATGTTTACCTTTAACTTAACTCTTTTTAAATGATTTGTGTTAAAATTTTGTAATATTTCCAAAACCAAATGACAAAAAATGTCAAAATAATTTTTTTAACAAAAAAAAAAAAAAAAAAAAAATGAATATGCAAAATTATTTAAGATTAGAATGCTATGTTTATACGTTCCAATCATAACTGTATTATCAATCAGGCAGAAATTTATGTAAAAATATTATTGTCTCAATATGGTTTAACGTAATTTTTATGCGATTGTAGCAAACTCTTATAAACTTTAGTAAGGTGTAAACATAATCTAAATTCTGACCATATCACATAAAACAAATTTTCTTGACAATTTTTCTAAAAAAAAAAAATGGAACAGGTATATTATAAAAACGTATTTAACTGAGAGAAATAGAATATAACTGAATCGTTAAATTGGATTAAAAAAATCATGACACTCCACTTATAAAGGCTTCTTTTTCGAATGTATCATCGCAAAACATGAGAGAGAGAAAAAAAAGACTGTGAGTGCGAGCCAAATGGAGAACGACATATTTCCTAGTTTTTCTCGAAAAGTAATTAACCTAGAGGAATGGTTTAAAAACATTTTTTACGTAATTTGCCTTGCCCTTTCAATCAGTGTAAAAAAAATTTGAAAAGTTGCTTATTTCTAACAAAAAACTCATTTTGTTGACAAAATATGCCCGAAAAACCTACTTCTGGGCATCCAACGTGTCTGGCTAACGAACTCGTCCAAGAGTTTTGAATTTCGAAACTTTTCACCAAATTTCATAAAAATTAAATGTTCCGTTGGAGACTTATCGCGTTCATATATATATATATATATATATATATATATATATATATATATATATATATATATATATATATATATATAGTAAATGATTTTCGGTTTCTAGGAACCTTAATATAAATTTCTACCATAATCGATTCGAAAATTCGCTAAACTGAAGCCAAACTTTTTATCGGTGAATTTAATTTGATTTCAAAACTCCATATATATATATATATATATATATATATATATATATATATATATATATATATATATATATATATATATATATATATAAAAAATAGTGAATATTATTTTCGGATTCTGGGGACCTCAAAACATATTTCTGTTATAGTCTCTGGCTTAGGTCGCGTCATGAGAGCTACGGTAATAGCTGAATTTCTAATTCTGGAAATTCGCTAAAAAAAAAAAGGCGACCCTTAGTACATTTACTTCATACAGTAAATATCACTGCTCATTTCTGGTAAACGTAAGCAGACCAAGATAACTATACAATTGTTTTGAAATCAAAAAATATGGTTTACTTTAAGAATAATATTTAATCATTATTAGGAAAAATATTTAATACACTTTCATATCCTGTTACAACAAATTCATAAAAACAACTCATTGTACGGAAAACTATTCGCGCAAGTACAACTTGACTCCCCTCACCATAATTCTTTAAACTATTAAAAAATTGCCAATTAAAATTATTTAAAGTAGGTGTCTTCGATCAATAAATTAAAAAGTTACAATAGTGAAAAAAAAAAATTAAAATCCAAACGTTGTATAGTTCAAATACGTAAAATATAGTTGCGGTATAATTGCTCGAAACAGCTCAGTGGTAGTGTTCTCATCTAGTTAAATACGGTATTTGAATTCGAATCTTGGTCACACTATCAAATATATTTATCTATTTTTGAATCTAATATGGCAGGAGAATTTTTATGTTTAGATGGGTATTAAATTTTAAAACGGTTTCAATTTCACTATATAATAATAGAAAGTATGGAAAATTTCCCTATTTCGAAAGTTTTAACGGATAAAAATAGTAAAAAATTTTACTAGATTTCTAATCATTTTAACAATGGCAATTTAATCACGTGTATCAAGTCCCATAAAAATATTGTAGTTTTTTCGCTTTTACCGAGGGAAAAAGTTAGGACAGAATTTTACAGCGAAAAAAATTGTACAAAACATTTCACTGTAGGTGAACACGATAAAAACAAAACAAAAATTCGTATTGGTAAATTTACCTGATTTTAGAACCATGGTAACAATGTATTAAATAATAATATGAATTATACTAATTTATTTTATTCGTTAAATTGTCTTACCGTATTACGCTTGAGTTTTATATTTTTTCTGAATAAATTTGTGTTTTCTACAACTCAAATTTATTGCCTAAAAGTAATTTAACTCGAAAAACTGTCAACCCAAAAACGCTTCAGCTTCGTTGTGGCGTTTTTATTAGTTGACAGTTCTTCTCGTTAAATTGCTAGGCAACAAATTTTTGTTAGACAAACCCAAATTTATTCGAAAAAATACAAGCTTCTTGTGTAATAATAAGTAATAAGAATATCGTCGGCACTCGAATTGGAAATTCCAGAGGTTGTTGGAACAAATCTAATATTTTATAATTTTATTTTATTGTAAAATTTTGTGTTTTATATAAATTATACCATAGAATGATAAATGAATTTTCTTTACATATTATATATAGTTTTACAAGAATTTTATATATAAACTATAGTTGTTGTATGAAACAAGTTTTCACTGCGACCAGACATATTGTTCCTAACAAAATACATGCAGGTTGATAAATAATTCTGTAAATTCTTCTGCCATATCCTTTGAAACGTTACACAGTATCCTATAGAATGTAAGTTCATGTTTTAATTAGCACATCTTGCATCGTTTCTATATGAAACATTTTAAGGTATTCCGGGATGAAAAATTAATAAATACATCACTAATGGATGGTAATTATTTAGAATTGGTGATTCATCTATTTTTGGTTACAAAAACAAACAGGAAACGCTGGGAAACTGGTAACTGTTTCCGTTACTAGTCTCTAAATATAAATAGAAATAAGTGAAAAGTGAACCGAACAGTACCACCGGCATCTCATTTTCGGACAAGGGATAATCAATTGCAATTGGAGCTCCTGATATGTAGTCGTTCCAAAATTGGTGAATTATCCTTTAACCGAAAATGAGATTTCAATGGTGCTGCGTTCCCATCCATTTTTCACTAACTTCTATCAACAGGTGCCAAAAATTTAAAATTAACAGTGCCCCAGTATGTACAAAAATCGAATAAAAAAATTTTTGAATTTTGAATTTTTACCCGATTTTTATCAATTTCAGTATTAGTATCGAATTTTAGTATTTTTGGTACTAATGCTTGAACACTAGGAGCGTTTGATTTTTTTATAACCAAAAAGATAGATAAAGTCCCAATCCTAAATAATTACTTAATAGTTTACTCCTATAAACATAGATAAGCAAATTCGCCAAAAATAATACGTTATGGGACTAAGTGTGAGTTTTAATCCCGAGTGTGAAGTTTGTTGCCAGAGGGCCTGTAAAGGCCCGAGGGCAACAAATCACACGAAGGATGAAAAAAAAAAACTTTACTCCTGTGGTGTGGTATACACTATTTTTTGCAATTCCGGATAATTTAAGTTTATTAAAATTTAAAAAGATTACTCCAATTTTATGTATTCCAATTTTATGTAATAATATTCCATCAAGTATACTTTGGATCAATCAGTCGAATTGTACAATACAATATAACTGTTTGTCTTTCTCTACAAGTTTAAATTTGTTTATTATTTTCAATTACCTACACGGAGAGAAAATTCATAGAAAAATTACTATGCTCTGCACTACAATCGACGTGTAAAAGGCGAACATATTCAATTTTGTACGGTAAAAATATAAAAATTATAATCAATCATAGAAAATTTAAAGGATAGAATGTTCTTTCCGTAATATTAGCTCCGTAAAATTTGTAAAACAGCACAGTAAAAAGTTCCATTCCCGACAAAAAAATATTTTTTAATTGTTTTTCTTACAAAAATTACCATGCTGTCTTATAATATTTCAAATGCTATCTGCTAATAGTAGAAAGAAAGAAAGAGAAGGTATCAACGCTGTCACATAGCGAGGCAGGCTGCAGAAGGTATCAACACAATAATACATGAAGGTCACATAACCAGGCTGGTGTGGCAAGTAACATAGCCAGGCTGGTCACTGCTGGTGTGGTGTCATGTGTCGTGTGCAAACAGTATTCATTATAATGTCTTACAGGACGGTCACCGTTTGATTCATCATTTTGTTACTTCACTATATTCAGTATTAGAATATATTGTTGCCAATCATTTTGTATGCATCATAAAGAATCGAAGGTCGGAAAAGATCGATTGTTCCTCAGTGCGTACCGCCCAAGCAACATAAGATTGCGGTCAGATGCGCAAATGAAAGAGTACGACAACAATAATTAAACTATAACATATATGCATAAGAGTGTGATAGAAGTTGTGTTAGCACATTAAATTTTACCATGCTAGCACAACAATTTTTATGAAACCATGACTAATACTTTTTACGTTTCAATTTAATAATATTTATATGATCGTAAAATATTTTTTACTTTGGTCGTCGATCGCGCACGCATTATAAGAGAGCATGGTAATTTTTCTGAAATTTTATCTACAAAAATTATATGATTTTTCTCTCCGTGTAGCAACGCAAGTTAAGTTAAATTTTTGTAAATTGTGCTTGCTGATTGGTTTAAAAGCGGGAGTAAAATAATTTTTTAGTCTCAAAGGACTAAAAATGGCACTTTACTCCCTATTATGACGGACTAAATCATGTCTTTTAGTCCCGGAATTGCAAAAAGTAATTTTTTAAATTCCAAACTTTAAAATATTTTGATGGGAGCGCTGAGGAGCACAATATGTGGCTTATCTGTCTATTTTCGAGACTTCTCGTCTATAACAGACGCCATTCACATAATATTTATATTTTATATACAGGAAAAATTTTAGTTATATTAAAATTTTGATGTCAGAGGAGGACAAGGAACGTAGTGAAGGGTCTAGGATTTGGAAAATATGCGCTTGTAATTGTCATTCTTAAAACAAAAAAGATCACCGATACTCATATAGATTTGTGCACCAGTACTCTAGAAAAATCAATGAGCTTCTTAAGGAGAGGGTAAGGTTAATTCGTATAAAAAAAGCCATGTTTTTGTTATTTTTTGTGACGACACAGTTAAAATTTTTTTATTAAAACCAGTGGTACATTAAAGTATAACATTTGAAGAATATTGTATAAAATCTTCACGAAGAAATATTAAAAAATACAGTAATGGCAGCAATTATTCGGACGTGTCTCGGAAAAAAGTAGAATTGCGGTGCCCCTCATAACTTGGTGCTGTATCATCCGAAATAAAAAAATTAAGGTTCAATCGTTAGATAATAGTTTTCGTCAGGTAACGCTAGGAGGGTTTTTCGAAATTTAAATTTTTCACTTTTTTGGAACACTTAGAACGGAAAAACACGATTTTTGCGAAAAAAATTGGCTAATTTGTTATTCTAAATTAAAAATAATTATTAACAAATTTGAAAAAAAAACTCTCCAGCGTTACTTCGTAAATTATGTACAGAAATAGTGTTCAAAATTTCAAATGGATCGGTGCTATAGTTTTGAAGTTATGAGGGCCACCGACTTTGAAAACGTGAGCTGTGAAGAAAACGCTTTAAAGTTTTGAACACTTAAAAATTCTTGTATAAAACTGATATAGAATACTTACTGCTAAACTAAATTTTGTACCTTACACTGACAAAATATACAGTACAGGTATAAACACGTTAGTACTTCAATTGAAATTTCTATAATATAACTGAGAGAGATATATATATAGAGAGCGGAACATCTGCAAGGTAACAACAAAAATGCTTATAACTTCGTCAATTTTGCTCCAATCAACTTGAAATTTTGAGACAATATTCTTGGGATATTATGCATTCAGTTAATAAAATTTAAAAAAAAATGAAAAAGAAAATTATTTTAATACCTTACCCTGCCCTTAATATAAGTTTATCTAAACCATTTAACTTATCTGAAACGCCCTGTACTGTTTTACAAATTTTCATACGTATTTATCCTTAGTGTATTAGTCGCATAATAAATGATGTGCAATCTAATAAAACAAAGAAAATATCTGTAGATAACATTCAATTCCCTACGGTCGGTGTGTGTTAGAACTAAAGATACATAATATTTAGAAATAATAATATATCATAAATATGACAGAATATTTTACATCCAACCCGGTGATTTTAAGTATAAAATATTTTAAGTATAAACATAAAATAATTCAAGCTTTTAACTCGAACCAATCAAATATCTAATCTACTGAATGCTGAAAAAAAAAACTGGATTTGTTCAGTTTTAAAATATTTCGGCGATTATTGGAATGTTTTTGTATTAACATTTTATAGATTATAGTATATACTAGCATTTACCAGTGGTTTCGCCCGCGTGATATTGGAAAATATGACAACAAGTTAGTACGTAAAAATATATCGTGCCACTACTGAGGCCTGTCATTTTTTGCGTAATTTTCCCTCCGAAGTAAAATGTTTTCCCTGTGTTCCGTTTTATCTTCTCTGTTTACAATATACAAAGTGTAAAGTCAATTATCCGTTTTTTTTTTTTTTTTATTAATAAACTACCAAAATTTCAAAATTCCATTTTAAATACATTTTCCTTCGGGAATGAGAGGTTTTCCTGTGGTATAAAGTAACCTATGTTCGTCTCCATGAGTCCACCCTTCCTATTAATAATACGTATACATATGCTAAGTTTGAACGAAATAAACTAACCTTGTTTTTATTTCATTTAAAACACATATATTTCCCCACAGAAACAAGATTTTCCACGGGGCTAAAATGTTTTCTCGAGGTAAAAATTAGCCCGTGTTCTTTTTCGTCCCCTCTGTAAACAATATGCAAAATTTTAAACCAATCATCCATTTTTAATAGTCAACTGTTGTAATTTAATACATTTTCACTCGGGGATGAAATATTTTCCCAGAATAGAAAGTAGCCTATAACCCAGCTATACTCACTACCGCCCACGGGCCGCTTGCGGCTCTCTAACGTGGCTTCTTGCGGTTTCTTGCGGCTCTCTAACGCGATAAGTTTGTAGAATAAAATTTATTTCCGGCGAATTTCGTTATATTAAATTACATTATACAGAGCTGAACTCTTTTTTATGCGGTCCTTTTTTGTGCGATTTTTTTTATGCGGTTTTTTATGCAATTTTTAAAAAATGGCCATTAAAATGCATAATGTGAATCAAAATCACGAGACAGTAAGAAACTTAAACAATTACTATAATAACTTTCTTTGATAAAAATACTTTTTAACGGTTTTTAAGCATTTAATCAATACATTGCATAAGAACATAAGTTATTGCATCATTTAATTTTGTCAAAGATGTATTTTTCAAATTTTTCATAATATTATAAAATTGAAATAAAATGTTTCTACGTGTAAATTTATGCTTTATCTTGTTTATAGAAGCAACTTCTACGGAAATTTCTAAGTTTTGAGCGTTTTGAGTGATGTTTTTTCGATGAAACTTTTTTTATGCGATCCCGACCAACCGCACAAAAAAAGTTTTTTGTACAATCTGGATCATTTATGATATTTTTGAATATATTTTTTTTGTGCGATATTTTTTATGCGGTCCCTGTCCACCGCACAAAAAATAGTTCAGCTGTATATGTGCAAAACAGTTTATTTTATTGATGTAATAAATTTATGTTATAACCATATTGTTTGTAAGTTATTTAACACCACTTTTTAGTGTAGTATTTCAATCAGAAAAATATATTTTCTAATTAACCATACAGTATTTGCGTCCCTGAGGAAAATTTGATACGAATTATTTGGCTCTCTAACAAATCCTGGTGGAGGACCCCTGCTATAACCGTTTCTGTCCCGGAAACTATGTCTGTCCAAAGTTTCAAGTTGATTGGTAACTAATCAAACAAACACGAAACCATAATAAATTTTTTTTTTAAAACAAAATTTACACTTTGGCAATAGAGAATGTTGCAGTTTATTGACACGAATTAAAATTTATTTCATTATATACAACAATTTCATTATGCACAACGAAAAAAGAAAAAAAACTAGTATTAATTAAATCTATATTGACTTACACCTGGTGACAAGTATCTAGTTTCTATGTATACGTTGTAGTTCTACGTAATATGTTTCTACGTTAACAACGTGCCCTATTTTCCACGATGTTGTCGAGATGAGATTGACAGTAATCTGGATGAAAAATTGGAATAGGTAAATATGTCGCGGTCACTGGTATTGACGATAAACTTGTGTTTCGCTCGATATGTTGAAAGTCAATTATCCAACTAACTATATACACAATCTACCTATTCAAAAAAGTATTTGGATTTAAAAAGGTATCCAAAGCAATTTATTTTCATGTCATTGTAAGTTATTTCCGGAAATCTAGAAAAGGATATGTACGAGAATAATTTTTATGTTTATATTTTTTGAATAAAAATTGTATATTTCTTATAGTCCAAGATCCCGCAGCTGATTTTTTTTTTTTGAAAAAAAAATTTATACATATTAATCAATCAAGGCGATGAAATATTATTACATATGGACAATGTAATACATATTTCATTGCCTTGATTGATCAATATGTATAATTTTTTATTTAATAGGTGATAAGAGAGTAATTAATTAAAAGTAATGGCAACCATAACTTGCGGCTATTTTTTCACAGGCAACCATGTATTATCGTGTTCAGAAAAAATAAAACTTTAGTATCTAATTTTCTCAAAAAACAGGTGACCGCAAATTATTAACAACAATATACCTATTAACACCTGGCAACCTAGAGGTTGCAGCCGATTGAGAGCTGGCAACCCGGGAGCAATGTATTACATTACCATTAAGGATTCATTTAAATTAAGTTTCATTAAAAAAACAGATACCTGCATAAATCAGCTGTGGGATCTTGTACTATTAGCAAAATATTCAGTTATTAGACGACATGACGAGATTTGAGCCCGAGACTATGACAGAAATTTAGAATTTTTTAATTTTTTTTTTTTTTTTTGTTACGCCATGTTATGTGAACTATGAACTAGAGATATTTACTAAACATGCGCCACCTGTTTCTCTTTCAATAATTATTAGTGACACTGTTTGTTACAAAGCATGTATTAATTAAGAGATTTAAGTCAGAAACTTATAACAAAAATTCAGTTATTTTCTTTAGATATTCTGAATCAGTTATTTCTATGGATACGCCAACAAATATGAAATATAAAAGTAACTTGTTGTTACTAGTGTGGAAATAGTATATTGTACAATAAGTGAGAAATAAGCTTTTCCCACGTATTTTACACTATACTTTTTCTACGAGCACATTTTTTTTCGTAAAATTTAACATAAATAATTAACATAAAATTTAAATAAGTAGTAAATTTTTTTTTTTGTAATTGGTTAAAACGAAATCATTAAAATTTTTTTTTAATTTATAATGTCAGTGGTAAAATGTTCAGATTTTTGCCAAAGCATACTTTGAAACTATGGAAACAATAATAAATAATAATCAACATACATATGTATATTTTTAGAATTACATATGACATTATATATTAACTCAAACATAGCCAACTTTTTTATTATATTAAGCCATGAGAAATAATTTTCCACAGCTATTTCCACGCAGTGTGGACAATTTTAATTTTTAAATATAGTTAGCCGTGCACAAAACATAGTAGGATTAGAAAAAATTCTATCCTTCTTTTCCAATTTCTAAAACCCGGCTCTTCTGAAAAAATGCCCAAAAATACCCGTTTAACATAACATTAACTAAATTATTAACTAACAGTATCTTAATCAAAGCAAAGCCTGTCATCAAGTTTCCTTTTTATGTGCCAATAGAATCACACCGCATGCTTAAAGTTCACGAATTTTTTCAGATTTTTATAGTTACTGAATTCGTGCTTTAACTCGGGAATTCCCAGTGTCACCTGTAGGTGACAGTGATTTGCAATTTTTTTTTAAAGACCATATAACATATTTTAAAATAAATGTGGTACTACTAAAATATTAATACTTAGTAGTATTCATGATTTTAATTTGGCAACACTGACGTTATTTCAACGGTCAAATTAATTCCGTTATTTCAAATGGTGTTCTGTTTTTTTGCGTGTTAGTCCATCTTGTCGTATTTTCGCTGCTATAAAAATGTCTAAAGGGTAAATACTGTTATTATTGTTATTATAAATTATTATTTGAGAATCCAGCTTATAACGAAAGAGATTTTTTTGCAAGAAAAACTTTATTATGTATCTAAAATAACGTTGAATTTATTGAGTGTCACCTGTAGGTGACACTGGGCAATATTTTAACCAATGTTGGCATTAAGCGACTGAATTTTTAATTGATTAATTAATTTGATTAATTTTTTAATCGATGAAATTAATCGCGATTAAAAAAAGAATCGTTATTTTGATTAATTGTGTTAATCGTTAAGCGTATTTGAGAATTTACCAAAAAAAGAAGCACTTTTTTTAAGGCTGGATTGGAAGCGAATTCATAAACACTATTGTATTAGGACAACATAATAATAATACATATCTATTAGTTAATTAAGTGTAATATATATCTATTAGATAATTAAGTTACTTATGTGTTGTAAGACAAGATGCGGCGTGGTACAGTATCATGTTTTCCTAATACAATAATTTTCAAATAAATGAAGGCTGAGGTTTTTTTGGACCACCATCATCAATCTCAATCATGGCCCATCTCAATCTTACCCATGGCCCGAGTAAAAAAAAAATAGTAAAAAACTGAAAATTTCAATTGTCAAGAATATATAATAAATATCCTTTTTATTTTGTATAAGTTCATGCAATAAATAACGCCCAGTGTCACCTCTAGGTGACACCTCATTTTAAAAAAAATGAAACGGTATTTTTAAAAAAAAAATTTTTTTTCCATACACTGAATACCTGAATATAAAAACAAGTACAAAATTAGGATCTTCTCTCAATAGATCTTGGCATGGGAATTGCCGAGTTAATAAACTTTCCTTTGATAACCTACTCGATGCTCTTGGAGAAAACTATTTTCCAGTTTCCAGATTGTCTCCTGAGATTAACTCCCAGAATCGAAATTCAACTTCACATCTATATAATCACACAGTATCTCGTGAATGAATAGCTTCAAAGAAAAAAACCTGTAATTAATTAAAATTATCATCACAGAAAATATTTCATTTGTTTTTAAACTGCAAAATTTTTAAAATAAGAACCTGGGTATGTGATTTTTATACATTATAATAAACAGGTACCCTATATAAATACAATATTATTAAAAAAAATTTCTATAAATCAAACATTCTAAAGAATTCAAGACAATTCTATAAAGATGATTCTTTATCTTACAATTAGCATTAAAAATAAGCACAGGCAAATATTTAGATTTCAAGATGAATAAAAATTGAAAAATGAAAAATACTGTAGCTATATTGTTTACACTTCTATAACTTACTGCATATATTCTCCTTAGCTGTTTTAACTGTTACCCCTAATGGATTAACTTCTTTCCTTGCAACTACCGTAAATACATATTTGAATAAAATACAGGGACCAATTCGAGGTGTTGATACTTTCAATTATTACAATATTTAAATTTTTTAAAGTGTGATAAATTTATTTTCGATACTAATTAAAATAATTATATTAAAAAACAATCCTATACAAATATCAAAATTTATACATAAAATAACAGACCCAGAACCGGAAGGCGTACATATATCCGTTTATATATTTGATTATCATATGGGTTAAATTATTGTTTTTGCTAATCCCTTTTTAATATGTTGTATATCATTTATATTGGTACGGATATAAACCCAGGCAAAACCACGAATGATATTTCAAATCACAATTAATTCATAATTTATTTTAAACAATAAAACAGGCAATTGAAAATAAATCAATGAACAAAAAAAACTATATTAGGGGTGAAGTCTCGAGTTGTGTATACCTACATTTTAGCGAATTTCCAGAATGGAATTCAACTACTACAGCCACTGTCATGACGCGACTTGAGCCGAAGACTATGGCAGCAATTTGTTTTGAGATCCCTAGAAACCGAAAATAATATTCACTAAAATTTATATATATATATATATATATATATATATATATATATATATATATATATATATATATATATATATATATATGTGTGTGTGTGTGTGTCCGCACGTAACTCTCGAACGAAATGTCTTAATTTTACGAAATTTGGTGAAAATATTGGAAGTCCCAAACCGTTGGACGAGTTCTTTAACCAAACACGTTCGATGCCCGGAACATAGTTTTTTTGGCAATTTTCGTGACAAAAACTAGTTTTTTGCCTCAATTTCCCCATATTCAAAAATTTTTGCAACATTTTTTTACACCATTAAAACGGGGAGAAAAAATTACACAAAAAAGGTCTTTAAACTATTGTTCTATGTCAACTATTTTTGGAGAAAAACTAATTTTTGTAAACGGAAATTCGCTATGTTATGCAAGATGCTGCTACAGGGGTATTAATATTTATAAAACATCTCAATAATTTTATTTAAAAAAAAGCTTTTTGGGAAATTACAGGTATACATTGTTTTAATTAATTTTTTTGTTCTGTAGATAAGGCCGCTATTACACTGTCATAGATATATGTCAAAGATCTTTGATCAAATCTATGATCAAATATTGAAATATGTTTAACTATGGTTACAGAAATATTATGTTATCAAAGTTGACTTATTACACTTTAATATTTCTCTGGTCAAATAAAACTTTGACATATTTCTATGACAATGTAATATCGGCCTAACATATAAAAACAAAATACCCCTGTCACAGCATTCTTCTCGAAAAACAATTTACATAGAATAATGGTGCAAAAATCGATCTTACGTGATCTTTTCCACTCTTTACAATAGTCGAATAAAATCCTTTTAATTTTTTTTTTTTTTTTTGAGGAACCAATTAACTAGAACAATAGTTCAAACACATCTTATGTAATTTTTTTGCTCTTTCCGATGGTGGGGTAAAAAAAATTTGAAAAATTTTTAATCTTAGCAAGAGATTTTGTCGGGACGAAAAATGTCCCAAAAACCATTTCGTAACAGACTTTCATCCAATCTTTAAAGTGATTTTGTGTTTTCATGTCTTATCATATTATTAACGTGAGAGCAGAATAGTGTAACTTTTCTAATCGGCTATAACTATGAAAATTACGGAACGACTAACTGTGTATTTTTTTTTTTTAAATATCAAATCAATTAGTAGAAAAAAATTAAAGAAACCAGTACACATTGTTGGACTGTCAAACAGTTGCAAAAAAATTAAAATTTTAGTTTTCATAATAACAAGAATAACAAAAAGTCCATTCAATGCACCCAGCGTTAACATATTTTAAATTTGCGCAGGTACGATAACTATCATTACTCTGAGCATAACGAAATTTGTAGGGTACCATATAAGGCCTAACTCCCAAATACTCTCAAAATTTAAGCCAAATTAATTGATCATTTAATTGGATTTTCCGGTAGTCCCGTGACTACCATTGCGATAAAATGCATAGGAGACCATTGAGAACCAACTTACATGATTTCTGAAAATTTCGTAAAGATCGACCGAATACCTAGTTCCAAAGTTATTTCAACACACAGACACGAAACCAAAATTATCTAGGAAGCTCTAAAATGTAAGATGCGCTTAAAAATTTTCATTTTAAGGCGGACCACTAGTGTGACATTTTGAAAAAATTGGAAAATTTTTTTTGCATGTTTTGATAGTCTATACCTTTAAAAATAACAGACTAAAATTTCAAGTGCGTATCTCAAATGGTTTTTGAGTTACAGCCATCTGAAGAGCGAATTCTGATTTTCATTGTTAACTTCGAGGTATTGAGTAATGTATGAAGATTAATAGTTCGGGAGTTTTTGGACGTGGCTGCCAAGCTAGACCCTAGCACAGTTAAACGGCTCATCTAGTTTTACTATGACCGTTATAGTGAGTACAGCATAAATAATTTTAGTAAAAATTCTCAGTGATTAAAACTAAAAGGTAAGATAAAGAAAAAATTACATTTTTCAAATTTGCTGCAGTTATAACTCGAAGACAAATCAACCGATCGATTTGATTCTTATTGCAGCTTCTTTCATACATGTTTCTTCGTGCCATGAACCTCCAGTTTTCCGACCGAATAAAAAATGTAATTTTTGCAGGCCGAAAATCATCAAATATTCGCGCAAAATTTGAAAATTTTTTTTAAAACTCCACCATCTTGTTAAATTTCAATTTTTTTTTCGATTGAGGTTCACGGCACAGAAAATACCTTCTAGTTTAATAGGCTTTTTGGTTTTTTTGATTTCAGGCACTGTGAAGGTCGCTATCACTGCAGTAGTGGGCGAACTTTTTTTTTTTTGGAGCCTTGGGAGATCTCGAATAACTCATTGAATTTTTAACCCTTTGCACTCGAACCATTTTTTAGTATGGGTACTCAGCTACTCGACAGTAGTTTTTATAAAAAATTGTAATACATCAAAGATAAGTAGGTATTTTAAACAACAGTAGTTTACTTACATATTTTATTTTTATTTGCATATTACAAACATTATATTTTTTCGACTCCTGTTGAAGAACACACTCATTACATATCCGTTAATGGGGTATTTGACAGTAGTTGAAAAAATATCTATTTTGATTTTTAAATAATTGCTCGAGTCATAATGATACTGAATATTGCTTTTTTACAAGTTATTCCATTCAAAAATATAAAAATTTTAATTAAATAAAATTACAAAATTTATGTTAAAAATGACGTAATCAAAAACATCAAGCAAAAGCAGCTTACGTCACAAGCTCGTTCGAATATGTAGGTATAATATTTGTAGTTAGGAAAAAAACTGTTTACTTTTTTGATAACTATGAAAAAAAATTTTAATTATTAATTTTCATTACTAGACCTACTACTACTACTACTCAATGTTTTAGAGCCAATGACGTCATACGATTTGACGTCACAGAAAGCATCGTTTTGGCGATCTTTTTAAAAACTGAAATTTAATCCGTGATTTTTATTAAAAATATAGTACAAAATAATTTAAAAATGTGTATTATGAGTTTAGTAAGAAGTAATAAACACACTAAGATGGTTTTTAAAAAATTGTCAAATACCCCATTATTGAGAAAGTTAGACATTATTCAAAGGTGTGGAGGAATTTCCATTACTCACTACCTTTTTGACCAATGAAATCACCGTATTAACCATTATTCAGTGGGCTGGCTTTTGTTTTGTGTATAATATACGTATCAATTTTTAATTTCAAATATGTTGCGTGGTAACGTCAAAGTAAACAAAGTAGCTTGTATTTTGTTTTCATCGTTTGTACATATATAAACATTTAATGAAACTAAATAGAGATAGATTAAAAATTGTATTCTTTTGATTTAAAAATATTTAATATTTAAATAAAAAAAAGTCGTAGAAAAAATATCGTATTCTACTCGCTTGCAATGGCTATTACTCACTCAAATGCATTACGACACTCGCCTCGCAAGCTCAGCTCGTGTCGAAATTTCATCTTTCTGGTAATAGCTATCATTACCAGCTTGTTGAATAATATACTATTAATATTAAATTTTATAATTTTCCTTAGTGTGATATCTGAAGTAATGAATAGGATGACGCCTGAGAGGCGCCTTTCGAGTGCAAAGGGTTAATTTTTTTGTCCAAAAATTTTGTCTTGAATTTATTATAATCAACGAATATATCCTTAAAATATTAAAACATTCCATACAATAGTTTTCTTTTAAAAAAAATTCCCAAAAATCACCTTTTTTCAGGGGGTCACACTAGTGGTCGCCCTTAAAGGAAAAAAATTTCAAATTTCAAAAGGAAAGAAGTCTTGACAGCAACAAACAAAACCACTTCAAACAATAAAAACGGCCGGCCCTGTTGCAAATAGTATCTTCAATAAACTTCACATACTATTTTATAAAAGCACTTTTGAAAATGTCACAAGAAGGAGTTACTACATATGTTTGAGACAAATACAACAAAAATACGATATTTTTTCCCTTCATTTTTAATACACATATCATCTGTATCATATTGTGATATCAAAGATAATGGATGTCTTTGATATCACACAATTGTGAGCCAAAAAAAAAAAAAAAATGATAATGTGAGAGTGTATTTGATTTTTTTAAAAGCATTCAACTACTACTTATGTATACCAGCTGGAGGTATCGTTTATATAGTTATACAAAGTAGGTACAGTTTCGTCCAACTGAATTGATATTCAAATTATGCTTAATGTGACAATGTTGAATTAAAATCGTTGCTATCGCAAATGGCCGATATGTATGGTTTCTTCAAACTAAACAGTCAATATTGTCATAAAAGCTATTGAGATAGGGGAAAGTCTCCTATATTGGACCACTTTTGCCATTTTTGTTTGCAACAAGGAAACCAATTAAGATAGAGCCATCATTTCTGGTTGTCTGATTAATCAATCTTTGTGCTTTAAAACGAAAACATTAATTCGTCTCTAGTTGAATTTCAAAAAGACCCTATCTTGGGTAAAAAAAATTATGTCATTTAGTCCAATTTAGGAAACTAGTATCCTAAATTGGACCGATTGGTTCTTAATAATGTTTTTCTACAAAAACCGTTATCTACATCTAATCCATGTATATATTTTTAAGATTATGTCGTTATAATAAATTACATATGACATAAATAAAATATAAATATAAAAAGAAAAAGTTATACCTACCTGTTAAAGTGTTAAGTGTTTGGTCGAACGGTGAGTAATGAAAATGTAACATCGGCTTAACAAGTTTTCATAAATTTGCGAGTTTTCAAAGACTGCTTACTTGACAATTATCTAAATTCGTACTAAGAAATAAATTCGAATGTTGTTTAATATTTATATTGTTAGATGGTTCCAACTGTCTTTTAATTGCTTAAAACTGACGCGGTCCAATTTAGGAGCCGGTCCAATATAGGAGACTCTCCCCTAAATTGTAACATCATTTGTATCGTGTCATTATTGAGAATTATTATTTTTGGTGTAAATATAGACACATTAACGATAATAACACGGGTTTTCGATTAATAAAACAGTAGAAAATTAATATTTTAATTCTATTTAATTTTCATTTCAATTATAGTATGAATATTTACATATTCATAAGAATTTTTCTCTTAGGAATTTTCTCGCAGAGATAAAATTTTTCCCCGGGGTAAAAAGTAGCCTATAACATTCTTTGCTCTCCAAGCAATTTCTGTACAAAGTTTAAAGTCTAGTTGAGGTGTGAAAGGAAGATAAACAAACCAACAAATAAACTCACTTTCACATTTATAATATTAGTCAGGATGGTTAAATTTAAACATTATTTAGGACAAGTTGTTAAGCATCTAAATACAAATACACTTTTCTAACAAATGATTTAATTAATTTTTTATTACTCATGCGGGAGAAGTATTAACTTGGCGCACACATTTCTGTACGCAAAATAGCGGTTTGCTCACTGTACTCTTCCCGCATACTTTTTTACGTGTGGAAAATAACTTTCCACACGCAAAATTTAATCAAAAGACGCAAAGCCGCCTCTTAATTTTTCAATTAATAAATATTTCATAATTATTTCTATAGAAACCACCAACAAAGTAATTTAAACGATAATTAATTCAGAAAAAAAAGACGAACACTTAAAAATATTATTTTAAAAAGTAATAAAAATGTCAAAAATAGTGATAATAATAGAAAAAAGTATGTGAAATTCGTAATAAAAAATAGTATGTGCAACTCGTGCGGGATTGTCAATTGCCCCACTCAAGCGAATGAGCGCACTCACTACGTTCGTGCGCTCAACTTCGCTTTCGTGGGGAATCGACAATTTCCCGCACTTATTGCACAATATACTATAACTTTTTATGTAAAAAATATTTAACTACAGTAATCAGTTTTAAAGGATTTCACAGACCACTACTCAGTCAATGATTTTTCTTATTATTGTATACTATTATTTACACGCGGCTTCGCTCGCGTGGCTTTTGAAATTAAAACGTATAATATGTACTTTAATCGCGTCGCTATTGAGAACTGTTATTTTTTTCTTAGAAATTTTCCCACAGAAATAAAATATTTTCCCCAGGTAAAATGTAGGCTATAACATTCTTTTCCCACTTGTCTTTGTAATGTCACTTTTAAATTTCAACCCCTCCACTCCATTTCGAAACATTTTTAAAATTCTTTCAGCAAAAATTCCACAAATTTCAATCCCTTACCAGGAAAAAGAGCTGTGAAACATAAACAGAAATCGAAATCGCACCTGAAAAGTTTCGCTTTATTTATATTTAGGTACGGAATCTTAAAAAAAAAATATACAACCGTTCTATTTTCTTTACACGCCACTGTATTCGGTGATATGTGTACAGTTGTAGGTGTGTAAACGTAACAGTTTTTCATCGAGTTTCCGGAAATACCTACATTTATTCTATTTTTGTCTCACAGAACCGAAGAGGACACAACAGGACCAACAAAATCGGAATTATAACCGACGCGGTGATAGAAACAAACAAATGAATGATGCCACACACACATCAGCAGTGAATGCTGCTGCTTATTCGTCCATTGTCCTCGTATTTTCATCATTCGCCACCACCAGAAAACCATATATCATAATTCTATTTGAAACTATTATTTTAATTTCATTCGCTCTCCTATAGTTAGCTGTCAACCAAAATGTTATTTTTTATTAAAAAAAAAAAATAACACTTTAAAAAATATAAAATTTTATACGCAACAACAAATAAATATTTTCTCAAAAGTGTTTTTTTGTCACTACGTCATATCTCGCCTTAAAACTACTTCATCAAAATTAATGATTGAGACATCATTTTGTTGAAGATTACATTCCCCGCTAATAGTTTAAAATCAATAAAAATTTATTTAGTTATTTACGTTGTGTTTTTCACCTGATGATGGCGTAATGGCCGAAAGTCGACTCGTGTTTGTACGATTTCTGTTGTGAAAAGTGACAAAGCAACGATTCCATGTTTTTAATATGGATTTTCACAAAATAAACCTTTCTAATATTAATTATTTAGAACGCCATTTGTTGATAATCTGTTTAACAAACATGCATCAGTGCAAGAGCATACGTTTGGAGTTGTTTACATTGTTTAAAGAGTGTATAGGGCGTCACCTTTTGAAAATCTGTTTAACAATGGTCCATTTCATACTAAAAGTGTGGTACTGTGATATAGTGACAAAGTAAACCTTTCTAATATTAATTATTTAGAACGCCATTTGTTGATAATCTGTTTAACAAACATGCATCGGTGCAAGAGCTTACGTTTGGAGTTGTTTACATTGTTTAAAGAGTGTATAGGGCGTCACCTATTGAAAATCTGTTTAACAATGGTCCATTTCATACTGAAAGTGTGGTACTGTGACATAGTGACTAAATTCTGACGGTAACGTTTAATGTTCTGGGTTGAAAAATGTGACACAACGTGACAAAGAGAAAGAGGGAGGTTAAAAATCCAAGAATTTTGCGTAACAAATTTCATGGATGGTCCCTCATATAAAAAAACGCCGTGAACAGCAGGGTCCCATTAAGGGAGTAGAATTTTTCGCTATATCTTCGGTATTTTCAAGATATCTAAACGTGATTGAAAGCGTACAGGCGAAAATAAAACCTCTAAAAAGCACACCCTATTATGTACGAACTCTATCAACATACAAAATTTAAACCCCTGCGTTAATAATGGGGGGCTGTGGGCCTGTTAAATCCAGCCGAAACACTTTTTCCCCCCTCAATTCCCTCCAAATCGCCCAAGGAAGCTGAATTTTGAATATGTTGTAGATAATCGATCGAAATATTAGTTCCTCAAAATTGTGTTTTACGGGTCCGAAAACGGATAGCGCCCCTAGTCTCACCTCGTCCCGTTCTTATCGTATAGGCTATAATAGTCTAATATTTTCTGTTGAAAAATTCGACTAATATGTTTGTGTTTAAAATATACCAGCATTTGTTTCACCTTACAACCATAACAAATTTCATTACGCCCAAAGCATTACATCGTTTTCATAACACTCACAACTATTACAGGTTTCATTATATTCTCACACCGAGCCGGATATATAGTGGTGGGGATGGTAGCGGGGGCACGTGCCTCGGGCCTCAAGTTTTGAGGGCGTCGAAACCGCAAATTCAGGGGCGCCAAAACCGCAAATTCAGAGGCGCCAAACTTTTGAATTTGAAGTTTTTATTTTCTTTTGCTCGCCATTTACTTTTTGTAGGAAAAAAAGTTTATAAAAGTATAAAAGAAATATTTATTTTTTCATTTTACGGAAAGACCATTTTTACACCATGCCCCGGGCGCCGCTTAGGGTGGGTTCGGCCCTGTTCTTACATTACAGAATTCAAATTACAGTCACTCTCATTCAAAGTTATTCTCGCTGTATAAATCTTTACTTCAAACAGAAAAAAATTTAAAACCGGTTGACACAAAATTTCGATACACTCTTAAATTAAATTACTAAAATTATATCTCGATATCAGAATTTCTTGATTTTGTTCTTTAAGTGTTCCTAAAAGTTCAAATTTTTTTTGAAATAATAAATTTTTTTGTCAATTAATCCTAGAATCCTAGAATCAAAATGACGAAAGAACTTCTCTACCTGTCCAGTACTACAACTTGTCGTTGCTTGTCTGTTCTGAAACTTCTGGTATCTAATTTATTTGTTATGATAACACAGCAAACGTATTAATTTTGTTTATAGTTGCTGTCGTTTTGTATATATTAAAATAGTGTGCGTCAACTAGACGTCGATGTATGATTAACGTATGTTTTTTTTAAAGATTTTGTACTTCACATATAAAAGTTTTCCTAATTTGCCTAAAATTTATTAAAGATATGGATGTTATAATTAATTTATTCAATGATAATGATAATGATAATGTGAAAGATGATTGGCTTATAGAGACGACATAATACTGAAGTTTTAATATATTGAATCGAATATATTGACGCCAATGTATGATTAACATTTCTCGTAGACCAAGGTATGATTCTAGGGTTAATCTAACTAAAGGTATTTATTTATTCGATAAGAATTAGGTTTAGTGTTGTTTGGGAATTCCCCCTTCGACTAACAATAAGTATTAACAAATTTTTTTCTCAAAAAATAAACACTATAATTAAATTCAAAAAATAAATTTTTGGCTTACACTTACCTCTTATCCATTAAACTAATTAAAAAGATAAATTGTCCCTAGCAGTATTAAATTACCCGCCGCAGAGTTGTAGACCTTACCTGTAACAATAAAAAAAAAATTATTTCAATAATTTTAAATAATTTGAAATTGTAAAAATAAAAAATAGTTTTAAAAAATTAACACTTATAACAATCAAACATGACAAATAATACCACTGACCTATAAAACCTTTACTAAATATCACTTCTAACAATTTATTTATTGTAAAATGTCCGAAAATATGCAAATCTAAACCTTTTACTGCTACCATGGCATGGGACATACAAACACATAACAAATTGTGGATATACACAAAACATAATATTATGTGAAATGGTGAAAAACCACAGTAACATCTAAAATAGATATATACATATATCCGACCATGATAAATTTAAATTAAAATATTTTCTACTGAATAGATAAGTATATAAAACCAAAGATCAAAACTGCGAAATATATTCAAAATTTAATAAATATTTTGTCAAAAAGAACACAATTGTATGTACAAATTTTTTAAGTAGAAAACTTTTAGTGTTGTACCAACAAACAGATTTTTTTAACATGGATATGCTTTTAGGCTGAGATGCAGTTAACGTATATACATACTGTATTTCAGTTACAATTGATCATCAAGCGATCTTATATTCGAAGCAAATCAATCTTCCATTTTTTTCTAAAAACAAACTGCCAATTTAAAATGTACGCAATTGCAATAATGAAAGAGATAATGCTAAGGAAGAATGTTCCAATATATTTGTATAGGAGACGTCTGAAGACGTCAAAAACGTTTGTCGTTTCTTTTTGGTAATTTTAATGTCCAAAATTTCGATCATTCTAACAAAAGTTTTTCAAAAAACGCGTTATTTCACCACGTATTACCTATAGCGTTATTACTCTTTATCAGTTTAAAAGTTTAAAGTATACGTTTTACTATGAATTTAGGACGAAAAATCTAGCGTGTCCACCAGTCTACATATTTTATAAGTTATTTGACCTCATCAACAAATGAATCATATCTTTTTCTTTGTGTTTAACTTAAAGTTGTACATCTAATTTTGTTTTGTTTAATAATGACGTCAGAGAAATTTTTTTTGTTGTGTCACGAAATCGTTTTCTAGGTAGACTATGACTCTTGATATAAATTTTCTGCCATAAAAGTAAGATTTTATTAATTTTACCGTAAAGTCGAAATGGACTACGAAGTAAAAGTTTCTTGAAAAAAATTAACAATTCGTAAAAGATATTTCAGGTCACATTTGTGATGAAGGCCCTTTCTCCAAAAATTGTTTTGTCCCTTGAAAACTTTCAGCAGATTATCCAAGGATTTGATAAAATAAAATTTTCGTATTAAAACTAAAAACAGAGAAAATTTAAATAAACGAGATCTACTACATCTCACCCACATCATATTGTATATGAATATGGAATAATAACTGTTTTATCTAGTTACAACAAAATGATGCAATTTTTAATTTTCCGGATTTCCATTTGGATGAAAATAATAAAAAAAAACTTCCCCCGGTCGCAGCATCTGCATAACATAATGAACTTCCAAAGATTGGATACTGGCGAATCTCATACAACAATCTGTATCCATTTAAAATAGTTTAACTCTCTAACAGTGAAAAAATTTTCAAAATCGGTTAAGTAGTTAATTTTTAGCGCTTTTGGACCCCCAGGATCCTGGCGGATCTCATATATTATAGGTATTATAACATTCTGTGTGAGTTTTTTGAGAGTTGCCATTTTTATTACAGCCAAACCGTTTATATAATCGAAAAATTGTTCAAATAAGAGTTATAGATATCGACGGGGGCAACCGATTGCTATAGTCAGGAGCTTTATAGGTCTTATGGTTTTCGAGCTATGATACAAACTTATAGATTTTTAAATGAGACTATATATTAATTTTTCGATAAAACTAATCTAATGCATTAATAAGCAACATAAATGAGCAAAAAAAATTTTTTTACCCAAGTTTAATTTTTTAATTTTTCTTTAATTTATCAGTTAGGCGGTAAAAATATGAATATGTACTTGAGGCTACTTCAACCGATAGTGTTCTGGTTGGTTACATTTCCATTACATCCAAGAAAGGAACCTTTTCCAGTACCATTTCTATCATACAAATTTGGTTGAAATAAAAATGGCAACTCTCAAAAAACTCACATGGTATATCCATTTAAAAGAATTTAACTTTTAAAAGGTGAAAAAATTTTCAAAATCGGTTGGGTAGTTTAATTTTTGGCGCTTTTGGGACCGCCGGACACTGGCAGACTTCATATAATATAACTTATATCCATCTAAAATAGTTTAGCTCTCCAACAGTGAACATTATCAAAATCGGTGATGACGTGTTCTTGAAAAGTTTGTTTATTTTTATTTTGAAAAATGTAACAGATATAAATACTGTTATTGTAATGATTTCGTAATTTTTCTCAAAAGAAATGAAATTTCGTAATTTTTCTCAAAAGCTAGTTCACTTAGAACAATGTTTTAAAAACTTGTCTTAAGCAATTTTTTACGCTCCTTTCGATGGTATAAAAAAAATTTTAAAAGTTTTTGAATTATGACCAAATTTTGCAAAAAACGACTAAAAATGGCGAAAAATGGACAAAATTTTGGCTTCTAAAAATCGGACGTATCTGGCTGACGAACTTATCCAAGCTATTGGGACGTTTGACCTTCTCACCAGATTTCGTAAAGATTGGATGCTTCGTTCGAGAGGCATCGCGCAGATAGGTATATATATATATATGTATATATATATATATATATATATATATATATATATATATATATATATATATATATATATATATATATATATATATAATTTTAGTGAACCTCATTTTCGGTTTCGATTTCGAGGCCTCAAAACAAATTTTGTTATAGTCCCGGCCTCAGTTCTTTTCATGGCACCACCCGCTGTAATGAGTGTATTTCCAAAAAGGAAATTCACTTAAAAATAGAAAAACGGAAAATAATACTGGCACAATTTCACTCACAAAACCCACACATGAAAAACACAGATCATACATCACATTATATAAAATAGCTGTAGGCAATACACTGTATCAATGGATACCGGAACAATTTAAACAGATGTTTCCATTTTTAGTAATTCGCCGATTACAAAACGCTACTGACGTAGAAAAAATATTGGTATATGTATGAATATTATGGATTTGAATACGTAAATGTGATTCCGACTGATTCGTTTAGCCATCTGAGTGTTAATAACTTTTTCACAAAGTGAGAAAAAAACTGATTACAATAATTAATCAAAACTCCTTATACGTTAACCAATATGGAGTGGCTCTCGAACAAAGATGGGTAGTTTAGTGACAAAGCACCCGACTGATTATCAAGATATCCTGAGTTCGAATCTCTGTCGATGGAATTTAATAATAATTTTTCAATCACTATTTTAATTAAAACAATAATTTTAGCTGGACAAAATAAATATTAACGTATGTTTAAATAGAAACAAAAGTTCGTCATTCATTTATGTTGTTCATAAGCAAAATTTAGAAAAAATACCCCTGTCGCAGCATTCTGCATAACACAGCGATTTTGCGTTTACATAAGTTAGAGGAACTAATAATAACTCTAAAAAAATATTTTAAAAAATATCAGTATCCTTATATATTAAAAAAAAAAATTATTTTTTTTTTTTTTACCTAATACAGTTTAAACGAAATCGGTGTGACGTATTTTGGCATGACTAGTACTCCAATCATGAGGCCGGGCACATATTGTGACACAGTTAACGCAGGCAGGGCAGCGCAGTATGCAGTGCAGTTTCTGTGACTCGTGTTTTAGAAGGGGAATTGAAACGCAGAGCAGAGCAGAGCAGCACTGCGTCGCACGAGACCGATGTGGCACTCGTGAATATGACGTAGAAACTGCGCGACATTGTGACACGTTCTCGAGTTTTAGTTGGTTTTATTTCGTCGAAATGAAAACAATTGGAGAAATTAAAGAAAAATAATGCTTCTCTGCTCTACTCTGCTTTTAAATTCGTGCAATCTCGTTCTACAGCAAGAATTACAGGAACTGAGTTGCCCTGCCTGCGTTAATTGAGTCTCAATGTGAGCCCGACTACACGTGTTTCCCTGCTCTGCCTTGCCCTGCGTTTACTGCGTGACGCAGCTCAATGTGCGCCTGGCCTGACACTAGAATTTTTAATGACAGTAACGATAGTAACCACACTGAGAAAAAGGTATAGTCAAAATCCGAACCAAATTATTTAGTCATATATGGCATTTTTCTCAGTGTATAGTCAAAATAACCTACATATAAGTTAACCGAACTAAATTATTTAGTCATATATGGCCAATGATATTTTTTTTTCTCAGTGCATAATAACGGTAAATCAAGATTTATATATATTTATGCGGTACACCAGATCCCTATTCTTCACATGTATTCATTTTTGGACTACAATCAGCGGTTTTATAGCGTCAACTGATCATCACTTGATCATCAACAATATTTGTATATGAACTGTCATTTCTAGTTACGTGGTCGTGAAAAACCACGTAACTTATGCATTCACTCATCCGTCTTCATAAGTGATCATTAATTCCCTATACATATCGGTTATAACAAAACTCATGATTTTATTTAAAAAAAAAAATCATGGGGATTGCTATAATATGTATACAATCGCAAATAATTGCGATTAGATCTTAAATGAATTTTGAAAAAGGATTTTTTTTGGGTCGCGCAAGGGTGTTATTTTGTGGAAGCGGTTTTTGGATCTTTCATTCACACCAAAAAGGATATTAAAAAAAAAGGATTAATTTAACGAGTTTTCTGTGGTACAGTATGTGAGGATATTCTATGGTTTAAAAAAAATGGTACCCAATCTATGCAAAGTTAATGACAGTTATAAAAAAAATTCATTACATGGAGACAAATTTATTAAATAGTTGGGTTATGAAGGTTAAAATATAAAAAAAAAAAGATTAAATAATTTGTGAAATATTTTAAGAAAAGGAGTAGATAATGAATAAAAGTGTGAGTAAGGATAAAATGATAGTGAAATGAAAATGTGATATGATTTTGATTAAAAAAAATACTTATTCCTGTGTTTTCTTCAGAATGATGAAAAAGGTTACGAATTTGATCGTTTTTAAAAGAAATAAAAAGATTACAAAAATTAACAAAAAAAGAAAACTGCTTGTAACTAATCTAATTTGAAAATTTTATCACGTATAAAAAATTCGTTAAGTGCGTGTTTTTGACACGCACTAAGTAATATCACCTCAGTGAAAGTGTTAATTTATGATTTTTTGTTAACTCGATAGTTGTTAACTCTATAGCCCTCTTGCGTTTATTCAATATGGATGTACAACTCTATAATTATTCAATATGGATATACAACTCTATAATAATGTTTCCCCAACTATGATCACACAACGATATTAATATGTCATCCTTCGATGACATAAAAAAATATATTATGAGCCTTCTATATACTTTCAAAGTATGTCACGTACAACCACTTCATTACCCTCATTTTTCGTTTCTGTCGTACTTTTATCAAAATAGTTTTACGATTTGACCATATTGTGCCACGCGCCACAATTCGATCAAATTGCGATCGTGTTACGGTCTGTCGTAACGGTATGTTCGGTTCTTAACAAGTAAACTCTCTTTGTGTTTTAATTAACGATAATACTTTCATAATTCTTCAACAAGATAACAACAAGACATCAAAAATACTCGTTAAAATTTAACTCATTGTCAGTTATAAAATAAACAAGTATACGTACTATTGTTCACACAAACGTATAAAAAAACGGTAGTGAAAATTTATGACGTATAAATTCATCTTAATTTATGACGTAATAATACCTATCTTGTGACGTCACCACATTTTGTAATCTTTTTACCATATTTTATAATAGTTACTCGTGTTTAAAATGGCAATAAATACACAGCTATTTAAATATAATGTTGGAAAAAGTATATACTTTATCTCTATTGGCTATAAATGATTTCAAAATAGGGTATCTGACAGGAAAGCTATTTTAAAATATACACACGTATTTACGCATTATACAGGCATATATTTTTCATTTTTAAAGTTAATGCCAAAAATCGTTAAAAAAATTTTTGTTATCAAAATTTACGCAAAAGCGTCCACTAACCAGCAGTTACGTCAGATTCTCGAAGTAACAATAGGTATTTTGTAACTAAGAAAAAAGCTTTATTTTATAACGAGTTGATCGAAGTATAAGAGAGATAATAGCCAAAAAAATTACTTTTTTAATTAATTTTTTTGAAATTTATGGGTCGATTCTGTAACTACATTATCACAGACTGTTATTTTGCACTACAGAGCTATGTAAAATTGTTTTTAACAGAATGTTAAAATTTTGGTATTCTGTAAGACACTATGTTAAGATGCCAATTACATTTTATATATTCTACTGTTGTTGAACTATTTATGTTCTAAATGGGGAGGTAAATTATGTGTATTACCCAATGTTAAACTCGCGTAAAATTATCATGATTATGAGTTAAGCTATTTCTAAATTAGATATTCGGGAATTCACTAGATAACCAGTTCCTTACAATGGTATAATATTTCACGACACCGATGTCGTAGATGTCGATACCGATAGTTTTAGAAATACTTCAAGCCCACCAAGTCTTTGGGGAAAATTGTTCATAAATTATTGACACTTTTATGGATATAAATTTTTTTTTTAAAATTGTGAAAACAGGTAAAGTATGGAACGCTTATTCACTATCAAAAGACAATGCATTGTGTATTAAATACGTAGACAACAAAATAAGAATTGACAATATTATGAATAAGAATATTTGATGAAATACATTAAATAACTGAAGCATTGTCGAGAAAAGGTAAAACGCTTCATGTGGACAAATTGTGTCAGTGCGATTTTGCCCCGAAAAAATTCACTGTTTATAAAGAAAATATAATTCATAATAAATTTATTTTATTTGAAATTACATCCTGGCCGATTTAAGAACACTGCACTATTTTCTCAACAGTCTTCTTACTACAAAAAATACTTCATGATTACATATTTACGGATATCAAATAATTCAAAAAATGACAATACTAAAACGTCAAAATATTGAATTTATAAAAAACGCAAAAATCAAAATTATCAATATTTAATAATATCCATAGTAATTAACCTATTTAGCAGCTCTGTAAAGTTTATGGCGAGTATTTTGAGTGCTGTAAAGTTTACAGAGAAATAACAGAATGTTAGCTAACATTTCTGTTAAAAATTGCGTACAGAATACCATTTTATAACATTCCGTAATTTAACAGTCTAACAGAGGTTTTACAGACTGGTAATAGTTACAGAATCGACCAATTAAATTTTTATTAAAAATTATTTTTATTATTTTTCCTTGATACTATCTAATACCCCACTGAGAAGTTATAAGACCTCTACTCTATTTTCCGTACTTTATAATATAAACCTCAAACACTGTTTATCAAAATCACTACAAATTTTTCACACTCCAAATATATATAATCGTTAGAATAGTAACACATTTAAAAAAGTTAAAAAGGTTAGACTATTACGCAAAAAACGAAAACCAGTTGAAACCAATAGAATTAGAACGACTTTAGAATAAAAAATACTCCATTAACTTTTATTATTGATTAGGAAGCCTATAGGGGAAAATGGGATATCTAAAATTTTACATAATAAACAAGTACATAAATCTGTTTAAACATGCACGTGAAGTTGAAAGGCATGATTAGAGGAAGCTTTGCTCAAAAAAAAATTGTACACATAAATTATTAACCTAAAAAGGGGTAAATCCTGGCAACCACGCATTAAATGAAACATGACAGAAGTTTTATTTTAAAACACAGCTCAGCACGAAAAGATTTCGATCGATCGCAAATTTCTATACAAAACTATACACAAAAATTAAACTTTAACACAATTGGAAGTCGATATAAGTCAATAACTTTTTTTTTTGTAACTCAAGCATTCATTTTCTGTACAATAGAATTATTAAACACTCAAGTAAACTTTTAATTTTGTAAGTCATTCATCTTCTTACAACGTTATAATTACTAATGATGTTTTTTTTCTTCATTTTCTCAAATATTCGGTAAAGGAAAAACTTTTTTGATACCGTTCAACAAGTAATAATATACATTATTAAATATTAAAAGTATAAAGTTCACATCAAGTTTAATTCTATTTTTAAAAAAACTTTCTTGAATAGTATAAGCAATTATTTATGCCGGAAACTAATAATTATTTACGTAAGGTAAGAGCACCAGTAGCCGTCATGTTAAAACATGAGCAGGACTTTACGTTAAGTCTTTTCGTTCATAATTATACGAAATAACCAACAGTAAAGCTAAAACGAAAGAGAATTTTATGATCTTTCAGGAATAATTTAATTTATTTGAATATTTTTATAATAAATATATATAAAAATAAAATAAAGGAAAAAGTGTGGTGTACCAATACCCGTCAATAAAAAATTAACGATGTATCCGTCAGAGGAGAGACCCAGTATCCGTCATTCTTTAAAATATGATTAATCTTAAACAAATGAACTATATAATTAAAATACTTAAGGATAAAACTTTATTTAAAAAAAATAATAATTTGATTTGTTATTTCCTTTTTACAATTCCTGCAGATATATTGCTTATATAGATTGGCACTGAACTTTTTTAGAATTCTCTTTAACTTTAATACAACCATCCGTGATGCTAATTCTTCTGAAGCATTATCCATATTATCCATAAATGTTGTTTTTGTACATACTTTTACATTGGAATTAATAACATTATATACTGATTTTTTTCCTGTGTTACATGGTTATTAGTCGGACTAAAAAAGATACTGATCCATCATAATTCCATCAGACGCTTTGCATCTTTCAAAATTTCTATAAATTCTTCTTTCTTAAAATATTCTTCAATTTCCTTAAGCCAGTTTTTGATATTTTACGCTACCGAAGCCCTTGATTTTCTTAAATTTTAAGATAATCGCTTAGATAACTCGGGATATCTATTGCAAACAGACAAGAACCATCTTCGTCCAGGACGACCATAAGAAAATGGATTTTCTCAAATTTTGGATTAGTAGTTGGCTACTGTCTAGCAGTTAAGGATCACAGTTTCATTCAAATGTATCATCCACTTTACTACGTTCTCATCTTCTTTCTTGGTTAAAATAATTGTGGAGGAACTTTTTGCATAATATGGGGTACTTTCCTTTTAATTTATATGACAATGTGGTCTGACAATTATCTGTGATATACGAAATTATTTGACTACGATAGAAATCGGCATTTTTTAATGAATAGCATATCAAAAGCATTTATTTAATCTTCATTACTGTATTTTATATTGAAATTTACCTACAAAAACGACGGTATACTGTATTTCAGTTACAATTGATCATCAAGTGATCTTATATTCGAAACAAATCGATCTTCCATTCTTTTCTAAAAACAAACTGCAGATTTAAAATATACGCAATTGCCATAATGAAAGAGATAAAGCTAAGAAGGAATGTTCCAATGTATTTGTATAGGAGACGTCAAAAACGTTTGCCGATTCTTACGTTTACGTTTTACACGTTTTACACATTTAAATCTACTGTTCAAAGCGTTGCCAGTTTTCAGCTTTTTAAAAAAGTTCGATTTTTTTATTAATACCTCTTCTTATTAAAATTAAAAGGTAAATTGCATTATTTTTAAAAATAAATGCCTTTGTTAATTGTAACTTTAAAATTTATTTAGCTCTATCGTTTTTTATTCGAACTTTTTTCTTTATTTCGTTAAGTTTGGCAACAATCAAAAAATTCAAAGAGATTATTTCTATCGTATGTAGTTTTAGTTGTTTGAAAGTTGGAATATATTTACGAAATAATGGCCGGCAAAAGTGTAAGACTTACAATGTTACATTAAAATTGTCAAATAAGTAATCTATTCATTAATTATGTTCATTTCTTATTGTTAAGATTATTAGAAATTTTAGTAAATTGTGTATTCGTGTTCGATAATAGTGTATAAATAGATACATTTTTGATTTTGTACGTCTGTGGTTTCTCGAAGTGATTAATAAATATTTTGTGTTCCAGTGAATTTTTTTTAGTTTTGTAACACAATCCTGTATAATTATTAGTGATTAATAAAAATTTATGTTTTGTATTATTTCATATTGGTTTGTTTTTGTAACATTACCTCATATCAGTAAATTTTGTATTACTGTATTTAAAATAAAGTTAAAATAAAAAATATGTTTTGTTTTATTTAATTCTTAATATAATTTGCCGAATATGGTAAGTTTTATGTTAATTTATTGAGAAAAGACGTAGGGTTTTACTAATTATTGACCATATTCTTGGTTTGTGCAGTACTTATTTAAGAAAATCGTTAACGTTTTATCACATATATGTCTAAAATCTATACTTGTATTTTATAATTACAGTTTTTTTGTTGAAAATTCACCTTATTTTACCAATTTTGAATTTTATCAGTGAATTAAAATTACTGTTATGACTGACTGCCAAAATCAGTCTTACCAAATGAATATGTATTATTACATTATGTTTAAAGTTTTAAGTATTTTAAAACCGTAGATTTCCAAAAATAATGCAAAATTAAAATTAACTCAGTAGTGATAAGAAAAAGATGCTATAAAAGGTAAAAAAGTTACATCAAACGGCATCTACATCATCTACATAGCCAAAATGGCCAAAGACATAAAAATGCTAAGAAGATTTTAATTAAGCTTTTTATTTCAGAAAAAACTATGTCACTCTAATTTTAAGTGACTATATTTAGTATATTTGAATGTAAAGAAATACATTTTGACTCAATAAGTTTTATGATTAATTTTATTAATTTAAATAGGTATGTATAATTTTTTTAAATTTTGAATTGTCCTCTTGTCAAATTCTATTTCCTAATTGGTTGTTGTAAAACAATAACATTATCAAAAATACTTTTAGTATATTTTATCCATAGAAATTATGCTATTACCTAAGACAAACGTTTTCTTAAAGTTGTAGCACTGGAATTCCTTAAATTCCTAAATAATGAGTCATGCTTAAATTTAACTGAAAGCGCCTATACAAAAAACCGTTACCATAGAGTACCAGTATCCGACATTAATTTACAAGGATTACCAAAATTCAATTGAAATATATGACGGGTACTGGTCAGTAGCTTTATCATATTGTTGTGAATGTAATCCAGATTTTAAAATTTTAGTGTAAAAAACATAGGAGAATATGTATCCTTTTTTAAAATAAAATTTATTACCCCAATAACCGTCACTGTGACGGTTACTGGAAAATGCCTGTATTTTATGTATCAGTAGCCCCATCAAAAATAATAAATTTCTGTCAGGTTTTCTGGTCTAAAAACTATTTTTTGACAAAATTTAATTCATAATAAACTTCAGAAAACAAAACAATATAACTAATTAGTCGTTAAAGCAAAACTACAGTAAAATTAAATTAGTGCTTACCTTAACTAAAACTTAAGAGTTTTAGTGAATATAGGTATGCAAACACTAACTTTCAGATGAGCCGTTATTATTAGGGATTGTAAATTTACCGACTTTTTAATTTACCGGTAATTCGGTAAATTTTTGTAGCAAAACCGGTTTACCGATAATTTACCAGTATTTTTTAAAACACGGAAAATATTAGAAAAAATAAAAAATAAAAACGTAAAAGTATTTTATTAAGGTCATTATTATATACGGTATACAAAATAAGATAAAAATTATGTAAAAAAATTGTATGTTTGATTTTACGTCTTTGTAGATATCTACAGCTTCCTTCACAGAAATATACCGCCCATTGTTATTGTTTATTGAAAAAATCATTTTAAATTTTGTTAAATAATCATAAAATATGAATGGATTATACCTACCTACCTGTAATAAAAATTTACTTACCGCTTCTTACAGTAATCATTTAACGTAATATTTAATTAATTATTTTGGAAAAAGTACAGCTGATTTAAATACTATGTAAATAAATACAAAAAGGACGCTTTATTGCATATTATATGCATTTTAAATCTAACCATTGCATTGTGCGATTTTATTGTATCATATCATAGAATAGTTTATTATGGATACACAGTAAGGGGTAATTTGATTGTGTATATTTACGTTCAATAAACTTGATCATTCTTCTATGAAATAAAGTGAACTTAAAAAAATTTTCAAATATATTATTTTTAATTTATCGAATTACCGGTAAAAAATCAGCGATTTACCGGTAAAAATTTTAAGGCATTTTTAGTAATTTACCGGTAAACCGGTAAACCGGTTTACCGGTATTACAATCCCTAGTTATTATATCTAATGCTAACTGAGTGCTATCATAAATGGAATAACGGTTGGGCATACATTCCAGAACGTGTAGCAGTAAACACAAAAAATATATGCTTGCTTAATATCTTAATATTTATCATTTTACTGAAACTTGACGGCAATTGAGACAATGATGGCTACTGGTGTTCTTACCTTATACTAATTTGTGATCGATTAAAAAAAGAAAATTTCAAATAAAATTATTTCTTTGTACGGTTTTCTTACTTGAAAAAGTTTTCGAAACAAACCATGTGGTATTCTACAGTAAGTTATTCATTTTAAGAATGAGAAAAATTCAGAAGAAAATAAGAGAAAATTCAGTTCATATATCATTTACGGACTAATAAATAAGACGGATATTACGACTGAATAAATCCTTGTCATTTTTAAATACAAATACGGTATACTGTACACCATTGGACTACAGTATGGTTTTTACTATTGAGTGAAACGTTTAATATTTGAGAGCCTGTAAAGGCTCCAACCTTTAATTCTATAGTGTACATGTTACAGCTAATACGCATGAAATAGAAAATACGTGTATGAACCGATTAATACGCGTATTATACGAATGTCGTGGATAATACACGAATACGCAAACGATTCTTCTATTAACTAACACAAATCGGTTAGGACGCGTTGTATCCAAAACGTCTTGGTTTAAATGTTTGTTTTATCAAAATGCTCACAGTATTACATCATCCGTTAAAGAAATAACATGGCAACAATAACACCAAACAATAACGATCGAAATTTCTTCAAAAATTGAATAAAAAGTATAAAAACATTATACAAGAGATCGTGTCATTTATCTCACAAGGTGTCCCTCTACGATTTTGATGATACTCTGACATGTTATTCTTTGCCGAAATCTAAGAGACTCGTATTTTTTTTAGCTGCGGAAAACCGGTCTGAAGGGATGAAAAATTGGGATAAAAATTTAATTTTGCAAATATCTCGAAAATGATAAGTAACCTCCACAAAATCGATAAACTAATAATAAATCCCTTAAAAGAGTAGAATAGAAGAAAAAAGAAAGGATAAGTTTTTTTTGCTCGCCTACCCTGTTTTTCGGGAAAATTTGGAAAATTTCGAAAAGTCATTGTCCAATAAGAAAAGAGCAATTTATCCCACACGTATCATTTCCTATTTATGTTAGATTGTTATGACTTCTTATGACTTTACGAGTGAATCTATTGATTTCAGCAAGTTTAAAATACATATCGCCTTCCTAGAATGAAGGTGGGATATCTAGGCAATTTCCGATTTTCATTTTTAGTACCACGTAATAGATACGTCAATTAGTTATCGAATAGCATTAATTAAAATTGACATAGTGTTTGAAAAATTACCAAACTGGATCCGCTGGGACTCGAACCCGGATCTCTTGGTTACCAGCCAAGCGCCTTACCAACTAGGCCACCGATCACTTGTTCGAGTGCCACTCCAATTCAGTAATCAATCAAACACAACCTCTCTCTAATGCGAGACGCAGTTTTTATTATATTTTATTACAAAAACTGCGTCTCGCATTAGATTTTAGCGGAGGTTAGAGGTTCTTCGTATCGATTACTAAAGGAGTTGGTTCCACTTTATCGATTAACGGAGCTGAAGGAGCTGGAATGAAGTGTACCACTGGTTCCTTTTTGCTCGTGTTGTTGCACTGGTTAAAAATTTTGATGCATGGATTTGTTGAACTTGTACAGCATGAGGTGACATTCTTGAATTTAGGAATACAGCATAGAAGCAGTAAGAAGAGTCCACATTTGTAGAATCCATATATGAAAATTACAAAAATAATTAAACTGGCTGTTAGTTTGATTGAAAACCAATTTGATGTAGAGAATGTGTGTCCCAAAAATTCAATATGGTCCTGGATTTCTTTATTAAGTTGTTTGTCCAAATCTTGTAGATGTTGGTGATTGAGTGTTAGTTTTTCCAGATTGTTGAATTGAAGCCGAAGAGGGATGATGTGCTTTGTTTTCTTCGGTTTACGACATTCTTCGCAGTAGTCCAGTTGGATGTTGGGAATGAAGTCTTCTATTTTTTGAACTTGTTGAGTGAATGTTTTGGATCAAGTTGGCTTAAGTTCAATTGTTTTGGATGAACCGCTGCATGTTTGGTTTATTGTGATCTTGACCATTTCGTTGGTTATTTCGTGTGTTTCCACTCGATTTTGGCAGTTGATTGTGAGGCTAATGGGTTTTGAACTGATGGCTAACCATTGATTTTCGTGTATTTGTTGCCAAATTTCTTGTTCGGCGTAGTATTTTATAACGTTACAATCGATTGGTATGTGGTGTGTAGTGACGTCGAATAATTTAATTTCGCATTCGTTGTTGTGAATCTTATATGCGAGTGATTGTTGGCACAGGTACTGCTGCTGTTGGTGCTGCCTGCAGTTGTCGAGATTCGGCGAGAGTGATTGTTGTTGTCTGTTTTTACTGGTGAGGAGGTAGGGACGTGTGACTTGTATTGTTTGGTATAGATTAGGTATTATTGGATCGGGTTGAGGTAAAGAATATATTTTGTACAAGTCATAGTCATTTGTACTAATGAGTGGTATTTTTATATCAATTATTAGTGTATGTTTTAAATTATATGAATTTACGTCAATTACTTTATAATAGTATTCTACATTTTGATAAGTAGGGGGAAATGGTAAATGCAAATTTTTTGAGTTTAACAATTCTTTAATTAGTGTCCTTGGTGGAAGTATATCAAAGTTAACTAAATTGTGCCTAGCTAAGATTATTGATCTTTCAAATTTGCTAAGTTGGTGATCTATAAATGACAAAATTTCTTTTAATAAAATTTCAATCTGATTCAATTGAGTGCGTTTTTCGTTTTGATTTATATCATTTGTATGCAAATTTGCTTCTGCTGTGATTTCATTAATTTTTGTTTCTAAAATTTTTATTTGTCCTTGTGTCCGATTTATTTGGGATATACTATCAGTTATGATTCTTACTTGATTTTGCAAAATAGTATTTACATCGTTCTGTTCTCTAACTAGCTTATTAATATTAGTGACTAGGAAATCTGCATCTGTAGCATCTAGCGTACCAGTGAGTTTATGCCATATATATCCTATTGAATCGAACCAACCATGTTCGAATTTGATTTCTCTTTTTGGTCTAGTTTGAAAATAACTGTTTTCTAAATCGCTAAATCTATTTGTTAATTCATTATATTCTAATTCAAATAATTGTGTAAGCCTACAATTTTGTCGTTCTTTAAATTGATTACATAAATTAAGATGAGATTCTAAATAACTAGGTAATTTATCTAATAATGTTTGTGTGAAACTAATATTAAAATAATGAATAAGACTTAAATAGCTATCTATGATTTTAACTTCTCCTAAATAATTATAATAAACTCCAGGATTATCTTTTAGTTTTTCAGTCTTTACTTGTCCCTGGCTGACTTGGATCAAAAGGAATAGTAGTACCAGCACTTTTGTCGTTGTTTGGATCATTGTTTCCATCTGAAACAAAGTGTTTCAAATGTTTAAAATGTATCCATTTGTTTTTGTTCTTAACTTTTAGTTGACAAGTTTGTTTTTCAGGCCATACTTTAATGATTTCATAGGGTCCTGTGTAATACGATTTTAGTTTTTTGTCCTTGTCGTGTTTGTGTACTGTGTTATTATACATTAGAACTTTATCGCCTACAGAAAAAGTTTTGTCTGTGGTCTTTTTGTCGTATTCGATTTTTGTTTTCGCTTTGGATGTTTTGAGATGTTGGTTTGTATTTTTTCTTAAATTTATAATTTTGTTACGAATATCGTGAGCAAAATTATCATAGAGGGGTAGATTTGTTTTTTCGCTAAGCATTTTAGCTTTTTCACCAAATACGAGTTCGTAAGGTGTGTATCCGGTGTGTCGATTTTCGTTTGTGTTATAAGAGTAGCATGCAAATTGAATGTAGTGATCCCAATCGTTGAGATTGTCGTTGACGTAGTTTCTAAGGAAGTTTTTTAATTCCTGATGGCTACGTTCAAGAGAACCATTACTTTGAGGATTATAAGGGGTGGTTTGGCGATGTTTTATATTTAGGATTCTATTAATTTCCTTGATTAGTTGATGAGTAAAGTTCGTGCCATTGTCAGTTAAAATAACTTTGGGAAAACCGTATTTTGTACAATGATCCAGAAATTTCAGAGCGGTGAACTCTGCTGTATTTTGGGGAATTGGATATGCATTGATAAATTTTGTCAGATTGTCCTGAATTGTTAAAATATATTGGTTACCTGCGTCAGTAACTTTTAATGGACCCATTGTGTCGAGTGACACCATTTCATTGAACTGGCTTTTTTAATAATTTTTTAATAAATTCTTCAACGTCTTTCAACGTCGTTTTCCAAAAATATCCAAAAATATTAATACCCTTGTGTCCTGAGACTAAGTCATTGTGAGCTTCTTGTATTAATTTTTGTCGGTCGTTTTGGTCTCTTATTATTTGGACATTTATTCGAAGTATGTTAATATCTATCCCTGTATTCATAAAGAAATAATATAGTAATTTAGAAAATGTTTCTTCATTTATTAATGAACTAAGCTGTGATATATCATAAATGTAAAGCTCTTGAGCCTTTATAGTTTGTGTATATTGATACAGCGTATATAGACTATCAAATAAATTATTCAAATTAATTTGTTCTAAAGCAGTGTTTTTACATGGTAATAGAAACATATTTTTATCGTTATAATTAATTAAATCGGTTTGGTTTAGTATTAAACTAGTATTTCCTAATTTTGGTTTAACAAAGTCAGCAAACTTATTATTGTCAGATAAGTCGACAAAAAATGGTAAAACTAAATAATCTAAATCTTCTAGTGGGAGATTTACTTGGTTAAATTATACTGGTTCGATAAATTTTTCACTCCATTTAATGAAGTTGGGAAATTCTTTTTCTGAAAGCAGTTCATTTTCGGTGAGTTGATCAATATGTAATACGGGTCTTGATAAACTATCTGCGTTTGTGTTACTAACACCTGTTTTATAAATTACTTCGTAGTTATATTCCTCCAAGCGGAGTCGCCATCGAACTAGTTTAGACGTAGGGTCTTTACAGTTCATTAGCCACTGGAGTGGCTTGTGGTCAGTCCTAATTATAAATTTGTTTCCGTATAAATACGGCCGAAAGTGTTTCACAGAGTCTATTATAGCCAAAAGTTCTTTCTCTGTTGTCGAATAGTTTTGTTCAGTTTTATTTAACGTTCTACTATAGTATGCAATTGGTAAGTCTTTACTGATTGGTTACTAAAATTACTGGTTGTGATAATATGCTACCTATCCCTATATTGGAAGCGTCAGTAGTTAGTATAAACTGTTTAGAAAAATTAGGGTATTTTAGGATTGGTTCTTGAGTTAAGACTTGTTTAAATAATTTAAAACTATCGTCGCATTCTTTCGTCCACTTGAATTCTTTATCTTTTTGTAGAAGATTTGTCGAGAGTTTTGCGATTTTTGAAAAATTATTTATGAATTTCCTATAATAGCCTACAAGCCCTAGGAAAGACTGAATGTCTTTGACATTTTTAGGTTGTTTCATTTCTACTATGGCAGTAACCTTTTTTGGATTTGGTTTGATGCCATCAGTAGTTAATACGTGCCCTAGATATTCTATTTCATTTTTTAGAAACTCACATTTGTCGGGTTGTATTTTAAGATTGTGTTTAGAAAGTGTTTGAAAAATGTCATTAAGATTTTTGTTATGTTCCGCGATTGTTCTATCAAAAATAATAATGTCATCGATATAGACAAAACATTGTGTGTTTAGATGTTTTTGTAAGGCGGTGTTGACCATCCGCTGGAAAGTTGCAGGTGCATTTTTTAGACCAGAAGGCATTCTGTTAAATTCAAAATGTCCTCCTGGTATAGTAAATGCGGTCTTTTGTTTGTCCTCTTCCAAGATTTCTATTTGGTGAAATCCGGATGTGAGGTCGAGAGTAGAAAAATATCTTGCGCCGTTTAAGTTGTGTAAGATTTTTTCGATGTTTGGCAAGGGATATTTATCTTCGATCGTTACCTCATTTAGTTTGCGATAGTCAATGACTATACGCCATGCGATAGTCAATGACTATACTCTCTAATGATGCCATCCTTTAACATTTTTTCTATCTGGTTTTTAACCTCTAATTCGTGACATTTTGGGAATCTGTAATTTTTTGTAAAGATTGGGGTAGGATCTGTTACCCTAATTTGGTGTTTTAGGATATTTGTTGATGTAAGATTTTCATTTTCTTTCAAAAAAATTTGTTCGTTATTAATATAAATAGTATAAATTTGATTTTGAATTATTTCGTCTAAATGTTGTAGTCTAAGATTGTTTTTAATAAATTTAAATTTACTGTTATCTACCGTATTTATTTGATTAATTTTAATAGGGTTATCGAAGTTGATAAAATTATTTCTGGTATCGATCTTTGCGTGATAGTATGATAAAAAATCGATACCGAGAATTCCATCTGTTAGAAGGTTAAAATTATTATCAACAACTTGAAACTTAAATGGGAAGTAATATTTGTCTCGTGTTAAATGTAATTGGGATGTACCTTTAGTATATTGGATAGTATTTTCTATCCCTGATATTGGAATTTTTTCATTGGTATTTATTTTTTCTGTGAACAGTTCCTTTATCAGTGAGACAGATGCTCCTGTATCAATGAGAAAGGATCGTTCCTGTTGATTTAAATTTAAATAAATTTTTGTTAAGTTTATTCTAGAATTTGCAAGGTTGAGCCTCTAACGTAGGTTGATCCGATCCTGTGGCTCCCAGGTCGGATAGATTGGAGTTTAAATGGTCGCCTTCGGAGATAACTTGATGTTGTCTCTGAGGAAGTTGGGATCTAAGATTATCATTGTATTTCTTTTTTCTACATTCATCTATAGTATGCCCTTTATATTTACAATATGAACAAATTTTGGGATCATATCTATTTTCATGAATGGTAGGTTGAACGAAATTAGAATTTTGATTTGAAGATTGAGTTTTCTTTCGACAATCTTTACTATTATGAGTTTTTGTACGACAAAATTTGCAAAACTTATCGGAATTTTGTGTTTTTAATAAATTTAATTCTTTTAGTTTGTTTTCTAATTGAAGTGCTACTGGTAAAATTTCTTCTATTCTAGAGAAATCCTTATCCATTAAATGAATTGAAATTTGTGGATTTAAGTTTATTAAAAATTTACTAGCTATAGTTTTTTCAATGTATTGTCTACTAATTGTATGATTTAAGGGATCTTGTTCCCGTGATAATTTAAGTTGTTCTAAACGCAATTTATTGAATCGATCAAAATAGTTTGTAACTGTTTCGTTATTATTTTGTTTTGTGTTGGTGATATCTAAATCAATTAAATACTGTGTGCGAGTTGTGTGAAATTTACGCTTAATAGTATTAACAATTGTTGAAAGATCAATGGGGTAAATTTCTTCTTGGATATCAATTGGTAATTTATTAAAAGCATACATCAATATTTCTTTATGTAAATGTTCAGGTGCTACTTGTAAAGTATTCCCTAACTGAGAACAAAAGTGTAATGCCCCGCTATGTGTATTTTGAAAAGAATCAATCCAACATGTGTAATTGAAAGAAGGAGTCCTATTTGATCTAGAATTGCATGTAGATTGTGAGTTCGTTTCATCGTCTGTAATGTTGTTTTCTAAGTCGTTACAGGTCGTATCTGGGTTAATGTTCATTTTGGATAATAATAGTGTTAGGTTGGGATATGAGGTATTATGGTTTAAGACTGGTTCGTCAGTAATATGAAGAACAGACTTATAATCACTTACTTGGCTATTACTGCTTAATGAAGAATTCCTTGAATGTGTTTTGGATGAGCGGTACTGGCTGCGGCTGTTCGTTTCACTGGATTCAGACTGGTTCATGAATATTTCTACAACGATTGTTGATCTTGGAACGATTCGATGTATTGTTGCTCTACCAATGGATCGTGGAAAGCTCGTCGAGTATTCTACCAACGGATTATGAAACTCCAATACGATGAATGTTGACTGAATCCCATTTCTGACACCAATTTTGTCGTGTCCAGGGGTCGATGATAAAAATAATAAACACCGTTCAAGTTGTATTCTTCTGTCTTCAACCAATTTGATTTTTCTGACACCAGTTGCTTAATTATTTTGACTGAGAAACAACACCCAGTTTGTCGCATTAAGTAATTTGTTTTAATTCGACGTTAGTTGAATTAAAATATTCAAATATTTGACTTGAATTAATTTTAAAATTTAAAACTTATAATTTTTCCAACACTGACTCGAAACATTTAATTATTATCCAAAAATGAAACCCAAAAATATTTTTTAATAATATTTATTTTCAACAATAACGACTTACATTATTTTGACATAGTTATGAAACGGAACTGATTTAAGTTACAATGTGTTCTAATTTATATACATTTAAAGGACAAAGGAATGTGATTTCTATTTAGGTGAAAGTATCAAAAATTATTTATTATTAAGCTATTTAGTGGATGATTTGACGTCATGTGTCTTATCAGGGTGAAACCATCGGCTGCATCCTGTCCATTAGTTGAACGTTAACATAAGTGGATGACAAGATCACCACAATACTTACGCTTTTTAAAATTAAAAAAAAATATACGTTACAAAAAAGTTTTCGTTATTGTGTAAGACAGGTAAGGTTTTTAAAAAATACATAAAATATTTTTTTCTCGTGGTTTTAATCATTCTCAGTCTTCTAAAATATTTCCTAAATGTATCTCAACAAATTATTAACTGAAAGTTACAAAAGTTGTGTAATAATCAACGGCTGTTGGTTAGAACCGGAACCCATCGGATAAATCGCGTAGAAACCGGATGATTGCTGAAAATGTTTGAAATACCGTAAAACCGTCTAGACCCGGACAGGGGGCCTAGACCCAGACACTTTGCACCAATCTTCAAAGTAAGCAGTTTCTACATTAACCTGCAACAATAAACATTTGTTCTTGACGTCATTAGAGAGAGAAAAACATCCTCTAAACAGCTGTACCAATAAAAACTACGGATTTCAACTTTTACTATCTCATTTTACAGGATTACTATCCTACAGTTTTTCAAAGAAATAAAATGTGTGTCTAACTTAGACATGTAATTTTCGTCATAATTGTTATATTGTTTTAGTTTTGACATGTATGTGTTCAGAATTTTATCGCGCATCATTTAGTGATGTTTGAAGTTATATTCGATGTATATATAAAAAAATACATGCTATATATGTATATCCGTTTAGACCCGGACACATCAGTTTAATACACTAAGGCCGCGATTCGCATCAGTTGTAACTCCCACTGTCCATACGTTAATATTCCCCCCAGAATTACGCGGTTTATGCCTAATTCGTCTAGCGTCTTTTGATGGGTGTTATATCATTGTACATTCAGTCGTATATAGGCTCTGCAAGAGAAAACAAGCATTGTTACTTCGAATCTATACATTGTTATTTCGTGGTTAGTCATTATTACCAGATACATACATACAGTAGTTCTACAGTACATACTAGTGATGGAGAACTATCGATAGTTCCGGCTCTCTATAGATCTTATAGTATTTATAAGTAAACGAAATGACTGAAAAAAACTATCGAAAACTATCGATAGTCAAAAAAAAAATATCGATAGTTTTGACTATCGAAAACTATCGATATTTTTTTTTACTATCGATAGTTTTCGATACTTTTTTTCAGTCATTTCGTTTACTTATAAATACTAAAGATAATAAAAATTTCGTAGAAATTATAGCCAGTGATATAAAAACAACCATTTTAAGGGAATTTCCGGGCAAAAAGGAATAATTCCGCCCGGCGACCTTTTTTTTTTTTTTGCTTGCCGGCTGTCTAAATGCCGCTCAACTTGGGTATCAAAAACTATCGATAACTATCGATAGTTTCACGACTATCGTAACTATCTATAGTCGAAACTATCGATAGTCAGAACTATCGATAGTTCTCCATCACTAGTACATACATATATGTTCGCTGCAGAGTACATACATAGTACCAATCACAAATAAAAACATACAAACATCACACATACAAACACAAATACTGAATATGTATATAACATATTGGTGGGGATTTTCTGTCTTTGTTTGATTACACTGGGTTCGCTAATATAGAGATAACAGTGTTTCCTCTGTACTCTGTGATACTAACGAAGTCTATTATATCATTTTTTATTTGCACACATTTAAAATTTTTATTATCATAAGTCATAACTTTCCTATGCTATTAAAGGTTACAAATTAACACACTGTCAACCGAAAAATTTGTCTAAAAGACACACATTTATTTGATGGAAAAAACAAAATGATTTCAAGCTATTCATGTCCCACATAAAACAGTCTCACATAAATTTTCTTCCTAACACTCCCACCACGGTACGTTAAGATACAAAGTGTTAGGCACATTAGAGTTTTATTTGAAAAATTTTGCTTACCATGTCAGAAGGAAACTATCAGGAGCAGTTTAATTTCATCAATCCAGTAGATCTATTTCCCTTGCGATTTACCCTTATACTATTATTATCTACATTTAATTTCATTAGAAATTAGTTTTACATCACATAGTAATTTTTTTGGAAAGAATTCCTTTAATTCTTCAAATGAAAAATATTTATTACAGCATATTAATGTTTCAAATGGCTTTCGGGTTGATTTCATTTTAAAATACATACATACAGTGCCATAATTTATATAAAATTTTCCATTGAAAAGAAACAATTTTCACTGGGAAACGACTAATGAAAATTTTGAAAATATATCATAATTACAAACGGTATGGTTATCTGACTTAATTTAATAAATTCAATTATTAATGGCATAACCTTTCTGTAATCTAACTTAATAAATCTCTAACACTGACTGACTGACTGACAGACAACGCACAGCCTAAACCGTTGGGTTTAGAAGAATGAAATTTTGCACAGGAGTTCCCTATGTTACGTAGATGAGCACTAAGAAAGGATTTTTGAAAATTCGTCCCCTGAGTGGGTTAAATACTGGATGACAATTTGTATAGATATTCGTCATTTTTGAAGTTAGTGGTACATAAAAATATGTATGTTACTATGACTATTAAAGTAAAGAATATCTTATTTTAATAAATCTTTAACACTGACTGACATCCTAAAATGTTGCCGATAGTAAATCCATCGGGTATACGGCTAGTACCTAATTTATAAAATTAATCCGTAGAAAAACCTGCTATTTATAAATTTGATAAAATTTTTCAACAAACTAAAGAGTATTATTCAAAAATGATGCTAATGATAATAACCGATTAAAATTTAAAATAAAATATAAAATAAAAATAATCCCACATGTAAATTTTAATTGCGATAAAACCGTTAATAAAACGGCAGAATGATGCAACTGGAAGCAACTTATACGTTTTTGAAGTTGTTTTATCAATGCTAGTAGTACATGTTTTTAAAAAATTGTTATGAAGTCTACGTTTTGAAAAAAGATTCTGATGCCACTGTAAGTCTAAAAATATTACCCCTCCTAATTTGAGAACTTAATCCACCCCTGACGGGTACACGACTTGTCTCTACATACAATCTATGTGTATACATATATTTAGATACGCATAATTTATAAATTTATAAGGCATTTAAATACCTACGTAAAAAAAAAAAAATAAATAAAATAAAATACCCCTGTCGCAGCATCTGCATAACATAGTGAATTTCCAAAGACTGGACACTAGCGGATCTCATATAACAACTTGTATCCATTTAAAATAGTTTAGCTCTCTAACAGTGAAACAATTTTCAAACTCAGTTGAATCGTTAATTTTTGGTGCTTTTTGGGTCTCCAGAGATCTCATATAGTATAGCATATATGTATTTAAATGAAATTAAATTTTTAAAGATGAAAAATTTTTCACCTGTGGTGAAAATAGCGATTGAGTAGTGTTATTTTCGGTGCTTTGGGACCCCCGAACTCAAAATCAGTTATGACGCGTTCTTGAAAAGTTAGTTAATCTTTATTTTGACAAATGAAACTGATAATATAAATATTTTGTTACTGTAATAATAAAAACAATAAAGCATTTGTTGTAAAGAAATTCAGCAATTTTCTTAATGTTTCTTAAAATCTAGTTCATTTAGGACAATGTTTTAAAAGCTTGTCTTATGTAATTTTTTACGCTCTTTTCGATGGTGTAAAAAAAAATCAAAAAAATTTTTGAATTCTGGCCAAATTTTGCAGAAAACCACTAGAATTGGCGAAAATTGGCCAAAATTTTGGCTTCTAAAAATCGAATGTATTTGGCTGACGAGCTTATACAAGTTATTGGGACTTTTGACCTACACACCAAATTTGGTAACAATTGAAGGCTTCCTTCGAGAGTTATCACGCAAACACATATATATACAAATTTTAGTGAACCTCATTTTCAGTTTCTCGAGGCTTCAAAACGAATTTCTGCCACAATCCCGGGCTCAGGTCTTTTCATGACACCCGCTGTAGTAAGTGTATTTTCAAAAAGGAAATTCACTTAAAAGGAATAAAACGCAAATAATTTAAATTGGTTAATCCCACATGTAAATTTTTAAAGGATTTGCCATTTTCATTTGTATGTGTTTTGTTTATACAAATGATATTATCTATAATACAGTCACATATACATATGTTGTATGTTACATATAGTCCAAGCTCCGATAGCACAAAATCATACCTGATAAAACACCTCAAATTAAAAAAGCAAAATTGATAGTAACTAATGCTGACAATAAGAAATACCCGCCAAACCTTTAAATCTTTGCTAAATTCTATTTTTCAAAAATTTTTAAAATGGCCGAAAAATACATCAAATCTACCTCACATAACACCTCGCTGAAATTTACATATGTTATAGTAAATTATATATATTTTACTGAACAATCGGTCTGTCTGGCATATTTTGATAATTAATGTCTGACAGACCTATTTTAATTAGTGAAAATGTTAGGCAAATCTACCTCACATAACACCCTCAATTTTTTAGTTTTAATTAAAAGCTTTTGGTATTATCTACGTATTAAAATTGGTCTGTCTAATAAAAAACGTTACTAACCATGCCAGACTTAACCTCAAATATTCAGCCTTCACGTATCAAATTGATAGCTGTTTGAAGCAATGTTATCTTTAAAAGTATGTTTTTTTTTATTCTTAAAATTAAGTTTGGGACCTCTTATATCAATTACAATTGATCCGGCTTTAAATGAATATAGATAAGTTTGTGAAATTAAATTTTAATGTGGAGCGTTGACTTTTTTTATAAACAAATACACTTCCTTTGAGGCCGCGACAAAACACCTCCTATTTTCTTTTTTTTTAAATGAAGTTTAAGATCTCCTCTAATCATAAATATTGGTCTGTCTCATAAAAACCATTTTTTACTAGCCAGACTTAATGTTTTAAAGCTACGAAACAGCAGTTTTCATGAAAAAAACAAAGGAACAATTAAAGAAGGAAACTTTTCCTATTTTAATGTCAAATCTAAGATCAGCTTTATTCATCGAAGCAAATTTTTTTGGAAAATTAGGTGTTTTACCCAGTCAGGCTTCATTGTTAGGCCTGACTATTATTTTAAATACACTGGTTTATCCATAAGCTGACGAACATACATACATACATACATATAACTTAGTTGTCCGCTCAGAGAAATCATGTACACAATAATACTTGTTAAAAGTATTATTAAATTATTCCGAGTATTATTTTTCTTTTTAGGCATTAGTTAACAAAATTTGCCAGACAGACCGATCCTTTAGTAAAATAGATTGCTATAACATATGTGAAATTCAACGAGGTGTTATATGAGGGTAAGTCTACCTAAAATTGTCACTAATTAAAAGAGGTCTATCAGACATTAATTAACAGAATATGCCAGACAGAACGATTCCTTTGTAAAATATATATATATATATATATATATATATATATATATATATATATATATATATATATATATATATATATATATATATATATATAATCTGCTATAACATGTTATGTGAAATTCAACGAGGTGTTATGTAAGGGTAAGCCTACTTAAAATTGTCACTAATTAAATAAGTCTGTTAGGCATTAATTAACAAAAGATGCCAGACAGACCGATTTTTCAGTAAAATATATATAATTTGTTATAACATATGTAAATTTCAGAGAGGTGTTATGTGAGGTAGATTTGTCTAAAATTTTCACTAATTAAAATAGGTCTCTCAGACATTAATTAACAAAATATGCCAGACAGACCGATTCTTCAGTAAAATATATATATAATTTACTATCACATATGTAAATTTCAGCGAGATGTTATGTGAGGTAGATTTGACGTCTTTTTCGGCCATTTCAAAAATGTTTTAAAAATAGAATTTAACAAAAATTTAAAGGTCTGGTGGGCGTTTCCTACTTTCGGAATTAGTTAAGATCGATTTAGCTTTTTCAATTTGAGGTGTTTTATCAGGTATGATTTTGTGCTATCGGAGCTTGGACTAATATGTCTCTATGCGTGTAATGTTTGCGATAACGCATGAACGTGCATGAATTAACGTACAGAAATGACGCACCACGTTTGCTACTTGTTGATTATTACTGAAATGTATTAATTTAATTCCATTTAAAAGGATTTATTTCAATATTAGTTTAATACATATGATTTCATTTATTAGGTATTATAACAATAGATGGAAATTTTTCTCCAAAGAAAAAAAGAAAATTAATAATACCCCAGTCGCAGCATTCTGCATAACATAGCGAATTTCCGTTTAAAAAAATTAGTTTTTCTCGGAAACTAGTTGACATAGAATAATAGTTTAAAGACCTTTTTGTGTGATTTTTTCTCCTCGTTTCAATGGTGTAAAAAAATGTCGCAACAATTTTTGAATAAAGGGAAATTTTGGCAAAACACTAATTTTTTTCACGAAACTTGCCAAAAAAAACCATGTTTCGGGCATCGGACGTGCCTAGTTAACGAACTCGTTCAACGGTTTGGGACTTCCAATATTTTCACCAAATTTCGTAAAAATGGGACCTTTTGTTTGAGAGTTATCGTGCGGACACACATATATGTACAGGGTGTCAGAGAAATAAGTGACCATCTTTTGAGGGGTGACTCAAATCACCCTGTAGACACTAAAACCACAGGAATTTTTTCGGAATTAACAGTCGCGTCACCCCTCAAAAGAATAAGAGTTATTTCCTTTACACCCTATATATATATATATATATATATATATATATATATATATATATATGTATATGAATGTATATATATATATATATATGTATATATACAGGGTGTAAGGGAAATATCTCTTATCCTTTTGAGGGGTAACGCGACTGTTAATTCCGAAAAAATTCCTGCGGTTTCAGTGTTTACAGGGTGCTCTGAGTCATCCCTCAAAAGATATATTATTTTCGGTTTCTAGGGACCTCAAAACAAATTTCTGACATAGTGCCGGGCTCAGGTCGCGTTATGACAGTGACTGTAATAGCTGAATTCCATTCTGGAAATTCGCTAGAAATACAATATTGACATACGTCGTAAAAATGTTTGGAAAAGTGCTTAGGAGAAACCATAAATTACTTTTGTCTTCAAAAAAAAAACAAAAAAAAATAAATAAATAAGAAAAATGATCATGTTGTAATTAATATAAATTACTGACTGTCTTAAACATCATTAAAAAAAAGAAAAGAAAAATAAGAAATACGAAGGCTCATTTTTAATTTTTTTTTTTATTTTGTTTTTTTAATTAACAATTTACAACAACGAAATATTAAGTTATAGAAAAATGATACCCCTTCCACAGCATTTTGCGTAACATAGCGAATTAGTTTTTCTCGAAAAACAGTCTACAGATAGAATAATGGTTTGAAAAACTAATCGTATAAGATATTTCCGATCTTTACGGTGTTGTAATTTAAGAAAAAAATTAGTTTGCTTAGAATAATAGTCTAAAAACTCATCTTACGTGACTTAGTAAAAAAAAAAAAATTCAACAAAAAATACCCATAATACCCGTATTCTGAGAATTGTACAGGCGTATTCACCAAATTTCGTAAAAATAAGATGTTTTTTTTTTTTGAGGAGTATCATGCTGACACATATTCAAAGTCTAGGGACCTCAAAAAAATTCTCTGTCACCTTCCCAGGCTCAAACCTAACTGCTTCACCATCACAGCGATTGCAAATTTTCATTCTGGAAATTCGCTAAAACGTAACACAATTTAATACAACATAAATTGCTTTCAATTTCATCATTCAATTATTTTGTTGAGTGATGACGTAAACTTAATGACGTCATCTAATTAAAACATTTTTTTTTTCTTAAGTCAAAGTTTATCGCAGTGATTTGACTTAGGTGATTAGTTGTTGAATTGGATTAATTTGGATGTAAAGGACCCTCCACATTCTGGCCGAGGTTGGACGAGGTTCCTCGCCGAGTTCCTCGCTGAGGTTGGCTGAGGCATATGAATAGCATTATAACACAACCGCGAGGCACAACGAAATGACCATCTACATTCTCGTTCTCGTCCAACTTCGGCGAGAATGTGGAGGGTCCTTTAAATTTTCAGTTTTGTTATCAAAATGCGAAAAATCTTTTTAAAATGATTTATGATTGATTCTACAGAATCTATTTTCAGTTCTTACCAAATAGCAGATCATTAGTGAGTATATCTCAAACATTCTTATGTATGTATATAATCTTCTTAATATATCAAAAAGGATATTTTAAACAGAGGAAAATTTTGATAAAAGGGATTCAACTAAATACAACTTCATTCAAATATAGTCAGTAAAAATTGCTGAACAAACAAATATCAACCTTTACAATGCCAAGTAATGATACACCACCAATGGGCATTGACCTCACCATGCCAACTGTCGACATGACAAATATTATAAAATTATTTTATTATTATTATTATCAGGTATCGGATTTCTTTCGGATCAGACAGTTTCGTCTTTAGCATATGCAGGTATACATATTGCACTCAATGTAACTAAAAGTTTAAAATATTTTCATAAAAACAACGTACACAAATTACATACACACACATACATATGTGTATCAAAATATTATTTATATGTATTTTATGTAAACATCCTTTTTTTATTTATTACCTGCACAATTGAAAAGTGCCACTGTAATTTTAATTGACTATCAAAAGTATTTTTGTTTATATTATGTATGTGATTTATGTGACATGTCATTTAAATTAAATAATAAATTCATATTTTTTTTTATTGTTTTCAATTTTGAGAGACAGAAGTATATATAGTTGCTTGTTAAAAATTTGTTTTTCAATAATAAAAAATCTTAGTAAATACGTACGTCTTAGCTATTATAGTGGACCGTCTAAATATTCAACAACTTTTCAATGTATTTTACAAAAATTTTTTCCGATTTTGTGAATTTTCTTACTTTCGTCAAATAAAGAATGCTGTTAGTATTCTAAATGGTGAAAAATGTAATTTTTGACCAATTATATTCATTCAAATGTGCATAATTTAATGTAAATTAGTTGCAAAATTTTATTGAAATAAGTACGGTCCTGACCTGTCCGAAGAAACCCGGTACCTAATTATTATCTGGCATAAATATTCAACATGTTCAACGATACGGTACACACAGAACCATTCACCAAATGTTAACCATAATAAATTAATAAATCTTTAAAGAATAAATAATAATTTGTTGATTTGTTCCATTTGAAAATTATGTTGGAAAAATATAGCAGTTGACTCTATCTATATAGTTAGAGCTGTTTTCATCATTATACAGAAATGTGAAAATTAAATTAAATGTCGTTTATATGGAAAATAAATAAATAATTCATTCATTTATGAAAAGTTTTATTATTATATGCATATCATATTAATTATATATTTTAATCAGTGGTTTGGTAATGAAATATTTATTATTTATAAATTTGTTTTTCTGATTTTGAATTTTAATTTATTGTTTGCACACATGAGGAGGTGGCACGCCCCAAAACGATAATTAAAATTTGAAAAATTCACACGATTTTTTACAGGAGCTTACACTTTCTGTTAAGGCCAACGATTTTCGTTATTTTTGGACGCCCTCCTCTCCCTCAAATCACATTTTGCTGTAACATTACAAATTTGCTTAACCCCTTCCAGTAAAATGACAAGTATAGCCCGTCATTGGTTTTTTGTGCCATACGGCACAATGACGAGCTATACCCTTCATACGTTTAAAGTTTTGCTTTGAATTTTTTTCTTTTTTTTTTTTGCAAATAATATAATTTTAATTAACAATATGTGATAAAATGAAGCAAGTTTTCTTAAATAAAATTAAAGAGTTCTTTCATGCACAATTTTCAATGACTAAATCATACCGGAAGGTGCTAAAAAGCGGTATATATTTGGAAAAATTTTTCAAAATTTTCCTTAGTTTTTAATTATTAAGGGGTGGTTTACTTGAGAGTCGTTAAAAAAAATCGATTTTTTTGCCGAAATTGATATCAAATTATGTGTAGAATATGTTCCCAAAGTGATTTTACTGAAAATAATTTAAAAACAAGATTCTTGCACATTAACCGAATCCAGCTTTCTATAAAAAAAAAAAAAAAAATTCAAAAAACGTAGTTATAAAATTTTGAAAATACGTTTCTTTATATATATTTTATGATATCTCGGAACTACATTTTTGGAACTGGCGGACACGATAACTCAAAAACTATTCCATGGATCCTTTTTTTAATTTTTTATTTTAAAGATAATTTAATTCTTCGGCACCTCTACTTAAGTTCGACACACTTTCAATATTTTTTTTTATTTTTAAGTTTACTTTAAAGAGCGAAAAATAAGATAAAAATCGTAATCAAAAGTTCAAACATCTGCCATTTTTTTTTCTTTCAGCAATTTTTTGATATTATAGATAGAGGTGCCGATACTCTTCATATATCTTATAAATCTTTTTTGTTTTTGGATTTCGGTGGTTTATTACCGGCGCTAGGATGTCCGCCAACAAGGCATTGGATTTTCGGATCGTCACACTGCAGTATCTATAAAATGGACAATTTTTTATATTTTTCCTTGAAAATTTTTTTTTTGTCTAGTTTAATACTTAATAAATATGTGTAAAAATATTGAAATTGATATTTACTTCCGTTCTTGAGAAAAAAATTTTAGAAAAATACATAATTTTTAAGGACTCTCGAGTAAACCTCCCCTTAAGATAACCAACGAGTTAGGCTAAAATTGTGTAAAAATTAAAGCTCCAAATTATGTCCGAGTGCCAATTTTTGAGACACTAAATTTTATTTTTTTAAACTGTTGACATATTTTGCCCCGGTACGACAAATCTCAATGCTCATTTTACTTCTTTAGTTATGTTACACGCTTGAAACAAATCATATTAAATAATTCTTATACACGGCGTGCCTTGTCTGCTTATGCATCCCTGGTCGACTATTTTTAACAATTAAAATAAATTTGATAAATTTGTTAACATTACCTCCCTCAGCTTTTATTACTATTAATTTTTCATTTAATCTTCAGGGTATCATTAAAATAATTACTTTTCTAATTATTTTGAAAATTCCACTTCTAGTTTTAAATTTAATATCAAGTAAATTAGCTATACGTATTAATAAACAATACATGTTTACATAATTTACAATGCAAGTAAATTAAAGTTTATTGAAATCGACAAGATATATAATGTCGTCATGAATCTGACAAAACAGAAATATCCCAACATCTAATTGAAATATTTAAGTAAAAGTATCCGAACAACCAACATTTCGTAACAGAAGTATAGATTATTAAAATTTATAAAATTTATAGTTCTTAAAAAAATAATATGATAAAACCAAAAATATCTACACAATAAAAAATCATATGAAATCCATATACAGTTAGCAACAAAAGTATTTGAACAAAATTTTGAAAAAATAATTTTTTCTAAATTTATACCTTAGTATAAATTTAGATAATATTTACATAGGGGCCTAAGGGGGTATAGTTTGGAAGCGGCATATTCTAGAGACGACAAGTATTTCTAAAAAAAACTTCATCCTTTTCAAATCATTTCCGTAGAGTTTGGTTTAAAAAAATTCATCAAATTTACTAATATTTTTCAGTGTCTTAAAACCCGTAAGTAAAATGATTCTATGATTGCAATCAAAAGCGAATTATAGGTTTCGGGAGTCATTCGTTTCATTTTTACTGTAATTAGGGATGTAGGACCTTTAGATATTTGAGCATTTGCACCAGTGATTTTCCAACCTTCGGTATCCCATATAGCCGACGAAATCCTAAGTCCGTTTCTGAACATAACTCATATGCTTTGTTCAGTTTGAAAATAAAATGTGCGGCAAAAATATATTTTAAAATTTCCAACAATGTTTAACCATAAGTAAATAAATTTAATTTAAGATGTAGATTTCGACATAAAATACCCACACATAACATATTTATGCAAGTATATTTTATCTTTGAAAACATAAAAATGTAATATAAAAGTTAATAACTAAATTCAATATTTCAAATAGTACATATATGTTTTATGATCGACAAATATCGAACAGAACAAGGCTGAAACTGTAATGGTATTAGTACACTGAGAAAAAAATACGGTAATTTTTACGGAAATTTCTAGTAAAAAATTACGGAGCTCTCTGGTAATGCGGGTATAAGTGACAGGCAAAGGAGAAAGTACGATGAGTATAGTAAAAATTATACTGTGACTACGTAAAAATTTCGGCGCTGTACAGGAAAATTTCTACTCTCTTACCGTATTATTTATAAGGTTTTTTTTTTATTTATTAATAAATAATAGATAATTGAATTAAAATAGTTTAAAAAGATATTGATAGAAGGGTAAGGATTAAAATCAAATTATTAATATTAAAAAAATGTGGTTTTTTAATATTTCTGGAAAAACATGTTTCAATAAACATCAATACATATAAAAAACATACAACAATTAAAATAAAAAATTAACAACAATTCATGAAACACAAATAACAATTCTTTGTTTTAAATGTAAAGTCCATTAAAAAGTTTATTATAAAAAAAAAAAAAAGAAAACAAATGATAACACTCCACTCAGTGTACATCCACTCACTACCATGGCTCGCTACTACTAAACTGGTAACGGTCACAGAATGAATATTTTTTACTACAAACTAAATAATATTCCGTGTGATCATCTAAAAATACTTCTAATCATTTTTTTGCAATGCACCAAACTCGACCTTGTGTGGATGTTACACACAACTGTTTATCGTCAGTTGTGTGTGATGCTTGTGTAAGAGAGATGCTGAATGACAGGTTTCAAGGAGAAAATAGAAATAACAAATAGCGTCTACCTTTCAGCTTACTAAAAATTACACTGTAGCTCCGTAAAAATTCTTTTATGTCTAGTATAATTTTACAAAAATTAAGTAAATTTTCCTGGTATCCACTTGAAATTTTACTAGCCCATCGAATTTTACGGAGCTGTATAGGAAAAATTCTTAAGGTGTACAGGAAAAATTTTCAAATGAATCGTAAAAAATAATGTTTGTAAGGCATTTTTTATATTTTTACTTGATAATTTCCTACCGACTGGTCACTTGAGCCTGATTTACCGGAGGCAGCTCTGTAATTTTTACTGTAATTTTTTCTCAGTGTACAATCACGCTTGGAAGCTTTGAATAATTTATATTTGGCACTAAGGATTCTGTACGCACTGCGTCCGATCAGTTTCGGCAATAATAAGATCATTGAGTAAGCTCTAAATCTAATTTTTCACTTATTATTACACGAGAAGTTTGTATCTTTTCGAATAAATTTGTGTTTGTCTTGTTGCCTAGACATTTAACGAGAAGAACTGTCGACTAAGAAAAACGCGGAAATGTTAGAAAACACTTTACGCTATCCTTGTTTTAAATTTAAGATATATAAATGTGTATCTGACTTAACTGTTCATATTTTTGATTTACTGCACCTGCTTCAAAATTCAGTTAAGATTTGAGCTTTGTGTATCTATATGGTAAAGTGGAAAAATTCGGAAAACTTACTGTGTAAGTCAAAAATTCCGAAAAATTATAACAAATTATTATATTCATAACATCATTATTATAGTGCTGGTAGCGAGGCTGGGAACATTAAGAAAGTACATAACAAAATATAATTATAATATTCAACAAACAGTGGAAGCGCTGTGTATAACGTTTTTTTTTAACATTGTTCACAGCACTCTCATGGTTTAAAATATTTTGCTGTTTTTTTTTTTTTTTAAATTTTCATTTTACAAAATTTTTGCTAGTATGGTCGAAAAACACCTAGTTTACACCTAATTCTCCTAATACTTTAAATTACCCAAAACACTTTTTTCTATCTAAGGGACGACTAGGTTTACGTAAAACTCTTTTCTCGAAAACACCTAATTTTTTATTAGCACACCTAATTTACACCTAAAATACACCTATTTTTTATCTACTAGTTTTTTGGGATTTTGCAAATTTTTTTTTTTTTTTTGGACGGTTAGCTTTATGGAGGTGAAATTTAAGCGCAAGATCACTTTAAAGATTGAATAAAGCCTGTTACGAGTACAAGGTAGCCACAGATGAGACAGATGAAGCGAACATATAAAAAAGTGTGGTCCGAAAGTTGCAATAAGTTGCATTTTATACTTCTTACTGACTAGTCGTCCATCGGCTCTACAAGAGTACACAACCATTGTTAGGGGGTGGCTGTTGATTGTTACATCGTGGTTATATCATTAGTAGTAGATACATACATATACAGTAAACTCTCGTTAATCCAAACCTGTGATAATTCGAAACTCTCTATAATTCAAAGGTATCACGAGTTCCCTACAAAATCTCTTTATATTTCGAACTAAAACAATACATTTTTATACACTTGGTAATTCGAACGAAAAAATCATTGCTACGTAACAAAACGACGCGTTAATTCGAACTCATCGGCGTCAAACACTCGACAATTCAAAGTTGCAGAGAGAAAGAGACAGAAAGATTGTAAGTACATTTTGAGACAAGTTCAAATTCATTCATCGCAAATGCTTAAAAAATTAAAATTGTTACCTGCGATAATTCAAACCTCTCTATAATTCGTAATATTTTAAGAGTCCCTCGAGTTTCGAATTAACGAGAGTCGACTGTAGTTGTTCGATAGTATGTATCCACTCCCACCTCGCACCTCGCGTTACATACATAAAGAATATCACACACACTAACATCCGCTATACTACACATACAATCATAATCATAGAAAGTTGGGTATTGTTTATTTGAATTTTTATTTTTCGTAATTAATACTGATATCACTGTTTCTCTTTTTTGCGATTAACATTCTTTCATAAATAAACACAAATAATTTACATTGTTAACAAGTTTTAACAACAATAATTTAAAACACAACATTTACCCTTAGAGTGAGTACCTACAAGATTCATTTTACGGAGAATGTTTCAATTTGCAGCACATAGAGAGGAATATTTTGAGATGTTATGTACCTTGCCTACCCATGTATAGTACACATCGTCGAGATGTTGTAATAACGTCGAGAATTTCGACCTGTTTCATCATTGTATAGTGCGGTTAAAATTATTATGGTAATATACATACAGTGCAATGTTATTGTAGTGCCAACGTCATAACATGCTAACCCACAACCATAATATATTAGATTGTTGCAAATGAAATGTCGGATATTTTTCACTGTGCTCTTTTCAGACAATCAGTCTGTACTGTCAAACGATATAGGAATTTACATTATTTAAAAATCTCTTACCTCAACATGACTAACTTTCCAATCGAAGTAATATAAAGAAATAGAATTTCAATTCTATTTCACTGAAAAAGAAAAAATAAAAAATGATTTTACGATATCTGTCGGACAGTTATATAAGCTCGAAACATATTTTTGTTAATAAAAATTTTCAAAGAAAACAACAATTTTGCTTTTTTTTAGTTTCTTTTTTTTTTTTTTTTTTTTTTTGTCAAATAAATGACTCTTTAATTTTGTTTCTAATAAAACAAAACACCATCGAATACCAAAATATTTCTATACTTTTTGACGATATTTATTGGTAATATTTTTAATTGAAAATAACCCCTCTTTAAAATTATGAAATGACACCAATGAACCAAATTTTAATAGGTAAATTAATAAATAAACTTCAAATTCTTAAATTAAGTTACTCTGAATACTAATATTTCAGAGTAATATTAGTAATTAGTAACTAATTTGATTTTGTGATACAAAAATGTTGAAAACTAGAAAACTTCAAGTGCGACATCTATATCCTAAAATCAAAATAGTAGTTTCTTTCTTTGACAATAAAAATCAATAAAAAGGAGTTCCAAATAGATACATGTATTATTATTAGTAAAACTAATAAATTAAAGAAAACTTCAAAAAAATAAACTTAGGTAAAAGTTTTCTTTCATTTGTGTTCTTAATTGATTCAATAGATCAATTTCATCGACAAATTAATATATAGTGTCATCTAGAAAAGTATATCTAACTTTTCATTGTAGCTCAAAAACCATACGAACTACAAAGCTCCTAATTATAGGAATCGATTACCCCTACCGGTATCTACAACTCTTTTTTCAACGATTTTTCGATTAAATCAACGGTCAAAAACTCATCCTGTGTAAACAAAAATACCTATCTATTTAACTAACGTAGAGAAATCATTCGAAATTTTATTTTCAACAACCCAATAATAAGTTTAACATATACCTATGTGTACACTACAAACATTCCTAATAATATGGAACATTGTTATTACAGGTACTAGCTTATTGCATTCGTTGGTTTTGATATTTTATCCACAATTATTTGCTTTTAATAATACAATTAGTTTGACACTTCTATCAAAATCAGTACTGCAATTATAATAATACGAAAAGAACTCACCTTTTAAGTAAGCATTCGTGAGTTAGGAGAGTTGTAGGTATAACAGATTTGAATTTTTTAAAATTTATTTCACTGAAGGTATAAGCCGCTATGTTCCTATGGGAGCTTTTTTTTTTGAAATCTTTCTATTTTTTCACACGGAAAACTGTAAAAAATTTTGTACTTTTTATTCAAACCGCCGCAATTTTTTCAAATTTCAAAAAAAAGCTTCCATAGGAACGTAGCGGCTTACCTACAGATTGATAATCTATTTAATTTTTTTTTTTTCAGATAAAAACTGCGGTCGCAATCGTGGGCACCAAATTTCGCCCTTTTTCAAAAAATTATAATAATTATAAAAAATAAATAAAAATAAATTTTTTTGTATTGTTAAATAGTGGTATTAATCGTAAAAAAAAATTCATCCCCATTCCTCCATTCTATCCATCCGAGAGAAAATTATGAAAATTGTGAAAATTGACTATTTTTCGGTCGATCACACTGTGATGGTACCTTAAGTGTATAATTAAAAATCACATGTGACGTCAGGCTCTGGCGTCATTTGTGTCGACTGAGATCACATTAAAGGTGACTACACAATCAATGAAATAAGGAATAAGAAGTATGCCATCTAGTAACGTTGAGTGGAACTTTAACGTAACTGCTCATAGATATAAATATGTAGGTACTTTTGTACGTCAAAATTCGTGATTTTTTTCACTTTAGTGACAAAAAAAGTCATCACGAATGTTACTTTTTCATGAATTTTGATGTACAAAAATACCAAAATACATATACCTATGGGCAGTTACGTTAAAGTTCCATTCAACGTCACTAGATGGCATACTTCTTATTCATTATTTCTTATTTCTCATTCCTTATTTCATTGATTGTGTATGACCCATTACTGTAATCAATTTAACTATACTAGAAAAAACTAAATCAAAACACTTGTCTCAAATTTATATGAATCAAATTATGCACACATAATTAACTGCTGACACTATTGGTAATATTGATGTTGTATATTTGTAAATAGAAAGCATATCAACAAATTATATTTTCCGCGGCACATTTTAGCGAATTTCCAGAAAGAATTCTGGAAATTCAGCTATTACAGTAGGTGTCATGACGCGACTTGAGCCCGGGACTATGGCAGAAATTTGTTTTGAGGTCCCTAGAAACCGAAAATAATATTCAATATATATATATATATATATATATATATATATATATATATATATATATATATATATATATATATATATATATATATATACATACATATATATATATATATATATATATATATATATATATATATATATATATATATATATATATATGTATCAGCACGATAACTCTTCAGGAAAAACTGCTAGCTTTACGAAATTTGGTGACAACGTTGGAAATCCAAAAATCTTGGATGAGTTCTTCAGCCAAACACGTCGGATGCCAGGAACATGGTTTTTGTTTTGGCAAAAAATTAGTTTTTTGCCAAAATTTCCACTTATTCAAAAACTTTTGCGAAATTTTTTGACACCAAGAGGAGAAAAAATTACATAAAAAAGATCTTTAAACTTTTTTTCTATGTCAACTAGTTTCCGAGAAAAACGAATTTTTATAAACGGAAATTCGCTATGTTATGCAGGATGCTGCGACAGGGGTATTATGTCACTTAGCCAGTGAGATCGCTACGGTGCGCTAACGTACTATTTTGACGGAAATTCCAAATTCAGGATCAATAAGTCTAATTTTAAATTCACAACTAATTCACCCAGTCCTAAAAAATGAGTTTTTGGATTCATTCTGAATTCCAATATCTCTAAAATTAATTGAATTTATTAATATACATAATAATAAATTCTGCACATAATATCATTTGTTAAGGGAAAAATTTTTTTCACAATTCCTGGGAATAAATTGACGAGAAAAACCTGCCTTACAAACAAACACAAAAAAGTGGCATATACAATCAATTCATATTTTACATTTATCTGTTTTATTTATATGCAAACAACTAAACGGAAAATCGTGAAAAACAACTTCCCACAAATCCCACACCCACAATGTCCACCGCATAGAAGAAGATAATAAACAGAAAGAAAACTAAATAATTTCATTTATTTTCAATTTATTAACATCAATAAACTCTCTAAGGTTATAGCATATAAAATACAATCAGTTGTCAAAAGTGAAGAACCATTTTCTCAATCACTCGACCCTGATTCGCGACACAGTAGCATAAAAATTTGATTCACCATGTTTGATAAGTGTTAACAAAATAACTGACAATGATAAAAATAGGTGGGCTACAGAAAATTTACGAAGGAAATTATAATATTTTCAAGTCACAAAAAAAATGGTATTATGTTATTCGTGAATATTTTTTTATTACAGTTTTTCTTGCAAGGTGAACAAAAAAATATTATATACAAACGTATAAAAAAAGTAAAATATTATGGCCGTTTTACGAAATAGGCATTTCATACGTCATCAAAAATAACATCATAGAAACAAATTATTACATTTTTTTTATACAGAGTGTTCCTAATAAAACTGCCAGCATGGGAATCTCGTAAACGGTGAATGCGTCGAATGTTATCTTCAAACTTCCCAAATTCCATGCAGTTTAGGACCAATCCTTATAATTCTATTTTCTCTTTTTTTTTTTGCCAATAGCTTCTTACAAGGAAAGGGCAAGAAGTCGAAAATTCAAAAAAATCTGAAACTTTGTCAGTATATAGAGGGTGGCCACCTAATAACATAAAAAATATCAGTTGCTGCTAAAAAACGTTTTTAAGGGGTGAAACATCCCCTCAAAGTCGGAACACAAAAATTTAAAAATCGATGAAATTTTATTTATACGTACCTTAAAAAGTTCTAGTAACAAATATAACATTATTTTTCGCATCTACAAATTTTTAGGGGTTGAAACCACCCCTTCATATGTGTACCTAAAAATTTAAAAATTGATGATATTTTGTTTTAGCGAATTTCCAAAACTGGAAATTCAGCTTTTACGCCAGGTGTCATGGTGCGACCTAAGCCCGAGACCATATCAGAAATATGTTTTGAGGTCCCTAGAATACGAAAATGATATTCACTAAAATTTATATATATATATATATATATATATATATATATATATATATATATATATATATGTATCCGCGCGATAACTCTCGAACGAAACGTTTAATGCTTATAAAATTTTGTGTGCGAATTCGATTTTCCAAATCGTTGGATGAGTTCGTTAGCCAGACACGTCGGATGCCCAGAAGTAGGTTTTCCGGGCGTTTTTTGTCAACAAAATGAGTTTTTTGCCAGAAGTAAGCAATTTTTCAAATTTTTTTTTACACCAAGCCCTAGTAAAAGGTAAAATGCATAAAAAATGTTTTTATACCGTTGCTCTAAATTACTTACTTTTCGAGAAAAACTAGGAAATATGTCGTTCTCCATTTCACTCGCACTCGCATTCTTTTTTTTTCTGTCTCATTTTTTACGAGCTAAATTCGAAAAAAACCGCTTTTTAAGTAGCATGTCATGATTTTTTTAATCCAATTTAACGATTCGGCTATATTCTTTTTCTTTGTCAGTTAAATGTTTTTATAATGTATCTCTATTCCATTTTTTTTTAGATAAAAAATCACGGCGCAGTTTTTTATGTGATATGATCAGAATTTAGATGATGTTTACACCTTCCTAAAATTAATAAGAGCTTGCTACAATCGTATAAAAATTACGTTAAATCATATTCAAACAATAATATTTTTACGTAATTTTCTATCCAAATGACAATACTACGTTATAATTATATGTATAAACCCATCATTTTAGTGGTAAATAAATTTGCACATTCAGTTTTTTTTTTCTTTTGACAACAAAACAAATAATTTTAAATTTTGACAAGTTGTATCATACATTTTTGAAAATATTAAATATTTATTTTTTTAAGGCAAAAATGTATTAAAGATCTGAAATTTGTTTAACAAAAACCATACATTTGCTCGTTTTACCTTAAAAATCTCGGAAAATAGAATATTTTTCAATAATTAACTCAGAAAAAGCATATATGAGGTAATTTTCATGATATTTTTTTGAAAATTTCAAAATAGTAGGGTTACAATGTTTTTTTTTTTTAATTATTTTGTAGAATTTGGTAAACACACATCGTAAAAAGTACTCGCCTTGAAAAAATCAAACAAGTATTTAAAAAAAAAATACTATTTCTTAAAGAAAATATTAAAATTATGTACAAATGCCGTCCTGACCAACTGATATATTGGAACCGATTTTGAGCAGCTGGATTTACTACAGGCAAAAGCTCATAGTGAATACACACATTTTTTAACATCCTTTTGAATTTTGTAATTCAATCATTACAAATAAAATCTAAATAAAAAAAAATCTATATGACCTGTTTTTTCTCAATTTTCTAGCATCAAATCTAGCGATAATTAACTAGCGGGTGATTGTATTGACCACACATTTTAATGTAAAATATATTAATTTTAACCGGCTTCAAAATAACGTTTCGATTTTAACAATAAAAATATTTAAAAAAGTGTTTAAGTTCTGGCAAGATTGTCAAAAAGGGACTGAAATATTTTTAGATATTGATATATACAAAAAATATTAATGTGTTAAGTATTTACTAGACTTATAAACTTTCATTTTCGTATACGCTTTCGGTTTCGGATATTTAATTATTTCGGATATCGGTAGTTTTAGTTACGGTTACGAATATCCATAACATCCCTAATGTAAATGTTTGTCAATCCAACTTCATCGAGAGAAAGTTAATTAGGTATTTACGATTTTCGGAAGAACACGTATATAAATTTTATAAGTACGTATTATCATATAAACACATTTGGTTTGCAATTTTTTAATAATTAGTTTCTACGCTACTGAAATTATCTATCCATTTGAAAATTGGGATCCAGTGATGTACATTGACACTACAAAAGTGTGAGTGAAAAATTTCATTTTCACTTTTACTGAAATTATGTCATAAATTCATATTTTCAGAATTTATTCATTTGACAGAAAAATTCTAAATTATTAAAAAAGCCAAATAATTAATAACAATTAAAATAAAAAAAAAAAAAAAAAAAAAAAAAAAAAAAAAAAAAAAAACAGAAAACATTTATGTATATTTGCATTTTTATAAAAACATGTAGGTATTATATTTTATATGCACTTTAACTAAAATGTCAAATTTCACACGTTGTTAATTTTCAATTTCACTCATAATGTGCTTAAAAATCAAAACTTAAAGTTTATAACATTCACAATCCGTGTAGAGTGTCCATACGTCTTGGTTTTCCCGGATTTGTCACGGTTCTAGCTCCGTTGCTCCGGTGTCCCGACAGACTTTTTCAAGACGTTGGTCGATTTGTTTCGGTTTTTCAAACTACTAATTTTTTATTTTCATCATCTAATAAGTACACAATTTTTCATTTTAAATAATGAATAGTTCAGTATCATATTAAAAGATCAACAGTAGATTCATTTACAACCAAACCTAAAAATATTTAAAAAAAATTAATTACTAATTAAATTTTCCAAGTTTTTTCGATTTTACCTTAAACACGAACTTCCAAAAAAACATTTTCTTTTCTTAACTTTCCATCATATATGTATCTACATAAATAAATTGTAATATTATTTTGCTTGCTTTTATGATACTGAAGGTACTGAACTTCCTGAACAATTAAAAATTAAAATGACTGGAATTTTATTCGAACTTTTAAATAAAGTAGTTAACTAACGCGCTAGATAGATAGCGCCACAATACAGAAATTGCCAACATTTAAATGTTCATGTTTTAATACATTAATACAAAATAAAATACATTAATACAAAATAAAATTGTCTAAGAAGCTCACTTTCATAAGAAATTTTATAAAAATTTAAAAAATATATATTTCCTAGAACAGGGGGCGATTTATTTTAAAAAAAAATTAATATTTTAAATAAAGAGCCATTAATAGGTAATCTATACATATAATACAAATGTAACGAGACCGTTTCTGTATAGGGAATATTTTTTAAAAATTGTGCAGATACTGTAAATAGTTATCGCTGTAGATATCAAAACAGCGATTTTTTAATTTTTTGTCTGTCTGTCTGTCTGTCTGTTCGTCTGTTCACGCATCACACAAAAACTACTGGATGGATTTTAATGAAATTTGGTGTGCCGACAACTTATTACCCGGATCAACATCTAAGATACTTTCTACTTCGAGAAAATGTCTCATTCCCACGGGAAAATGGAAAAACCATGTTGAGCATGTGCATACAGTACGCAAAAACTATTGAACGGATTTTGATGCAATTTGGTGTGGTGATAACTTATTACCTGAGTCAGCATCTCAGATACTTTTTATTTCGGGAAAGTGGCTCATTCCCACAGGAAAATAAAAAAACTTTTTGAGCATGTGTACATATTACGCGAAAACTATTGAACGGATTTTTATGAAATCTGGTGTAGTGATAACTTATTACCTGCGTCAACATTTAGGATACTTTTTATTACGGGAAAATATTTCCTTCCTTCAGGAAAATTCAAAAATTATTTTGCTTATGTGCATGTATACTTAAAACTATTGTTCTATGCGAATGCTTTATAATTACTATACTTATATACTTGTCATTTATTAAATTAAATTTACCATAATACAAAATTTCTGGAGACTAACTCTATTTTAAATTAATTTAGAAATTTCGAAAATTTAAGTGCCTATATATCCGAAAAATTCATTTTGGATGAAACTTGTTATATTTATAGGATAGATACTAGTTTGGGATGCAAATATAATAAAACAATAAAACGTTGGAAGTCCAAAAATTTTGTATGAGTTCTCCAGTCAGACACGTCCAATTCCAAAAACCTCAAAAAAATGAGTTTTTTTGCAAACAATTTGCCAAAATTTAAAAGTTTTTCCAATTTTTTTTACATTGTGGTAAAGAACCAAGAAAATCACAGAAAATACATTTTGAACCATTATTCTAGGTAAGCGGGTTTTCGAAAAAAAGTAACTTTTATGATTGGAAATTCGCTATGTTATGCAGATGCTGCGATAGGGGTATTTTGTTTATATATACTATATAGAGCTCTAGTAATAAATATAACATTATTTTTTGCATCTATAAATTTTTAGGGGTTGAAACTACCCCTTCATATGTGTACTTAAAAATTTCTGAATTTATAATATTTTGTTTACATATACTATACAGAGATTTAGTAATAAATATAACATTATTTTTTTCATCCACAAATTTTCAAACCACCCCTTCAAGTGCGTACCTAAAAATTTAAAAATTGGTGATATTGTGTTTACATAGAGACCTAACGATAAATATACTATAAATATATTCTTTCACACAGTTCTAGGGGGTGAAACACCTCCTCCAAGTTGTAAACTAAAAGTAGATGCCAAAAAATAATGTTATATTTACTACTAGAGCTCTATATAGTATATATAAACAAAACTTCATCAATTTTTAAATTTTTAAGTACACATATGAAGGGGTGGTTTCAACCCCTAAAAATTTGTAGATGCAAAAAATAATGTTATATTTATTATTAGAGCTCTGTATAGTATATATAAACAAAATATCATCAATTTTTAAATTTTTAAATACACAGTTGAGGCGTGGTTTCAACCCTTAAAAATGTGTAAATCTAAAAAATAATGTTATATTTGTTACTAGAACTTTTAAAGGTACGTATAAACGAAATTTCATCGATTTTTAAATTTTTGTGTTCCAAATTTGAGGGGGTGGTTCACCCCTTAAAAACGTTTTTTAGCAGCAACTGATATTTTTTATGCTATTAGGTAGCCACTCTCTACATACTGACAAAGTTTCAGATTTTTTTGAATTTTCGACTTCTTGCCCGTTCCTTGTTAGTAGTAAAAACCGTAAAAACTATTGAGATCTGTCGAATGAGGGTAGGACATCTGATGTTAAAAAGTCAGACTATTCTTAAAATGCATTTTTTCTGAAATGTCATTAATGATTTGAACTTTATAGATCGACATGTAAATTGATTTGTTTTTTCCATTCGTTGACAGTTCTCCAATTATTTCATGATGTTGACTATATTTAAATTTGACGTTCGTATACTGTAAGTTGTAATATTAATTGGCTAATTCCCAAATTACGTGCCAACGAAAAAATAAAGTAATCAAATTTTTTATTTTTTTCGATTGATTCAGTATTAAAACAAATAAAAATGACGATAAAAGTTTATGCCCATATTTAATTTTCATTAAAAAATATCAAAAACTTAATTTTTTATTTATATAGGAAATTTAGGTTATGTTAATATGATTTTACTATTCCTCTTAGAAATTATATTATTTAGTAATAAATAAATTTGATAATTAAATTCAACTGTTTGTTTTTCTTTCTAGTATTCCCCTTGCCCAAATTTAAAAAAAAAAGAAAGAAAGGAAAGTGGGTTATTTACTTACTAAACGCAATGCTTAATATATAAAATTTTAATATTTTTTAACGGAAATTAAACGTGTCCCCCAACTTTTATCTACTTTTTTACTTGTTTTACTTTAAAATCAATCAAGAAAAACAGAAAAAAACTACAAAATTTCGTTGGCACGTAATTTGGGAAATTGCCTATTAATTCATTCATTCACACCTTTACCACATTATAACTGCTTTTCAGATACAAAATTCCCTGTCCTTCAACAAAATTTCTTGACCTTGAACTTGTGTCAACTCACGTATAAATAGTTTTAATATTTATCATTTTTTCTTCATATCGTACTAATTGTTCTATATAAAACTAATGTCAGTGCACTTTTTCGTCAGTCATTTTTATTAAGTCACGCATATTTGACAGATTCCAATATTATATTATTTATTGGCACATTTTGATAGCGCATTATTACGTAGAATGTAAAATGTTTTCTAAAAATATTTCTATGCTACCCGTTTTCAAGTTATGACTCACTTTTGTTTGTTTTATGGAAAGTGGAGTAAAGATTTTGACACAGTTAATGGCAGAATAGATTCAAAAATCCTCGAAAGTTTAGGCCGAGAAATGAACAAATTCTAATACACACATACGATAATTTGCTATGAAAAATTCGTGCTTGCTGGCATTAAAAAGAATTCCTGATAAATTTTCGTAATTTTTTAGGTAAGTTTTCAATTTTAATTTATTTTTCTTATTCAAGATCTTATCAATTCAAGAAAAGATTTCTTAGTTTGTAAGAAGTGATAAACTGCTTTAAAATTTTTAATGAAAACTACCAAATAAGTTACCACTTCTTGAAATAATTCTATCAAATTTTTCTCCTTAACATTTAAATTAACGATAGACCATTTTTCCTCACAGTTAGATTCTAAAAAAAAAAAAATCATTTAAAAAAATAACTGTCATTATTTATACATAATCTTAAAGCTGGTGACGAAGAATGATTTGTATCATTACGTTGTAACACAACAATCACAACGAACATGTTAAGCCGGATACACACATGAGCACAGACGCACATGAGGCAAGCCGAGGACATACACTTGCTCAAGTGTATACGTCTGATCGGAGTGCGGCACCATACCTCAGCTATGTGCGGAAGCGGTGCAGCGGTGAGCCATATCGAGTCAGTACATCAAAGAAATTCATGCCTCGGTTCTATTCTAGTGTATACGTTATACATTAATTTTTAAATTTTTTAACCGTTTGTATGATTGTTGTATAAGACACAAATCTAAAAAGTAAATGTTGTAAACTTGTAAAGTAATAGCCAATCTCTGATCTTCAAAAACTGCTATTCTCCAGTAGGTATATATCTTTCTTTTTGACTTATTCATAAATACATTGCGTTAGAAAAAAAAATCTTCGGGACACATCAAACAAAATTTTTAAAACGATGATTCTCCTCATCATAGATTACGTTATTTTTAGGATATTTGTACATAATTGAGTAGAAGACCAACGTCTTTATTTTCTTTTCTTTTTTATTTTTTCTAAATTAAATTAAATAATAAATATTACAATAAAAGCAACATTTGCAAAACAATATTATACTCATCTTCCATTTTTTAAAAGTTCTGAACAAACGAGCATTCCGGCTCGCTTATTTTGTTCAGCCTTGTTCGTAAAAACTTTAAGTAACAAAAACTGAATCCGAGTACGTCCTCGGGTTGCCTCATGTGCGTTCGTGCTCCTGTGTGTATCCGGCTTTACATTAAAACACCATCTGATTACAAGGGGCATGTGTAATCGTAGATTGCAGTGCGCATGCGTACTGAGAACTCTGTATCGCAGGGAACTCGCTACACACACGAAACGAACGCGTTCACCCATCGTCGCGCAGGAAACACGCTTACAAATTACCAGTGTGATAACATCCTTAAGCCGGGTACACACGTGAGCACGAATGCACATGAGGCAAGCCGAGAACATACACTTGCTCGTCTGTTCGGAGCGCGACAACATGCCTCAGGTACATGCCGAGGCGAGGCAACGGTGCGCCATATCGAGTCGGTACATCAAAGGAATTCGTGCCTCGGTTCTATTCTAGTGTGTACGTGGTGTACGTTGTCGATTAATATTTAAATTTTTTAAACGTTTGTGTAATTGTTGTCAACGTGTTACGATTTGTATTATATAAATACGTATATTGATGTAAGGTATGTAAATAATAAAGCCCATATTATATCGTAAAGTAATAGCTAATCTTTGTTCTACAGAAATTGCTTTTCTCAAATCTGTATCTTTCCTTTTAACTTTTTCGTAAATACATTGCGTCAGCAAAACAAAATCTTCGGGAGACATTCGAACAAAATTTTTAAAACAGCCATTTTCTTCATCATAAATTAAGTTATTTAGGATATTTGTAGAGATAGGTCTATTTATATATACTACTCAAAACAAAATAAGGGCCACTCATGTTTTGCTGCATAAGTTTATTTTTATATAAGTTACAGTATAAGGTATGCTTACATTTAATTAAGGAACTAATTTTTTACTAAATAAAATTAATTTTAATAAGATTAAATAAAAAATTAATCCATAATTACATTTTTTTAGGATTTTATCATTTTTATAGTCATTTTTACAGTCATCAACAAACGTTCACGCTTTGAGTAAAAGCACACATTATGCAACTTTTCGGTGATTTAATATCGAGTATGCCCTCCCCTTTTTAAAACACGTTCTTGAAGCCTCCTCGGCATGCTTTCAATAAGATGCCTAACGGTTTCATCAGGAATCTCCTCCCAACATCTTCTCAAGACATCAATCAGTTGTTGTTGGGTGTGCACATCCTCTCCGGCTGCTCTGACTCGCCGTTTTAATTGATCCCAAAGATGTTCTATTGGGTTCAGGTCAGGGCTATTTGCAGGCCACGGTAAAACCTGTATATTAGCCTCCCTAAGGACAGTTGTCGTCGCTCGAGCGGTATGCGCTCGGGCATTATCCTGCATCAGGATAAATCCGTCGGCCGCTCGTTGTGCAAAGGGGATCACATGGGGTCTGACAACCTGTTCGATGTAACTTTGAGCCGCTACAGTACCCTCGTTCAGGAAACCAAGCTCAGTTTTGCCTTGCAAACTAATTCCACCCCAGACCATGACATTAGAACCGCCAAATCTGTCGCGTTCATGAATGTGACGATCAGAAAACCTTTCCCCACTTCTTCTCCACACTCTTACACGTCGACCATCACTAAAAAACTTCACCTTGCACTCATCCATGAAGAGTACGTGACGCCATTCCTCCAAGCCCCATTCAAGGTGTTCACGTGCAAATCTTAAACGGTTTGCACGATGCGCTCCGGTCAGTTTGGTACGGATTACTGGTCTTCTTGAACGTTGTTGGTCTTCATGCAAACGATTTCGTATGGTCTGATTACTGACAACAGTACCAGTAGATCGATGTAAGCGATTTTGCACAGTACCTGCGGTAACAGTCGGCTCACGTCGTGCACACAGTCGAATGTAATGGTCTTCACGGGCAGTGGTAGCACGAACTCTTCCTGAGCCACGGCGCCGGGTTACACTACCGGTCTGCTGATACCGATTCCAAACATTTTGAATAGCCCTTCGTGAACAACCCAACTGCAAAGCCACGGAACGTTGAGATTGACCACCCTTAATCATCGTTACGGCTCTGGTAGCAGTAGCTTCGTCCATATAGTGTCGAATTCTCGGCATTGTAATAATAAATGATTGAATAACACGCCAAACTTCACAAAACAACCTCAGCAATCAATAATCTAGCGCAAACTGATTTAAAATCAAATTCAAAAAAATAAGTAAAATTAACCACTTGACGTTGTGCGAGACAAAAAAACGTTTAAATCTTCCCCTCAACAATAATATCACTTAAACCTAACTTTTATCATTTACTCAACCACTCAATATCATAACAACAGTCATTTAGAAAAGTTATTTTGACGTGGATCGACATAAATCAGTTTTAAAATACAAACTTTCAAGTGGCCCTTATTTTGTTTTGAGGAGTATATAATTGAGTAGACCACCAACGCCTTTATTTTCTTTTTTTTTTAATTAAATTAGACATTACTACGAAAGCAGCATTTGCCAAAACAATATTGTACTCAATACTCATCTGCCATTTTTTTAAAAGTGCTGAACAAATGAGCAATAATGACTCGCTTATTTTATTCATCCTCGTTCGTATATGAACTTTAAATAACGGAAATTGAATTCGAGGCATACTGTACGTCCTCGACTTGCCTCATGTGCATTCGTGTTCACGTGTGTACCCGACTTTAGAAATCCGTGAAAAAAGCGACAATCCAATGGAGCTGTTTTGTTACATGTTACATTACACATAGAACTAATATAAATCTGTAACCACCTTTATAGATTATATAAAGTATCAAAAGAGACTGAGACGTATTGATGTATATTTTATATTCATTATTTACTTTCTTTATGGTAAAATGAAAAAAAGACTACTCGTATATAACATTAAGTATTGTAGGAAAAATTTAAATTAAGGTAAATTATTATTAAATTAAATCAATACGGCATGTAAAAAAATATTAAACAAACCACCCAAAATTAAAAGAAAAAACTTAGACATATTACCTATATTTGAACAGAAGAAGAAATTTCAGAAAAAGGAATAAAGATAAAAAAAAAGCAAAGAATATCTCAATTACAAAATTTAACAAAAAAAAAAAATATTTCCCAGAAGTTGCAGGCTTCTAACATGCCAGTCTTGCAATTTTTTACACACTAAAAGACATATCAATACAAAATTTTATTTACTAGAGACCTCGAAAGACATCTCACACCTACACTGAGAAAAAAATACGGTAATTTTTACGGAAATTTCTAGTAAAAAATTACGGAGCTCTCTGGTAATGCGGGCATAAGTGACAGGCAAAGGAAAAAGTACGATGAGTATAGTAAAAATTACCCTATGGCTCCGTAAAATTTGACTGCACAAAAAAATTACACTGTGACTCCGTAAAAATTTCGGCGCTGTACAGGAAAAATTTTACTTTCTTACCGTATTATTTATAAGGTTTTTTTTTTTATTTATTAATAAATAATTGAATTAAAATAGTTTAAAAAGATATTGATAGAAGGGTAAGGATTAAAATCAAATTATTAATATTGAAAAAATGTTCCATGGTTTTTTATTATTTGTGGAAAAACATGTTTCAATAAACATCAATACATATAAAAATCTTAATTGTTATATCTTAATTATTAGTTCTTTATTATCAGGAGTTTTTACAATATTTTCATGAAACACAAATAACAATTCTTTGTTTTAAATGTAAAGTCCATTAAATAGTTTATTATAAAAAAAATAATAAAAAAAATAAAAAAAAAAAGATAACACTCCTGGTACGCACTCACTACCATGGCTCGACTGCTACTGAACTGCGGTAACGGTCGGGTTGTTGGTGAGTTAGGTATTCAAAATGACCTCGGTGCGGTGTGACGTGCCTGTTTATCGTCAGTTGTGTGTGATGCTTGTGTGAGAGAGATGCTGAAAGACAGGTTTCAAGGAGAAAATAGAGATAACAAATAGCGTCTACCGTTTAGCTTAGTAAAAATTACACTGTGGCTCCGTAAAAATTCTTTTTTATCTAGTATAATTTTACAAAAATTAAGTAAATTTTCCTGGTATCCACTTGAAATTTTACTAGCCCATCGAATTTTACGGAGCTGTATAGGAAAAATTCCTAAGCTGTACAGGAAAAATTTTCAAATGAATCGTAAAAAATAATGTTTGAAAGGCAATTTTTATATTTTTGCTTGATAATTTCCTACCGACTGGTCACTTGAGGCAGCTGGTTTACCGGAGGCAGCTCCGTAATTTTTACTGTAATTTTTTCTCAGTGTAATAAGTAAAAAAATTTCACATTCGTAAATCAAAACATGTAGGAATTAACAAACATGATAAAATTATGTGTTCCAAAATTTTTGAAATTCATAATTTAAAAAATTAATCACAAAATATTTCACTTTTTCTGAATTATTTCTAGGTACATAATTGTACCCCTCCCTCAAGCAAAACCTACATATTTATTTTATATATTTACCTTAATATCTGGTATGATGATATTTCTCATAGAGTTTCTGTAAAAATAGAAATAGAAAAAATATAATATTTTTAAAAATGAATTTTCAAAAACAAAGATGATTCTAAAAACTTTATACTAAAAATAGAGTAATAAAATTATTATAAAAATGAAAATATTTTTCTAAAAACTTTCAAAATTATTTCATAAAACTAAAAACTATCGATTCAGAAGTTTCCCGAACAGCTATTAGAGAAGTTTTATGAATAATTCACAGCATGACCTATAAAGTGAATGACCCGTTTTTATTTACTCAACATAATATTATGTATTTAAATAGTTATAATGGATAATGCTCCTTCTCAGCTCCAATAGCTGATGAAGATTGAGATAAAGTTTTATTATAAATCTATGTATGCACGTCGCCGCTAATGTAAGTAGAGCCGTTTTAGATAATACGTAATAGACATAATGGTGGCAATGATGATAATAATAATGATAATGAATCACACGATCGTGACAGGTGTTAAGCTCTGTTGTTAAAAGCAATTTTCTGTAACTTAGTTCCGGTAAATCATACAGAGCACTTTCGAACAATCTAGCAACAACTTATTCAACACAAGAACGAATTAGGTATATGTATATAACAGTGACAAGAACCGTTTATGTAAAAAAAAATATATAACAGTTGTTTTTAAAAGTTATACTTTTCGTTACCGAAAACGTTTGATCGTAAATGACTCGTGCGTTCTAGCAAAAACGAATTTCCTCACTATAACGATAGTTTTTGTTATAAGTTGGTACCTACCCCTTCAATGAAATTTCATCAGAACCGATAAATCTGGTCTTGGGAATTTTACTTAGAAAATATAATAAATGCAATTTACGTGCTAGATGTAAATTGGGACTTGAATGTTACAAATAATATTGGTAATGGTTAGTTACTCAAATACACTCACGTACAGTGAGTCTCATTGAGCTTGTCTAATGAAATACTCACTCAATGTTCCAAACAGATATATAGTTATATAGCGTGAAAACAAAAGCCATAAGCGCACAATCTTCCAATGATTAATCACTTATATTTAAGTACCGTAAATTCAATCAAAATTGTCTAAATTTTCGATTCAAATTTTAATAAAATAAAGACAAAATTGTTTAGGTTTGTTTTTTTTTTTTTTTTTTTAGAAACTTAAATAACTAATTAAAAATAAAAACAACAGTAATAGATTAAGATTTCAACGAATTAATAACTTTACCTACCCACGTTTTTTACTAAGGGGGCGTTTATACATACGATTTTGATTGGATGAAAATCGAAATATAATAAAAATCGTTTAATGATACTTGCGGGTTTATACTAGAGATGTGCCAAAGAGTGATTTTTGTGTAACCGTTACAACCGTAACAGTTACATAAAAGTAACAGCTACAAGTAACTGTTCCAATATCTGTTACAAGTAACCACAGTAACTATTTCAATATTTGTTACAACTGTTACAAGTAACTGTTTTAATATCGTCTACAAGTAACCATTTCAGTATCGATTACAAGTAACCGTTCCAATATTCCGTAACCGTTCCATATACAAGTTACAAATTTGGCTTTAATAATTTTCCCCTTGAATCTGGTTAAGATAACTTCCAGATAAAACTCGATTTAAATTTTTAACTCATTCTTTAATAAGAAGAGTTTAATAAATAAAAAATTTAAATAAAAACTACACTAATATGCACAAATTACACTTTTAGAGTTTTACACACTTAAGCACACTTCACTCCACAAAATATTTTTTGCACTAAATAAATTTTGGAACTTCTAGGTGACAATTCTAAAAATTATAAATTTTGGAAATTTTTGGCGGACATCTGTTAAATATTTAAAAAAACAATCTTATTTTTAGAAAAACTTTTTATATTTTATTAGTTTTAATGATTTATGACATCAATTTCTCCCTTAATACATATTTTCTTTGTGCGAAAGTCAAATTTGTTTCAAATAGTTACAATTTTATGCAAGCGGGTATGATTTTATGAGTAATTGAGTACCTACAAAATGTACACAATGGTATAACATTGTACAAAACAGATTTATATAAGTAACAAGATAACATTTTGTAATATAGTAACCATTGGCCTCAGTAGGTACATTTGTACTAAACGTTGCAGTAACTGTTTGGAACTGAAAAACAATTTGTAACTGTGTAACAGTATGTTATTTGTTACTGTTCCATTTTGGAACGGTTACATTTTTGAAACAGTTACAAAGTAACTGTTACGTTACATTTGGCACATCTCTAGTTTATACACATACGATTTTTTCTTTCGATTTTAAAAAAAGAAATGGCGCTACATAGAATATCAGCTTATAGGTATTCACATAACCTCTCTAATTTTATATGTATAAATGGTATAAATCATTATACCTAAATGACAACTATAAAATATACATAATTATATGAAATATTATAAAATGTCAACCATACAATTGCATTTTTCTTTATTTTTTAATCTTATTAAAAATTGAAAAAATTAAAATGTCAAATGTCAATGAAAAAATAAATTGCACGCACACTTATCTTTAAAATAATAATAATATTATGTACATAATCTTTCTTAATATTTTCAGTTTGCGCCATTTTGATTTTCAAAAAATCGAACTAAAATAGGATTACAATCTATTTTTATAAAAATCGTTTTGAAATCGAAGGCAATACGATCATAATTGGATTACCGGTTTACACATCCAATTGTTATACGATTTTCGTTCGATTCGATTAACATTCGATTGAAATCGTATGTCTAAACGTAGGGTAAAATATTAAAAATATTGTAAACGTATTGAATATACCACTGTTGTTCACACTTTGTTATTAACCCCAAGTAATACTTAATGATAAAACGTATTAGATTGGGAATTTTAAGCAGTTGATCTAATTGTTCTATATTTATGTTAAAATATAATGTTTTCACCGTTTATATTAGGCGTATCGCAGATAATGTTACTAGTTGTTAAAGAAGTGTAAGCAAAGCCATAGAGAAAGTAACGGTCCCCAAAGATAAAAAAAAAAAATCGAAATTTTTCTTCGAAAATATAAGTTGACGAGGAAAAAAACACCTTTAGTACAGTTTTAACAACGACTCCGGGCCCCGAGGCTAAAGCCCGGTTCCCCTCCCTCTCGGCAGGTACCTAACGTAAAGTCACTTAAACGAATTATTCGATAGTGCGCGAATAATTACTTGTGAAAATTATTTAACTCTTTAAATGATTAAGAGGAGTTAACTCGTCCTGCAATATGGCGACTCAAAATGCTGTGATATGTATATATTCACTGGTACAGGTGTCGCCATCTGTGACAAATTTTCCGAAATACTGTATAATTTTAAATAATGGCCAATTTTATTGGCATAGTTTAGTATAATTTATATTTTGTAAATTCCTAGGGTTCACTTTTTTGATATTAGGATCTTTGATTTTTTTCCTTTTTTGGTAACCTTATCTATTGTACTCTACACTGGCAGTAAAAAGTCCGGCATTTTGAGACAAAAAAATTTTTCCATATGGTTTGTTTAAAAGGGTTTTTACTTATGTAATTTTTCATACGATAACGTTTCTGAAATACCAGCTAAAGTTTGCAAGCTCGTTGAAAACATTGGTTTACTACATAAATCAAAAAAAAAAAAAAAAAATACTATTTGGAGAAATCGTGACTGCAAATACCAGAAAAATTTATATAACACCAGTAGTTTGTCGGAAATATACTTGTCACTAAAAAAAAAATGCTGGTATAATAACAAAGTTGTCTTCAATTGACAAAGTTGACCACTTTTACGGTACTATACGTAAACACTGGTTCACTGGTAATTCAATTTTGTATGCAAAGTATGCATGCACATTGGTAATGTGGTCAAATCTATGTAAGTAAGCATTTCAACGATAAATTGGATCAACGTAGATTAATTATTGTGCTTCTTGTTTGTTTGTGTTGTGTCGCTTCTCATTCTATCGCTACTCTTAGTTAGCCAACATAATTCTCATAAATCTTGAATATTACCATTCATTTATAAAACAGAGTAGTATAAAATAGTTTGTTGTTAGACGAGGAAAAAAATTTGATTAAAAACATTATCAGATTATGCGTTGTTGTTTTAATATTACGTCGCAGAAAAATTGACTGTCACAAAGAAAATATTAATTAAAACAAATTAATAAAAAATAAAGACATCTCGCATATACTCCCTCACGAGCGGCTGTTCTTTTATAGGGTTTCGCAGGAAAAATCTCAAAATTATTATAATTCTGTCATGTCCATATTCATTCGCCAGCAGAGCCGGTCCGACTAAAAGCGGCGCTTTGAAACAAATTTCCTGCTGCAATATAACAATTTATTGCATTTTGCTACTTTTACATACAATTTTGTACAGTCAATTACGATTTGGCAATTCTGAAAGAATGGTAATTCCTTTGGGACTATGATTGTTCAATAAAGTTATCGACAAAATTTCAACTTAAAATAAACTCTTTGAACGAAATGTACGATTGGTCTCGTTTTTACATTATAAAGTCAGAACTGTAATGAAAAAACTCATATTCATATGTGTATTTATTTCGTTTTCATGAACCTTTTGGTATAGAACCGTTGCAGCCTTACTACTGTTGGTACAGAACCGCTGTAACCTTACTACTTTTCGTACAGAACCACTGCAACCGTACTAGTGTTGGTGCAGAACCGCTATAACCTTACTACTTTTGATACAGAACCGCCGCAGCCTTACTACTGTTGATGCAGAACCGCTATAATCTTACTACTTTTAATATAAAACTGCTGTGACCTCGCTAATTTTGGTATAGAAATTTTGTGAATAAAATTACTAAAGAGGTAAATCGATTTTGATTAACGGTAGGTCCAAAGTAATATTTTATTATCTTCAGTCCAGAAAAAGATCTTATCAAGTGATAATAGTTTAACTGATAAAATTAATATAGTTTTCAGAATAGTAACCTTTAGATACAGTTCAAATAAATTACAGTACAACAGATTAATTTTGGCCCACCAAATATATGTCCTATCTTTGTTACACTATTTTGTATTGATATTGTACTAATGCAATAAAAAAGGATACATAACAAATAGAATTGGACTTTGAACAGTCAGAATCAATCTGTGAATCTATATAAATAAGATCTATATAAATCAGTATCGCCTTTCAAAGGTCACACTTAACTTTTTGATTTGATAAAGTTTCAGTCAGCGGCACGAAGCATTCTGAAACGCGGGACCTAGTGCGGTGCGTTACACCTCCACAATTCTTACATCTTTTGGCTATGTCATCATGCTACAGGTGGAAATCTTAATTAATATATAAGGTAAAAGGCCTAGTTTCTGACCGTTTTGTAGTGACGGCTGAGGTTAAACGACAACAATAAATATAAGTTTTAACTTAAGAAGCAATTAATAATTTTATCAACGAGTTTATAGTTTTCAAAATAAAGTCATGTACGTAAAATAATTATTTGAATTGAATCAATAATTTAAATTAACGTTTAAAAATTGACATCCAAGGACCCAGTTTTTGACCCTCAGAATTTCTCATGTGACAGTTTCTGACCCTGGAAATGGCCTAGTTTCTGACCCTTAAATTCAATTATGATTAACTTATGAAGTCCTTACTAAGATTAAATCAAATCGAATCATAGCTTAGATTAATAAATTAAATACTTAATATTTATTACAAAAAAAAAATACAGTTTTTTTTTAAATTTAATTTACAAATATTTTAAGTCATGCTATAAAATACTACGAAAAATAAAAACATTAATGATTCCGACGACGAAAAGCGTTATACCAATGTCGGCATGTCCGCTGTCGCGTTTTGTTAGTTGACAATTCTTCTCGTTAAATTGCTAGGCAACAAATTTTCGTTAGACAAACCCAAATTTATTCGAAAAAATACGAACCTCTCGTGTAATAATAAGTGATAAAAATGAATGTTTAATGTTAACTTATCACTACGTTATGAAAAATAACAAAAACTAATCGAAGATAACTATAAATAACAAAATAACTAACAAAAACTAATTTAAAATAACTATTTTTACATTTTATGTACATGTCAGTAAACAGATAACCTCGCCTGTTTCCGGTTAGAATTTTAGGGTGAAAAACTGGGTCATACCTTTAGAATTGAGCCTAGTAATATTGACCCTCATATTTCAATAATAAAAACCATTCTAAGGTATTTTATAAATATTTTAAAATAAAAACAAATATTAACCTGTTCATATATTTTTAATTAAAATTTTCATAGTTACATGGTCAATATTGCACAGATCAAAACGACGTACCTTCTAACGTAAACCGTTTAGACAACAACTAAAAAATTGCTTTCACACTCAATTTAAACTTCAAATTTTTTTTATTTAGTTAATATATTCTATTCTTTTTCAATTGCTGTTCATTTTCAACAGAATTGATTACTTAAAAAATTAAGAATTTATTCTTTTTCTTATTTAAAATATAGTTTTTTTATTAATTTATAAAAAAGTTGAAAAGGCCAGAAACTGGGCCAGGATCAATTACAGGGTCTTTTACCTTATAGCAAAAAAAATTTTCTCAATTTTCTCTTCACCATTTTTAATTTTCGAAAGTTCCGTTTTCGAAATAAAATTAATCAAATTGAGGTTACTTTATTGCCCACCCCCCGGGCGGTAACTTTCCAATCGTGGACTTAAGAATTTTTTTAAAAAAATACTGATACTAGCACTTGTTAAAAACACTCAATTAAAATTATTCCGATTAAATTGTGTCTGTAACTTGCAAAGGAATTGAATAAAATTTTCATTTTTCATAAATAACTCCAGAAATAATTCCACGTACCTTCATGCGAAATACCGTTACGAAAATCTTTTAAAATGAAGTTGAGCTTCTTTAAACCACTTTTTCTTTCCTAAATCCAGTTTGTGAAAAATATAAGAAAAAAAAAATGAAAATATTGTTACCAAAAAGTAAGATAATAAAAATGATATTGTAATATCTGTGAAAATCATATTACGTAATAACATATGACACCAATATATGAAGTGTAAAATTTGACGTAAATTTGAAAAATATATGGAAAATAATGCGTAATATGAAAAAAAAATTATTTCGTGAATTTCATATCCATAGTATGAAAAACACAAAAAATAATACTGTTTATCTTAACAAGCAATATACCCTAAAAGAAATTCGTATTACGCGAAAATCGTCAGATCATCTAAAAAGTAGTGAAAATGACATAAAACTTTTCATTTGATATATAGCTACAGAGGCGTAACTATAATGGAACAAGTGGAGCAATCGCTTCAGGCCGCAACACGGAAAAAATGTGGGCGCAAAACGGAAAAATAACTTTTTATTGAGAAGTAACTTTTTTACTAGTTTTCAGAGTCCATTACTGAGGAAAAAAATGGATTTTCGAGGTTTCGGGGTACTTGAGTAAAAATCGTGAGCAAAAGTTGTAGTTACGCCTCTGTATAAATGTTATGGAAAATATAGAAAATGTAACATTGTCTCCAGCAGTGCCGTAATTGTTGTTACTTTTATTATGTCTGGCTACTTGAATATTAAATTTTTTCTCCAAACCAAATATGACTAGCTAGGAAATTTTTTCTAAGGGCAAGAGTGCGATTGGACACCTCTGTCGACTCCAACGACATCTCTGCTCTGAAGTACCTAACTAATACCTAATTCATAAAAAGATACGAGTCAGATTTAAATTCACATTACATTTGGAAAAAGCCGACTTTTTCGAAAGTATCCTATTAAAAAAATATTATACTTGAGTATAATATTCTCTGAAAATTTCAGAAAAAAATTCCAAATACTTTCGAAGTTATAAACGATTATAGCGCCAAGTACTACAATGATTAATACACTTTTTCAAAACTTTAGGGTACCTGCTATGAGTGAGTTAAAAAATTTTTTTTCGATTTTTTTCTTTCATAAAAGAGTCTATAAATGTACGGAGAATAAGTACTTAAAATTTTAAATCAAAATTCAAAACAGAAAAAAAGTTATACTGACTTCTATATAGTCATGTTTCAACAACGCTGCGTAATACCGAAAGGCCGAAAAACGAAAAAAACAGGATAAGGAACTACAGGAGGAAGAATTTGAGATTGCTTATGGGTTACTATACGGTCCCAGATTGACTGAAAATATACCTAAGTAAAAATTTATTTCTAAAAAAAAAAAACTTTAAATGTGTTTTATTCGAAATGACATTTTTCAAATTTGCACAAATCCTAGCTCAAAAACTTTTCATCCGATTTTAATAAAACATATGGCACATTTTGTTTATTATTATGCGTATTGTGCACCCCCCCCCCCACAGCAACTAGTGATTTTTTTTCTTTTTTTTTCTCATTTAGACACTTAAAAGTACGAGAAAATGTGGCTGTTTTAAAACTTTTTTTTCAAATACGCGCCATTTTTCGCGCCATTATGCACAATGTCTATATTAAAATGCCATATAATTTTTTTTTTTCATATGTACTGGAGAGACTCTATCATTTGCGCAGATTTGGGCTGTTTTTTTAAGTCAACTTCAACGCCCTCTGTACTAGAAAAAAAATTATAATTAAATCATCAGTAAAAAAATTTAACTTTTATTAAAAAAAAAAGGATTTCAAGGAAACTTCTGTAGATATTTATTTAATTCAATACGAATAATACGAACCTATTCCGATTAAAAATGACTACCCCAATTTTGAGGAAAACTATTTCAAAGTTTTGTAATTTTAACACGGGCTTTTATGGGAAAACTCTATTTTTTTTTTTTGAATAAAATGAAAACGTGTCTCAAGAATTTGATAAGAATTTAATATATTCTAAAATACAAAATTACAAACCATATTTAATAATAAATAAAAATTATTTACCACGCCGTTTTTTAAATATAATTTATAAACATCATTTTACAACGTTTTTACAACGCTTTTTCAACAACGCTTTTATACTGGTACAACATAAGCGCGCGGAAATTCAAATGTGGTATACAAATATAATAACTGAAGAAAAATATTAATACATTATTTAATTTCTGATAAAAGGAAATTTTATCGCTGAGATATACTTTTGTACCTGACTGTCACGGAGCAACTACGTTAGGGTACCGTGTATGCCGATTACAAAAATGTTGTTTTGAAAACTTCACCTTTAAAGATTTAACTTCAAAAGTATTTGGAAATTTTCCAGAGAGAATATTATTGAAATATAATACTTTCCAATATAATAGTTTCTAAAAACTCGATTTCACGACCTGAGAACGGACCAGTTTATAATTTGAATTTACACTGAAATTTATTTATACCTAACTTCGAAAATTCTAAAATAGAAGTGTATATTTACACGAACATGTCAGAACCTATACGATGCAATATATTTTATAGACATAGTGCACAAGTAACTCCATTTATTATTCCATGGTTAGTTAGAAAGTTTTATACGACACATCGCACCGGTTAGAGGTTATAAACATAAATCAGCCAAAGAAAGTATCTCTACAAGAGCATTCAAACAGAAGATCCTTTAAAAACACAACAATATTTATTTCTTTTCTAAACTAACACTGAAACGTAATAATGTCCGAAAAATAAATTGCAACGTTTCATACAAGAGCGTTTCATACAGGGAGTAATTATGGGGGTCATGACCACCTCCCCACTCCCTTAACAGAAATGAATTCAAATTTTATCATGGTTTATGACATTATCAGTTTACAAAATTTTTTCAATTCGATAAAAATCTATACATATAATAAAACTGTGACGAGACCGTGTCGATATATGGAATATTTTTTAAAAATTGTACTGAGACTGTAGATAGTTATCGATTTACACCACAAATCCAATTTTACGTAGTGGTCGGTGCAAATTTAAGGGGAAGTACGTAAAATCGGAAGATCAGGGGCGTCGGTAAACTTTTGTTTCGGGGGTTGGTAAATATTATTTACCTGAATTTATCTAAAACAATATTATCTTAAGAGACAATTTACACCAAAAATTTCGTTGTGTAGACAAAGGAAATCGAATGTTATACTAATGAATATGAGTGACGACTTTTAGAAAACTGTCGAAAAATTGACTTCACTCAGTATCGCATTCATCAGCGTAAAAGACGCCAAATAGCGGAAGCTAACAAAAATTCTAGAATATTCTACTCGTGAACTCGCGAAGATACCAAAAAACAAACTTCATTATTGAATTGGGCACTAAAAATTAGATTAAGCAGCGCATTTTGACAAAAATTCTAGAATGTTCTATTCGTCAACTAACAAAGATATCCAAAAATCGACTACATCATTTAATTGGTCATCGAATAAAAGACGGAATAGCAAATTCTGATTAATGTTCTAGAATATTCTATTCGTTAAATAGCAAAAATTATTTGTCAAAATCGGACATTTGGTTTACATTAGTTTAATTTTGGTTGGATAATTAAGTGGTGGAGTAGATTTTCCAATATCTTTGTTAGTTGACAAATAGAATATTCTAGAACATTTCTCAAAATGTGTTATTTGGTCTCTTATTTGGTAGCCAATTCAATGGTGACGTCTGTTTTTGAATATCTTTGTTAGTTGACGAATAGAATATTCCAGAACATTTGTCAAAATGTGTCATTTGACCTCTTTTTCAATGGACAATTAAATGGTACAATTGATTTTTCAATATCTTTGCTAGTTGACAAATAGAACATTCTAGAATTTTTGTCAAACTATACTGTTTAATCTCATTTTTAATGACCAATTCAACGGTGAAGTCTGTTTTTTGATATCTCTGCTAGTTGACGATTAGAATATTCTAGAATTTTACGTTACTCATTTTGCATTTGCATTTTGCATATTACGTATACAGAATAGGTGCATGTATATCTGCAGTGAAATTTTAAAATTTTTAAGGGCTACGAGACCCTCAGACAATATTACCTCCGGCCCTGACTCTGGCTTGGTACATAAATTTTCACTAACACAGATAAACAACAACATATCTGTGAGAGGGGAACCCCACTAAATCGCTGACGTCACTACGTAAAATCGGAGTACGTACCATTGGATGGCCACTGTAGATATCAAAACAGTGATTTTTAAATTTTTTGTGTGTCTATCTGTTCACGTATCACGCAAAAACACGGGACGGATTTTGATGAAATTTGGTGCAATGATAGATTATTATCTGGCTCAACATATAAGATACTTTTTATTGCGCGAAAATATTTGATTTCCTCGGGAAAATACAATAACCGTTTTGAGCATGTGCACTTATCACACTAAAACTACTGAATGGGTTTTAATGAAATTTAAACTTAGTACCTGGGTCAATATATAAAATACTTGGATAATATTTAGGGGTTGCACACATCAATCACTTTTATCTCTAACTAATGAAATTGCTAATATTGCACTACATACTTTGTACTAATGGAATTCTCATGTACGAATATATAAATAATATTGAAAGGAGTGTCTGAGAAGTGTGCTGTAACATAGCATCAAGTGGTCCTAACTTTTCGGAAGTTCCAAAGTCTGTGGGCTTCATTTGATAAGGAGTCATATACGACAATGCTGGATGAGGAAAATCTCATTCAAGGTTTTCTAGAAGAATAACAAGTAAAAATGTTTTTAACTACATCCAAAATGTCTTAAAAAATGGAAGTTATCCAAAAGGCGACTACAAAAAATTATTACAACTCTCACTCGTGGTGGATGGTAAAGACTACCTATGCACTTAAGATTGTCCTCTTCATTAAACTTCATTCAATGTCCAAAAAGCTGAATATTCTTTCATGAAAATTAAAAGAATGAAACGGGTTTCACATTTTGTCAGCTTCATACAAGTTCGCTTTGGGTACGAAGCAACTGTGAGTCGATAGGCTCCAAATAATGATCTGGATACGCTATTTTCTGAGCACTTACTCAGATGTAGATATTAATAAGTGTTCTCATATTTGATAAGAGGCATCTTTGGTATCTGCTAGAAACAAACATAAGATTGGCTTTTGGATATTTTGGACGGACGTTTTACTCAGACTGATAAGTAAAATATGACTAAAAATTTAGAAACCAAACCTACAAAGAAAAAGGAAATGAAACGATTAGGGTGTCTACACAGTCAATGAAATAAGGAATAAGAAATAAGAAATAAGGAATAAGAAGTATGCCATCTAGTAACGTTGAGTGGAACTTTAACGTAACTGCTCATAGATATAAATATGTAGGTACTTTTGTACGTCAAAATTCGTGATTTTTTTCACTTTAGTGACAAAAAAAGTCATCACGAACGTTATTTTTTCATGAATTTTGATGTACAAAAATATCTAAATACATATACCTATGGGCAGTTACGTTAAAGTTCCATTCAACGTCACTAGATGACATACTTCTTATTCCTTATTTCTTATTCCTTATTTCATTGATTGTGTATGAGCCATTAGAGCCATGTGAGGGTCTAATCGGTCAGGGACGAACAACAGAAAAAATTCTTTACAATACTTTTACAAAAATGATCAAAGCGTGCAACCTCTAAGTATTAGCCAATCTTCTTGAAATTTGGCATATATTATCACTGAGACTCGGGGCATAAGCAAAGTCTGCAAAAATTTTACATTTTATTTTTCTCCTTACAAAATGAAACACCCTAATGTGCACGCATTACGTAAAAGCTATTATTCTGGTGGAAGCTCTTTCTAATTATTATACTTATATACTTCTCATTGAATTTATACCAATGCGTCGCGCAAACGACGTTGCCGGTACAGCTAGTCGTAAATAAAATGATAAAGCTAGGAACGAGTTATAAATTCTCCAAGTTATTTTCATTTTTACCAAAATTTAGCACGTAAGACCACGAGAAGAAAGACTTCTATCGGATTAATAACATTTAAAAAAGGAATTTGATAGCACAAAATGAAAAATTTACGCCGAAATTACAATTCAAATCAATTCAATAAGGCTTGCTTCGAGAAAAAGGAAATTTTTAAATTTAGTGATATCATCAAGTTTACTATGATTTTTTAATTCCGTCAAAAACACGAAATTGGAAGCGAATTATAGACTTTCTAAGTCGTTTTTTTTTTTTTTTGCTAAAGTTAGGCAAATAGGACCATTAACAAAAGTCCTCTGTTGGATTAATCACGTTTATAAAAGGAATTTAGTTATTTTTATAGCAATAATGTAAAATTCATGCCTAAATTCCCTCAAATCACTGATCGCTGAGAAAAAAAAATTTTAATTTGATGATGTCATCAAGTTTACTAAAATTTTTCAGCGTTTTAAAAACTCGTAATGAAATGGGAGAATGATAAAACTGGAAGAGAGTCATTGATTTTCGAAGTTGTTCTTTTAATACTAGTTTAGATACATTTTTTTTTTTAACTGACCCCCATTTAATTTCCAGATAGCTGCACCGCTCCTGATTTCATAAGCAATTAAAACAAAATTGAGTGATAAATAACATTTTAGAAAAGTTACTTTTATTGGCAACAATTTGTTTAGTTTTACATTACAGTAATTTATTGATTGGTAGAAACCTAAATTACCTATTACCAAGGTTTAGTATACCATTAGGTTAGTGTATTATTAAGCGTAGAAATACTAAATAAAAACTATTAAAATTAACGCATATAGTAGCAAATTTTCTTCTAGACATACCTAACTAACATAATATATATACAGGGTGGTCCAGAATTATGTACCGTAATTGCTGGAGCTGATAGTATGTTCAAAAATAATGGTACCTTTTCATCTACACTTTTTTCCAAAACTCAATAATAAGGGAGATAAAGCAGAGGGGTAAAATGTAGAGGGGTGGAACGAAACTAACTTCTTCTTTTAAAAACAATTTTGGGCGCTTTTGATTACTCGATTCATAATCTAGGGGTGCGTATGAACATTAATATAATTAAATTTATGGTATCAATTATTCCATCACTTATGATTAGGGGATAATTTGGAAATAGATACTTCTACTTTAAATTACTCGAAAACGGTAATATTTATCGAAATGTAACAAGTATACCTTTTTGGCGTGAAATTGTCTGAGGAATCATATTATCAAGGATTTTGTTTAAATAATTGCAAGTTAAAAAAGAAAAGACGTGATAATTCACACCTACCACCCAAAATCACCCCTTAGTCATGAGTGGTGGAATAAGTGTTGACATAAATTTAAACCATCTAACGCAAAATAAGTACCTCTAAAATATCAATCCGTTATTCAAAAGCGTTTGGAAAATATTTAAGAAATAATGGTTTTCGTTTCACCCCTTTACAGAGTTGTATCTCCCTTATTATTGAGTTTTGAAAAAAAGTGTACATGAACAGGTACCATTATTTTTGAACATACTACCAGCTCTAGCAATTACGGTACATAATTCTGGACCACCTTGTATATAAAAAGCAATGTATGAGAAGTAGTATATCTTTTTGTATTCTTTGCATTTCTTTTTCAAGAAGTATTTTAATTAATTTTTATTTAAATTTATGTTATTTTACGACACACATAGGACTAACTAAACATAGTATCTAGCTAGTATCGTATATATCTAGTAATTTTCTTTTAAGACAAATACAAACAGTACCTACAGCAGATTTCACTTAAAACCACCACGGATCAAAAATTGTGCGAAATCTTTTTCTTTTTCGCATATGGCTAAATTACTCCCAAATTGCTCCATTGAGATCGGAAACAAACACAACGAAATATATTTTTGTAAGTGGGTACGTATGCAATATTGTGAAATTAATTACTAATAAAGGGTAATTATTATTTATAGTATACAGTTTTCATTTCCGGTTAATTTGTGGATTTAAAAAAAAATACTTTTGTATAATTTATATCATAAATAATAACTAGCATTTATTAATAATAAATTTCATCGACAGAGCACAATATAATCCCAGAAATGCATACTTACTAACTTACAAAAGTATATTTCTTTATTCCGAATTAATCATAGCATAACATAGCACATTTGAAGAATAGCTACCCAGTAATTGCTTCACCAGAAACTCAATAATTTAATTATGTAGTTATTTATAAGCGAAAACATTTTTCCGCGTTATTTCACCCCTCAAAATCTTTTCAATGTCTTTTATATAATTTCTTTACACCAATAAATTTCTCCCAATTTGCTCCATCTAATTTAAAAGTTAAATATTAATTTTTCTGTAACATAATTTTTTAAAATATAAGAAAATATAAATACTTCTAATTAATTTATTGTGTGTCATATATTTGTGTGTCGTTTACATATATTTAAGGAAAATTCGATTTTGATAGATGGATATTGTTATTATAAATAAACAAAATAATTATATTAATAAAATCATTCAAAAAAATTAGAGTTTAACTTTTAAATTAAATAGAGCAAATTAAGAGCAATTTATTGATATGCAGGTAATCCCAGAAGAACAGGGGTCTCGAAGAACATGGGTACCTTCCCCCGAATCACACGGTTTCAAACAACACGATTTTTAAGTAATTCTTTTGAAAAAGAATAAAATAGACATTGGGGAGATGTGAGACAGCGTCATCTTCCGTCAGCATTCAATGCAACCTCACTTTTTAGCTAGCATTCATCAAGTAAACACGCATTCTGAGCGACTCTCCACATAATGTGTTTTAAAATTATTCGAAAAGTTTTATTGACCAATTTTGTTAGTGATACTTTCGATCAGTTTTTCAAGCGAAAAATTGCAAAGGTAAATATGTATATACAAATGAATCGTTAGTTAATAAAGTTTCGACACACTTTCATTTTTGCATGAACATACAATGTGCTAATAACTACGCGGCCATTTTTGAATATATACGACTTGTGGAGTTGCTGAGACACTATTTTTTGACGTTTTTACGCATCTTTTATATGTATTTTGAAATGTTTAAGCCCTTTTTAAATATTGTATGGAATTTTAAAGTAAATTTGACAGTTTTAATGGATTCTTCATTTCTTTGTAGATTTTGTATATTTATACCATGCCGCGTCGTAAGTATATGAGTGAATAAAGCAAATCAAAGATCGATATAAATGTACATCAGATGCATCTATGTATTCATAGTGCATTGAGAGAGGTCAGTCTTTTCAAACGTAGTCAATGCAAACCACCATTTTGACATCATCAGAGAATCAAAAGTCGAGACCAAACGTTTGAAGGAAGCGAAAAAGCAAGAGGAGAGAAAACAGAAAACAACCAAAATGTAACCGAAGAAGCGCTGTCGTCTTGCACCTTCCACATCAACAGCAATGATTCTAAGTTCATCGGATTCTGAGGACGAAAACTTCTGCAAAGGTGTAATGCCGAAAAAGTTCGATTTTAATTTTTAAAAAGTTTAATTTTTTCACCGGAAAAGAAAATGAAACAACTCTATTCATTGCAATATATGCGATCGAGCTGTGCACTTGAAGCGTGCCAATTTACAAGCTGGATATTATACATGGGTTCACTGCGAATCAAATTAATTTTATTTCATTTTCATAAGATTTTTTCATTAAAATTGTCCCATATTTCTTATTTTCCATCTTGAATAAAAAAAAATTATCAAAATACGTCATTTCTATTGACTTCAAGTAGTGTCTCACAACTCCCCAAAATTTTCGCATTCGAAAAATGAATGTTGTTGATGAAAAAATTAAACGAATAGCTGCCATTAGTGTCGAAATAAAACTTAAAGCTTTCAGATATGCAAAATATTGTGATTTTGGAGGAGTTCAAGTTTAAAAACAAAAACCGTCTGACAATTTTCCAATCTCCCCTACCATTTATTATGTACATATTTGATATAAAGTTACACCGGTCCTCAATATACGCGAATATATCCGTTTCATGTGGAGTTGATTTGCACGAATAAAAATCGTGTAGGTAAATTGAATCTGTTATTATAAAAGGAAAAATACTAGAAATAAAAACTACTAAAAATTTTAGAGAATTTACATAATATTTAAATTTTGAAAAATCGTTATTTTCGACATCGATAATTTTCGATAACAAAAAGTAGGTTTTGACAGTCCCAATATGTTTGGAATACCCACAACTTGCTTCGCTTACGCCTTTAAAAATTTCGTTATTTTTGCGCTACGACGCACCGTCTAGGAGATATTTACGATCAAAAGTTTACGTTTACGAAAAGTATCGAAAACTAATTTTTTTGAAAATATTCTATCGATAACTAAATCAATGGGACTAATGAGCCTAAATTAATCAATTATAATCAATTTATGATGACGATGAGTAATTCGGTTTGGATAATTTTCGATAACGAAAAGTAAGTTTTGACAGTCGCAATACGTTTGGAATACCCACAACTTGGTTCGCTTAAGCCTTCAAACATTTCATTTTTTTTGAGCTACGATGCACCGTTTACGAGATATTTGCGATCAAAGTTTTCAATAACGTAAAGCATCATTTATAAACAACCATAATAAAAAAACAGGAACATTTTTATAATAGACCGACTTCACAACTTATGAATGCTCAATTCCATTCCATTTTAATTGCAATGATTGTCATCGGGGGATTGCTGTATAGAAATTGAGATTTTGATGATTGAAATTATTGATTCAATTTTGACAAATCGTTATAACTGAAATCCACTATATATTCTGATGCTGTACGTTGGTTAGCGCAATGGCTCTTTGACGAATGTGCTTGAGCTTGTGACATCGTCGTTATGTTGTATCCATTCACATTTTTCTTTCTTTCATTATTCTCTTCCTTTTCTCTGTTTTCCTACAATTTTAATTACTTTACGAGTGACTCAATTCATTGCTTCAACTTATTTTGTTCGTTTCTTTTTGTACAATATTATAACATGACGACTGGCTGGTATACTTACGTGATATGAATAAATTTTTATTTAAAGTACAATTTTGAAGTACCTAACTAATGTTTTAAATGTTACAATTTCGTCACCTTATTCATGGTTTTTTATTTTATGCATCTTATTTATCTTGGTACTTTTTGTCGCATAAAGGATAACTTAATTGACACAATTTGTTATATAAATTTCGTTCGAAATGTCGAAATATTATAAATATACTCAACACTCGCTTAATATATATATATATATATATATATATATATATATATATATATATATATATATATATATATATAGTAGAACCTGTTTACGTTGGACACCCGCGGTGCAATCAAAAACTGTCCAACATAAACAGGTGTCCAACATATGCAAAATACCAAAATCATCTACGCTTAGTAATTTTAAGGTTGACACTAATTTAGAATATAATGCAAAATTAATTATTTTTAAAGTAATACATATACACACATCTACGCATCAATATTTAATGAAATAAACTATCGAATAACAATCGTAATACATACATATTATAGATATTTAAACATTATCTTTCGTAAAAAAATCACTTATCTTAGTTTGTTTGGATACAATTTTTAGGAAAATTTTGCTTTCTAATTTGCTTTGAATTTTGAATAAATATTCTGACAGTTCGCATGGGTTTTCAGTTAAATACTTAATGGCGGTATTTATACCGTTCAAAGCTTCTTCAGGGGTTGTTGGTTTCTCCGCTACTTTCTCACACTCGTCACTAGATTCTTCGATTTCTTGTTCCTCGTCTAGTTGTAAAACATGTTGAAGAACGTCTTGATGTGTATTGAAGACATGATCGTGTACCTCCAAGTAGGCATCGGCGGTGATCATTTCTTCAGCAGTCTGTAACTGATTTTGAAACTCTGGAGGTAATAATTTAATTGCATCGCGAAGTTCTGGATCAGGGTCTTCATTATGATCCCCTTCATTTGCTTTTGGAATACTAAAACCAGCTCGTCTAAAACACTTAACAATTGTTTCCGTAGATACAGCTTGCCATGCTTCGCTGATCCATCGAATTGCATCCAAAACCGTGACTGAGTTGATAAATTCCTTGTGGTTGTTAGAAATTTCAGATTTAGCAATTAAACACATAAGCAAACTTTTGCGGTAATAAGCTTTCATTGTTCGAATCACGTCTTGATCTAGTGGCTGAATTTCCGATGTTAGATTTGGCGGTAAATAAACAAGTTTAACATTTTCGAACGATTTCATAATCTTATGACTTGTAGCATTATCTAGTATGATCACAATTTTTCTAGCAGCCTTACGCATTTGCCTGTCAATATCTGACAACCAACTTTCAAAAATATCAGTCGTCATCCATGCCCTTTTATTGTGTCGCCAAATAACGGGAAGCTCCTTACATCTCATTTGTTTAAAAGCTCGAGGACGTGCTGATTTCCCAATTACTAACGGCGTTAACTTTTCTCCGACCGAACTCGTACATAATAGAACAGTTAACCGTTCTTTAGACAATTTACCACCTTTGCATGGATCACCTTGTGCAACATAACTTTTTTTGTCTAATAAACGCCAAAAAAGACCAGTTTCGTCTGCATTAAACCGATCTTCTGGCGCATAATCTTGCAACAGATTTTCCAGTTTTCTTTTCCACTCTTCCGCCTCTTCTAAGTCTGTTGATGCGGACTCTCCACACAAAGTTTTAAATTTAATATTATGTCGATTTAGAAAACTTTCTAACCATCCATTACTTGCTTGAAAATTAATGTCTAATTTTAAGGCTATCGCTTTTGCTTTTTCTTGCAGTAGAGGACCGGATACTGGAAGATTCGATGAACGGCACTTAACAAAAAAGTCATAAACTTTTTGATTTATTGCTTCATTATCAGTTTTACGAATTTTTCGTTTTCGTTCGGCGTTGCAATTCTTTTCGTAAGCTTTCAAAATTTCGTCTTTACACTTCAAAATATTCCCAACAGTTGATTTGGAAATTCCAAATTGGTCGGCTGCCTTTCTTAAACTAACACCATTCTCTACTAAGTCTATAACATTTTTTTTCTTTTCAATGGTCAATTCTACTAAACATTTTCGCTTCAAACTCATGGTGCTAAATTTGTAACTAATAAATATTCAAGAGATCTGTACACATGAAATCACTGCTGATTATTGACTAATAACCATTGTGACTGCCGAGCTTTTATATTTTTAGGACCTAACTAACACGTGTTTCGGTCACGTGTAAAAATTCAATTATTATAACTGTCATAACATAACTAACACGTGTTTCGGTCACGTGTAAAATACATGAATGTCCAACGTAAACAGGTCAAAATATCAAAAATCATTTTAAAAAACTGTCCAAATTAGACAGGTTTCCAACATATAGAGGTGTCCAACTTATAAGTATATATGCATTTAAAACAATGTAATTTCGCCAGGCCAATTGAAAAGTGTCCAACTTGAGAAGGTGTCCAGTACACAGAGGTGTCCAACTTGGCAGGTTTCACTGTATATATATAAAAGAGAAATACCACTTATACACTCACCTATCACAAAATCTCCAAAACAATACCTACAAACATGAAATTGGTCATGTAGGTCCCTATTGAGTCAAAGGCGCTCGCTAAGAAAGGGTTTTGCAAAATTTTTTGTCTAACCGTCAAAATTTACGAAAAACCGTAAAACATTAATATTTTATTACTGTAATATAGCAATCTGTGGCCAATTTATCAAAAAATCATAAAAATTTTAGATAGTTGCTAAGCATTTGGAGCAAAATAATTTTGGAATTTTTAAGTAAGGTTGGCCAAAAAGTTTGTTCGTGTTTTGACAGATGGTGTTAGACACTTAAGTAAAGTAAGTATGCGCAGTCCAAACCTTACATGCATGTTATCGTTTAGTAGTTTATATGTTACTGTGTGTCCACAGAAAGTCGTGTGATTGTCAGTGTACTTTTGTTTATTTAACAACTAGTTGTTACCCGCGGCTTCACTCGCGTGGCTTTTGAAATTAAGACATCTAGTTAAATCGTATAAAGTGTACTTTCATCGCGTCGCTCTTGTGTGTCGAGTACTGTTACTTCTTCTTTGGACTTTTCCGACAGAAGTACAATATTTTTCCCGGGTAAAAAATAGACTATAACATTCTTTTAAGAACATGCCAAGTTCAAATGAAATCAATGATTCATTTTTATACTGTTTCAAATATATATTTTCCCACGGAAATATGACTTCCGACAGGATTTAGATATTTTCCCGGGGTAGAAAGTAGTCTGTGTCCTTTTTCGCCCTCTCTGTAAACAATATTCAAAGTCCGAAATCAATTATCCTTTTTTTTTAATAGTCAGTTGTTATTTCATTGTTTCCTTTTAAATACATTTTCCCTCGGGAATGAGATATTTTATCGGTGCAAAAAAAATAAAACTTATGTTTATCGCTGTATATCGTCATCTTTGTCTATCATGATTTTTTTTTTCATTTAAAATATGTAAATATATTTTTTTTGTAAATATATTTTTTCGCAGGAATGAAATTTCCTACGGGAAATTTCCCGGGGTATAAAATAGTTTGTGTCCTTTCTCATCCCTTCTGTCAGCAATATACAAAGTTTTTAATCATTTATCCGTTTTTTAATAGTCAGCTGTTGTAATTTAATGCATTTTCCCTCGGGAATGAATTATTTTCCCGAAATAAAAAGTAGCCTATAACCGTCTCTGGCCCGCAAGCAACGTCTATGCAAAGTTTCAAGTTGATTGATTAAGCTGTTGAGGCGTGAAAGCCAGTCAAACAAACAAACAAACAAACAAACAAACTCACTTTCGCATTTATAATATTAGTAAAGATATTTTAAAAATGGATAACCAAAATGAACATTTTCGACATATTATGATTTTTTATTTTAAAAAAGGCAAGACAGCAGCTGTAACCTGTAAAAAGATATGTGATGCTGTGTATGGTAACATTGCTATAAGTGAACGTGTGTGTCAGAAGTGGTTTGCACGATTCCGTTCAGGAAACTTCTCTGTTCAAGATGCACCACGCTCAGAACGACCATTTAAAGTAGACAAACAGTGAAAATGTACAGACACTTGTTAATAACAATTCACATTACACAACACGGGAGATTGCAGATATTCTAAAAATATCGAAATCTAGCGTAGAAAATTATTTACATCAACTTGGCTACATTAATAGACTCGATATTTGAATTCCTCATGAATTAAACGAAGCTAATCTGGTCCAAAGAATCTCCATATGTGATTCATTGATCAGACGTGAAAAAAACACTCCATTTCTAAAGCGAATGATTACAGGTGATGAGAAATGGATTCTTTATAACAATATCACACGCAAACGATCATGGACTAAACGTAACCAAAGGCCACTAACCACTCCGAAGGCAGAACTTTCTCCGAAAAAAATATTGTTACCAATATGGTGGGACTGGAAAGGCGTTGTATATTTTGCCAAACCCCATACATCTTTAAAGACACGGCAAAAATTATTGGAGCTTGGATGGGAAGTTCTACCGCATCCTGCATATTCTCCAGACATTGCACCGTCGGATTATCACCTGTTCCGAGCTCTCCAAAATTCATTAAGAGGACAGCAGTTTGATTCTGAAGACGCCGTCAAGTCCTACTTACAAAATTTTTTGAACAACAAAGACAAGAACTTTTACAAACGCGGAATCATGCAGCTATCCGAAAGATGGAGCAAGATAGTAGAAAATAATGGTCAATATATAATTGAATAAAATTATTACTATACACATAAAATTTGCGTTTAATTTACTTACAAAAAAACCGAACGAACTTTTTGGCCAACCTTTTAAATATTTCTATAGATACCACCAATAATATTTTTACCTATTTCTACTATGAAATTACTTATTTACTGTACAAAATACTATTTTCAAAAAATTCAAATAAATGGTTTGATGAATTTTGACTAAATGTTACACAAACCCTTTTAAAATCTGGGAATAAATATGTTGGAAACAATGTTCCAACATATTTTTTGTCATTGGAAACTATTCCAAAAATAATTTTTATTTTCTAAACAAAACATTGTTATTAATTTAATAATAATTTAATTTTGTAGGAACCTTTGTAAAAAACATAAAAATATTCAATTTTGTTTAAAAATATTAAAAACAATTATTAAATTACAATTCAACAAGAACGCACGTCTATATACGTGCACTTCAATTTTAATAACCATCATTATGGTGAATTCTAATTATTATTTTTTTGTATTAATTTAAAAACATTTAAAATATAACAATTTATTCTAATTTTCATATAATTATTATTTTGCAAATAAAGTGCTTTATAATGTAAAACTTTGTGTGGTTAATAACTTAACCAGTTTAACTCTTCATGCTATAACAAAATAAACGTCAGTTTAAAATTGATCCCCAGGAGTCTGAAGCAATAAAAATTACCCAAAATTAAATGACCAACGGTACTCCACTCCTAAAAATCCAAATAGGTATGGCTGTCTACAGAAAAGTCACAAACTGTTAAAATTAGGTACCTATATTTCTAAAATAAAAATACGGCTACGCTGAAGTCGTTTGACAAGCAGAGCAACTTTCAAAAATTGGTTCACTGGTGGATACGTGATACCCTATGTTCTAATATAGACTATTCTAAAGTAAACGGCTGGACGAATCTACCAGATTTTGCGGAAATAGTATTGAGATCCTAAAAACTGAAAGCTCTCTAGAATGGATGGATCTTGACCAAATTTTGCTCAAACATTACTGAGGTCATGAAATAAACGAATGTGAAGTTGAAATGACCCCCAGGGGTGCTGGTGACCCAAAAATGGTCTAAAAAAGACGGCGAATCTTGACTAAATTTTACTTAAACATTGATATTTTGAAAAAATTAAGTGAGATTAAAATTATTGCCTAGATTTCTGGAGTAATACAAGACGCAATAAATTAATGGCTGGACGAATTGATTGCAGTTCAGAAATATTCGCCAAAACACTCGGACTTCAAAAAAGGTTCGAAATTCAAATGCTTCTAAAGTTATCAATATGGGTATCTACGGAAAGGTCTCAAGGCATGAAAATTAAATACAGTAGAAACTCAACAATTCATCATGCTCGGGGCCGGTGGGGTGATAAGTTATAGAAATAGACGAATTATGGAATATGTCTGAAAATAATAATAAGAAAAAAAATTAATTAAATATTTTTACTTATTTAAAGAAAGATATCCCTTTAGTTTGAGTAATTCGTTGTTTAATGGAATTTTTACAACTAGGTACGATACACTTTAATTTTTTCTATTTAAATTTCAAAAGTAGAAAACCAACTACACTACGTACATTTTTTTAGGAGCGACGAATTGTTATAGAATATGATGAATTACAGAGTGACGAAATATCGAGTTTCCACTGTACACTATAAATATGAATATATCTATTTTAAGATCATTGGACGAGCGGAACGGAACACTAGAAGAAACTGATTTTATAAAGAAATTTAGAATATCTGATTTAAATGTAAAGTGAGTTCAAAATTAACCCCCAGCACTATCTAATAGGATTAAGATTAAACGGTTGGATTTTGACAATATTTTATGAAAATTAAATATGCTGTAGATATATGAATATGGTTAATTGAGGGTTATTAGGTGAAAATTATGCTCAGAATTTTAGAATATCAAATTTAAATGAACCAGGAGGTCAGAATTTTCCGTCAAGGCCATCAAATAAGCCCCAAATTAGCTGTGATATTAAAATTGTGCCCTACGGTCTTGGTGCCCCAAGCAAGGCCTAAAATCGAAATATTCCTAAAACTACCTATTGATACGGATATCTAAGTACATAAAGGTGCAGTAATTAGCCGTGCTACTGAAATATGAAGATTGTTACTTTAGAGTCGTTTGACGAGCGTAGCCAGGCATTATAAATAATTGATGTACAGAATTTCCGAATATCTAATTTAAAATTGGAGGCTCCATCCTTATCAAACAAATGATAACATCATTTGTTCTCAAGATATGTGAGACAAAAAATATTTTACAAAAAAATCCGTATAGTCTATGTTATGTTAACAAAGGTAATTCCGTTTTCTATCACAAAAAACAAACCGCTAATCCGAATGTGCTGAAAATTTTATCCGGTCTTCATTTTTTAATTACGCATCTAATGAAATTAGTCAGAAGTTTATATCATCATTCGTTTTCGAGATATGCGAAACGAAAAAAAAATCACGAACTAACGAACGAATTAACTAACGAACGCACACACAGACATCACGCCAAAAACGATGGAGTCGAATTTTAGTGACCTTGAAATATGGAGATATCGGATGGTAAAATCGGACCCATTACAATAACTTCCAATGGGAAGTTGGGAAGTTAATAATATGACAAATCCGATAGAAGTCTTTTTGCTAATGATTTTCGTAAAAATAAAAGAAAACACTCGGAAAACTTACAATTTGCTTTCAATTTCATTATTTATTTACGGTTTTAAGGTGTTGAAACATTTAAGTAAAACTAATGACGTCATCAAATTAAAAAATTTCATTTTTCTCAAATCAAGTGTGGTGAAAATAATTTGAATTAGTGTAACTGATTGAATCGAGGTAATTTGGATATAAATCTTTGATTTTTACTATAAAAGTGACGAAATTCTTTTGATAAAAATAAACAGAACGATTTCGAAAACCTATAATTCACCTTCAGTTTCATCATTCTGTTCTTTTATTTACGGTTTTTCAAGGTGTTAAGAAATTTTGGTGAACTTAATGACATTAGTGATGAGCAAATGCAAGACCAAGACCAAGACTTAGCAGTCTTGGTCTTGGGCTTGTTCTTGCATTAAGAATCTTGGTCTTGGTCTTGCTAGAGCAGTTTGAGTCTTGGTCTTGCAAAATGCAGTCTTGGTCTTGGTATTGCTAAAAAATCTTGCAATTTCTTACATTGAATTTTTTCCTTCTAAAATCAGAATTTTCTCTCTTTACGGTGTTAATTATACTTTCAAACTATTTAAATAGTTTAGCAAGAGTATTGCTTTTTTCTTGCTTTTGTTTTGGTCTTGCTCACTTGAGTCTTGGTATTGGTTTTGCAACCATACTTATAGTCTTGGTCTTGGTCTTGCAAAAAATGCAAGGCCAAGACAAGACTGCAAGACCAAGACTAATTTTGCTCATCACTAAATGACATAATCAAATTAACAAATTTCTTTTGTCTCAAATCAAGCTTTATGAAAGTGGCTGAAATTACGGTGACCGATTGAATTCTAATAAATTGGGTGTGGATTTTTACTATAAAAATGACGAAATACCTTTTAGTTTTTTTTTTTCTAATGCTTCTACATACTTACTTCGGGTAAAAATGATAAAAACGACTTCAGAAACCTATAATTCACCTTCAATAATTTACAATTTTTTATATAATTATCAGCAGAAACAAATTTCGACGAATTCTAAAATTAAATGTGCCCACATTATTTTTAAAAAGTTTATTTTTAAATAAGTATGATGCTAATAAATCCTCCCTCTGCAAATAAAATAGAAACATTTTCATTCTTATTTAATGTGTAGCTATTTTTGGTTTAATCAAATATATCAGATATAAATGAAGGTTACAAGGTAACTACATTTTTCCAACTTTCCATTTTATTTAATTCATACTAAGAGAACTGTTATTCGAAATGTTCGTTATCAAGTTCTTGCCCTGAACCTTACGAAAACACTTGGGAAACCACATAAAAAGCATTGAAAAATCATAAAAAAGGTAAAAAAAATGTCGTATATCAATTTTTATTTAATTATGGAAAATTTGATAAAAATAGAACAGCAAAAAAAAAAAACAAAAACGGAATATGAAAAAATGTGTAAATTTTTTGTGTAGGATTATTTTTTAAATATTTCGTAAGAAAGAGCACACATATTCATCATTCGTAATACTACTAAATCACAATTTTTTCACGAGCGGAAAAACATTTTCCTCTCCGATATTGGAATTTAATTTTCTTTTAAAAATGGCAGACGTTACATTGGTAAGCTTTTATAAATAATAAATAAATCACATGGTATGTGCTCGTCGATTCGTATACCTTTCCATTGATGATATATATGTACATATTATATTTCATTTTTAGGGTTTCGTAGTCATAATCGCCAAATTTTTATAGATTCGTCATGGATCAGATTCGTTATGAGTTTCAGACATTACGCAATTTAAGGAGGGAGTTCACGCCAGAAACGGCTAATAAACTAATTTTTCAAGTAGAAAAATATTTATTTGTGAGCCGCCGCACAGCCAAGTTGCTACTCCTTTGCAGACAACGCTCGTCCCCCCCCCCTCGCGATTTGATCAGTAATATTTAATTTTGGTGTGTACATGATTTATAGTATGCACTAAGATAATGTTCTTTTATTTGTATGCCTTTGTAGACGTTTTAACAAAACAGTGAGTAAATCGCTTCTTTTGTTATAATTTTTGTTTTTTACCGTTTCCCAAAAATTGTGTTTTTCCCGACAAAGAAAATCATATCTCAAGTTCTAGAAAAGATAGAGACTTAATTTTTTTAAATTTTGTTCAGAAATATATTGCGCATAAAGTGGAGTATGCTTTTTCCATTTGAACAATTGTAGCTATTTTTAAACGGATTACAATTTTATAGTTAATTTTTAAAATTACCTGAAACCCATACTCAACTTTATGGACAGGTCCATTAGGAATAAAATTATGAAAAAATATTTAAAAAATATTCATTACTTTTTGAGATATGTCGTTCCTTGTAAACGTTTAAAAACTTGTGAAAAAGGGCCCCCTCCCCCCACAGGGAAGAGTAATGAATGTTTCAAAAACAAAATTTTCTATTTGAAACCCTCCCTAATTTGAAAAAAAAAATTTCAAAAAGCAAAATAATCATAAATAAAAAATTTGCTATTTTATTTGAACTCCTTCCTTAATACTCGTAGAAAGTATTGTGTTTTAAATACAACTATTGAATTTTTTTAACTCATAAAGCTCAGATAATCATATCAGCAAATTCATTAAAAGCAAGAATTAGTGTATCCCGAGATTTCTGAAAAATTCTAGTTGGTAACTACGAAATCCTAACTTAATGTGTGTCTAGCACGCACTTGGTGGATTTTTATATTTTTTGTTATTTATTTTTTTGTATTATTGAATTAGTTCTTGTCAATATTTGTTATTGTTGTTTCCGTTGCCACGTTGCCCGTAAACAAAATCAAATTATAATTTCAAATAAAAACAGTAAAATGCTATTATAAGAATTTAGTCGTTAAATACAATCGGAAAATTAGATTTATAAGTGGAAATATGGAAAATTCGTTTTCACTGATTGGATACAAGTTGGATTATTAAGCCAACAGATTTTTGACAGTTTTAGCCTACTATGATCGGAATATTGGACGAAATATCTTATCGTAACCACTGAAAGAGCTAAAAATTTCATATTGATTGAACAATGAATAAATTGGATCAGCTGCGAATCTAACCCAGGATCCTTTGATAGCTTGACACCGATCTTCGTCAAGTGTCAGTTAATTCCGATACCCATCGATCTCAATCGTTATTATCGATGTTTTTGGGAATATTATCAAGTATGACAAACCTTTATTCGTATTTAAACATATACATCAACATTATTATATATTCACTATAATGTTCAACTTAAGTAAAAACTTTAAACACTTTTTTTACTTTAGCGTGACCAAATTATAGGTTATCGGTATAGATCGACACTGGATGAGGATCGGTGGTCAATTTTGACTGGCTATCAAAAAATCTTGGGTTCGAGTCCCAGCCAATCCAGTTTGATAATTTTTCAGTTACTATGCGATTTTTAATTAACACAAATTTTATGTTTGAATCGGTTCAAATTTTTGACATTTTTTGTATTGAATACTTACTAAATAAAACATATCCAAAAATCATTCATTAATTACTGTTTGTCTGGGCAGGCTTGATCTCTAATAGCAGAACGAAGGGGAAAAAAATTAACGCAAGAGATGGACATTTAAAAACTTAAATCTATTAGGTCGGGTTTCCACCAAACGGACAAAACAGAAACTTGTGTCGGTTTCAACAAAATTTCAACTGTTTACAAACAATTTAAAAACAAATTGTAAACTCGCGTCTCTGACGACTGTTGGAGTTGTGTTGGAGTCCCATCGGAAAGCGGTAAACATCAAAGAGTTTTGTAATTGTTTCCAAACAATCGATTTAGTGGAAATGAGTTTCTCTGTTCACATCTCAACACAGGTCATCATAACAAAACATAACCAATACCACCAAGTACTATTTCATTATTGAGAATAAGTAAATACAGGTATTTACATATTTTCAAAACATTGTGAATTATATAATTATACCGTAACTTGGAGTAAGATTGGCCCTTAAGGGTGACATTGGCCCAAGTCTTGAAAAAAGACAGTTTGATTTACTATTAGTTAGCAAATACAGCTATCAACTTGGTTCTTGTGGTAAATGACAGGTAGCAGCATTGACTATACTCGAATGCTAAGATTGATTTAATTCTATCTTTTGCCACTGCTCAGTGCTGCTCCAACTTCACCATTACTTCTTGTGAATGTTTTGTTGCAAACCAACTTTTATTTACACATCCAGAACTACTTTCATTTAATATATATTCAAAGTATTTTAAGTTTGTTTTTTCTCATACTTACCTTGTTTATTTGTAAAATGTGATTTTGTAAGCTGAGGTAACTTTGGCCCAAGTATTGGGCCATGATTAGCCCAACATAGAGTCTGATGGAATTAATGAAACTTTCTCAGATCTTGAAGATTGCACTCAAGATCATGAAGCCCCCCTCCCCCCTCTCAGTTCTTCAGTTTTTATCGACGCGTCGGAGTTTGTCGTTGACAATTTTGTGGTTCTGAATTGTAATGGACAAAAGCACCCTGGAAGGAATGTAAGTCTTACTAGCAATAGCCCTACGGTTGAATGCATGGAGAAAAAGCTCAAATGCTGGAGGTGACCCGAAAAGCAAGACATGTTTTCTTATAACTACTGTAAAATACCCCCACCAAAAATGGCTTCAAAACGAAATCAGTTCATCGTACGAGAACTGGATGTGTTTTTGACATAGTATTTTTGTTCACATTTTTAGTATTTAAACAAAGAGTATCATATAACATATATATTTACATAAAAGAAATATCTTGAAAATACATGCTTATTACTCTTTGTAAAATATTAAGTTTCACTTTATCTGATCCCCAACTTATTGGACACTATATCTAGTTACGTACAACCACAATTAAAAGTGTCTAACATTGTTCCAAATCATATTTGGTCTTAATTACTATGGCATTTTATATTTGCGACAATGTTACCCCAAATAAAGACAAGATTGTCCCAAATTTTCAGATAATCTTAAAATGAAAATAAATAAGTTCTGAGTTTAAAATATCCAGTCAATATATACTCTGAAATATGCAGAGTTCAATAGCAAATAGTAAAAGGAAGTTAGTTAAATATATATGAGAAATATAAGGCAGTTTATGTAAAAAAACGCAAAAAATGGGCCAAACTTATCCCAAGTTACGGTACATAATATTAATAAATACTCCTGTGTAACTATTTTGACTATTTTTTAGAATACACCACAAATCCAATTTTACGTAGTGGTCGGTGTAAATTTAAGGGGAAGTACGTAAAATCGGAAGATCAGGGGCGTCGGTAAACTTTTGTTTCGGGGGTTGGTAAATATTATTTACCTGAATTTATCTAAAACAATATTATCTTAAGAGACAATTTACACCAAAAATTTCGTTGTGTAGACAAAGGAAATCGAATGTTATACTAATGCATATGAGTGACGACTTTTAGAAAACTGTCGAAAAATTGACTTCACTCAGTATCGCATTCATCAGCGTAAAAGACGCCAAATAGCGGAAGCTAACAAAAATTCTAGAATATTCTACTCGTGAACTCGCGAAGATACCAAAAAACAAACTTCATTATTGAATTGGGCACTAAAAATTAGATTAAGCAGCGCATTTTGACAAAAATTCTAGAATGTTCTATTCGTCAACTAACAAAGATATCCAAAAATCGACTGCATCATTTAATTGGTCATCGAATAAAAGACGGAATAGCAAATTCTGATTAATGTTCTAGAATATTCTATCCGTTAAATAGCAAAAATTATTTGTCAAAATCGGACATTTGGTTTACATTAGTTTAATTTTGGTTGGATAATTAAGTGGTGGAGTAGATTTTCCAATATCTTTGTTAGTTGACAAATAGAATATTCTAGAACATTTCTTAAAATGTGTTATTTGGTCTCTTATTTGGTAGCCAATTCAATGGTGACGTCTGTTTTTGAATATCTTTGCTAGTTGACGAATAGAATATTCCAGAACATTTGTCAAAATGTGTCATTTGACCTCTTTTTCAATGGACAATTAAATGGTACAATTGATTTTTCAATATCTTTGCTAGTTGACAAATAGAACATTCTAGAATTTTTGTCAAACTATACTGTTTAATCTTATTTTTAATGACCAATTCAACGGTGAAGTCTGTTTTTTGATATCTCTGCTAGTTGACGATTAGAATATTCTAGAATTTTACGTTACTCATTTTGCATTTGCATTTTGCATATTACGTATACAGAATAGGTGCATGTATATCTGCAGTGAAATTTTAAAATTTTTAAGGGCTACGAGACCCTCAGACAATATTACCTCCGGCCCTGACTCTGGCTTGGTACATAAATTTTCACTAACACAGATAAACAACAACATATCTGTGAGAGGGGAACCCCACTAAATCGCTGACGTCACTACGTAAAATCGGAGTACGTACCATTGGATGGCCACTGTATATCTATAAATTATTTTCTGGACATAGGTTTTTATATTTTTTTTTTTATAAAAAATATCTTTATTTTCGGGTAATTTAGTAAAAACCATCCGCAAGTCAATATAAGAATTTCATTTTCATTAGGCATTTTGCTGTTGGAAATATGCTAACTTTAAATTTGACATTAACAGAGACAAAACACGTGTCGGTTTAGTTGAAATAGTGTTTTTAATTTGTTTACATTTTATCTTATTTTTTTTCAACTTATAAATGTTGCCAATTTCAGAAACTAAACACAAACTCAACTAGTCTGTTTGGTGGAAACCCCCGTCTTTTTATTTTATTTTTTATTAATAACGGAAAATACTAAAAACGTACTTAATATAATAAAAAACATAGAAATTTTAAAGAAAAAGTATGAAACTTTTAAAATTCAAGAAAAAATATATTGTTTTTTATATGTCATATTTGTCATTATTTGTCATTTTAAAATTTTATTACATTATCTATTGGAATTAACTTTTAAATACAAAAAGTCTTTGGAAATTAATGCTAACAATTTTATTAATATTTTATTAAATTTCAATATTTTAATTAACAAACTGTACTGTAAAATAATATTTGTTACTTTTATAGAAAAAGATGTTATGTTAAAAGAAGGCAGATCACGATATTGGCAATGAAAATCTCAAGGCTCTTCGTCTCTCAAACAAACAGTACCTTTGTCTGTAAAAGTCAAATATTATCGCAAAAAATTTATCTAGAAAAACTAATTTTTTTATTAATAAAATTATGAAAAATCGTATTAAAGAAACATATTTCCAAGAAGTGATTATTTTATTTTACATATAGGTAATTCTCTTTGATATTATATAATCCTCAATCTTATTACATCAAGTGCTGCACAGAAAAGATGAAAACAAATTCAAAAGTGTCAGTATTAATCTTTTATCTTTTTAAAAAAGCATACAGCGTAGTATTTAACACGTTAACGGTCATGAGTGCTGTATAGCATCAAGTGAAACCTGACTAACTGCAATACAAGTAATACAACGCTGTCTCCGTCGTCAATTCCACATAATAGTATATTGTGCAATAAGTGCGGGAAATTGTCGATTGCCCACGAAAGCGAAGTTGAGCGCACGAACGTAGTGAGTGCGCTCATTCGCTTGAGTGGGGCAATCGACAATCCCGCACGAGTTGCACATACTATTTTTTATCATAATTTCACATAGTTTTTTCTATTATTATTACTATTTTTGACATTTTTATTACTTTTTAAAATAATATTTTTAAGTGTTCGTCTTTTTTTTCTGAATTAATTATTGTTTAAATTACTTTGTTGGTGGTTTCTATAGAAATAATTATGAAATATTTATTAAATGAAAAATTAAGAGGCGGCTTTGCGTGTTTTATTGTCAATTTGCGTGTGGAAAGTTACTTTCCACACGCAAAAAAGTATGCGGGAAGAGTACAGTGGGCAAACAGCTATTTTGCGTACAGAAATGTGTGCGCCAAGTTAGTACTTCTCCCGCGTGAGTAATAAAAAGTGTATTAATGTCAAAATAGTGTACCAGTTGAGCATTTCGTAACTATAGGTTATAGCCGTTAATGTGTCAATTTTAAATTTTTCCTTATTACTTATGTAAGAATCAAATAAATTATTACTTGTTCGGGAACTGAAGGCATTCAATTCAACGCCACCTAGGTATATAATCTATCTTTTTCTCTGTTATTTCGGTATGTAAAGTAAGAGAGATAGGTTATACGCAATACTTCCCGTTACTCTTTTGACCCCTTTTAAAACTGCCGTGGATTGACGTACAAACAATACTGTTTGGTGCTTTTTATTAAACAAAATCAGCAACAATTCAATGTATAATTTCGACTTATGAGATCTTTGTCAGAAAAAACCCAAAAATTTTTTTATAATATTGCTACGATACTTATAAATGATTCTGTATGGTTGACATTTGAAAACGAAACGACTACATTAAATTTGCATAATACGCAAGCAAAAAATTAATTAATTCTTGCGTAAAAAAAAAAAAAAATTAATACAATTTTAAAAAAAAAATTTAATAACATAAGAACACACATATAATTAATACATATACACATTTCATAGATAGAATATATACGTATATATATATATATATATATATATATATATATATATATATATATATATATATATATATATATATGTATATTACATAATATCGAATATATAGGCAAACTAATTTTATTAAAGTAATCTATGTCATGTATGCAAAAGTTTATTAAATGTATATGAAAGGCTTCACTTGTAGCACGAAGCGTAGGTAAAAAATTTTTTTTATACAAATGAAAGAAAATTTGACTGATAATTTTTCTTTTTTACTGAAACTGATCTGTGGTAAACTGAAATTTTCAGTTTCGATTCCGGTCTAATAAGATATTGTCATTTGTTTAAAAATTGTCAAAGCTAGTTTTTCGGCTAATGTTGCGAAAAATGTTGAATTATTGACAAAATTTGTTGCTTGTAGATTTTGCTAATAAAAACATTTATAATGACTTTTTCTCGTAATCGTTGACTGATGAAAGCTATGTACTTTTACATCCAAGATAAATAGATTTGTGTCTTCCCAGTACCTCCACCATGTATAATATATTTTATTGGGTTCATTTAGATTCGATAAAGTTCGGTTTACATAATAAATTGAGCTAGAATCATATCTTCTAACAGAACCTAAATAAGGGTGCGTATTTTATCTGACTACTACAGTTTCTCTTAATTAATAGTACTCTTAGGCCCGTACCCACACTGTAGTGCCGATATCGGTACGCTCCCGCTCCAGTCTCGCTCCGGTATAATCTTGTTATGTTCACATTACAGTGCTGATATCATGCTGGTAGCTATTTGTTCTCTATTCACATTATAATGCCGCTCTCGGTACGCTCTCAGTTCGGTCTCAGTTTGATACAAATATCTTTCCATAACAACTGAATGCAATCGGAGCGGAGTGGAATCAAAAAAGTGTTCACACTAGCGATATATATAAGTCTAATATCGCTCCGATAAACTATTATCTGAGTGATACTGGTACTGGAGCGAGAGCGTACAGCGACTGATATCGGAGCGGTATCGAAGCGATGATGTGAATACACTTATTGTTTCTTGTGTAAGAATATTTTATAGAACCAGACCTTTAATGTGGTTCTTAACTAAACTCGGCAATTCCCAAGCCGCGATCTATCGACAAAATATTCTTATTTTGTGCTAGTTTTTATCTTTAGGTACTCAACATATAAAAAATAAATAATTGAAAAAAATACCCTTTAGCTTTTTTTTAAATGGCGTGTCAATTATAGGTCATACGGGCCATTATTTGTAATATGAACTGATAAAACGGTATGAAATTACCGCCAAAAAATCACTTTCATTATAAGCTTGATTCTTAAATAATAATTTGTTATAACAATAATAACAGTATCTACTCTTTAGACATTTTTATAACAGTGAAAATACCACAAGATACACTCACGCGCAATAAAACAGAAAATCGTTTGAAACAACAGAATTAATTTGACCGTTAACATAACTTCAGTGTTGCCAAATTAAAATCATGAATACTACTAAGTATTAATATTTTAGTCGTGACACATTTATTTTTAAAATTTGTTATTTTGTCTGTAAAAAAAACTCACAAATCACTGTCACCTAGAGGTGACACTGGGAATTCCCGAGTTAAAAGTTACTGCTAATGGTAAATAATGATTCAAAGATCTATCGTATACAACTGTGTAATAAAAATTAAAAAGTCGACAACATGCGACAAGATTGTAAAGACGGGCATTCTTTTTGAATTTGAATATTACTGTGCGCATGCAACATTGTTTAGAATCGAACTCGAATCATTCACATCTTCTTCCTCCTTTCTTAAATTTTATTTTTAATAGCAAGTTAAAAAACAATATTTAGTAGTAAGATTAAGACAGTATACAACAAACAAAAAATTCGATCCTGACACCCTCCCTCTCTTGTAGAATCATACAATCTACGCTCCTTTATATTACGTCATCTACATTCAATATGTGTAAACAACATTATAGAAGATAATATGGAAAAATTAAAAACAGTTCAAACCGTAGTACATCAGATAACATAAGTAAATTGAAAAGTGCCAATACTATGCTATGGTAAAGCGATGTCACTCATCAAATGTGTGTTAAATTATTATTAATATAACTAACTAGAGCAGCAGATACTACGCACGCATACTGATGATACTATTTAAATTGATAAAATAACAAGAAAACGTACGAGGCGAAAGATTTTCTTCTACTACTCCGAATACACATATATTCAAAAAATAACATCGGATCTTATCAGCATCACGCATATGTGTGTACATAGGGTAAGTACACCAAGTATAGTAGCAAATAGTACGAACAGCTAATATTATGTAGACTATGTATGTACATTTTGTATAATATTCAAATTACCATATCGCGAGCCTAGTGTTACACTGTTCTATGTCGACTTTTTTGAGATTTACACTTTTTCACATATTTAAGTTCTCCATTTCATTGTCTATCTATATAAGAGGGATGAAAAAAAAACAGTCTTTTTTTTTAAATTTATAAAACAAACAGTTCAAAATGTTCTAAACAAGTGTTCCTATGTTTAAAATCGTGTTTTTATTAGTTTAATTTAAACATATGTTTTAAACATTTTAAACTTGTTTTAAACAGGTTTAATTATTTTAATTGAACCATATGAAAAAAACTTTTTGTCTCGAAATATCTGATTTTTTACTGCCAGACACTGGCATAAAATAATGTACTATTAATTTATAATAGGTGGCATTAAATGGAAACATTTCAATATTTTGTTTGTAGTAAAATTTATAAAATCGTTTGTTGTTTATGCGTGTTGAATACTGTGTACATACAACAAAGACGTTGTTGAGAAATTTTATAAAATTTGACCAGTGTTGTGCTAGATTGGGGGTTTTCCCTCCAAAATTTAAGAGAGAATTTTTAAATTGCTGGAGGGAATTTTGGGGGGATAATTTCTTTGGAGGGATTTTTGGCTGGACATTTTCAAACTAGAGGGAATTTGGAGGTTTAATTAAATTTAAAACATATATTTGCCATCCTGCTAAAAAATACTTAAATTCAAAAACCAGTTTCAAATCAACCACTAAAATTTAAATGTGTAGTACCGTACGTATAGTACCGTAACGTCAAAAGTCAACAATCAATTGTGCCTAATTTTATTGTTTAAAAAAATACAGTAAACAATTTCTTGAAAATAATATTAGAATTATATTTTGCTAAAAATTATTTTATTTTATTTTATTTATTTATTTATTTATTTATTATTTTTTTTTTTTTTTTTTGTTGCTCCTCAACTATATTATTTTTGAAGAAAGATATTTTTCAAAAAGTTGACCACTTTAAATATTGGTTATTTTTGAGCTACTCGGACGTTGCTTACGTATTTCACGTGCGTTAAATAATTTTTTCTTTTTTTTTTTTTTGGAGGTTTTCTTCCCTAAAATGTATTTTTTGGAGGGATTTTTGACTAATGGTGAGTCAGTCAGGCAACACTGAATTTGATACATATTAAAATAAAAGAGTTTAAATTACGGTACAAAGAAGATCAAAATCTTTATGGTAGTTGAACTGGTAAATAAAATACGATAATTAAATACAAGTCAGTGCTTTAGAATGGCGGCTATCACTAAAGTCATAAATCGACCCCAAAACATTTGATTTAGTAACACAGTTGCATTCGACTGTAGCCTTAGTAGAAAGAACTGCAATCCTAGTCGCTGCTTTTCAGGATTTAATTAAATGGAAATACTTAACATAAATTAGTATTTAACATAAAAGAAAAAAAAAAACAACATAAATATAAATACATACTTAAATAAATTTAGTTTGACATAATTAAAAATTTAATTTTGTTTTTTTATAATTTTATTATTGATGCATATTGGAATAGAATTGCCTAATTTTTAATTACTAAAGATATAATTAAGCTATTTTTTTTTATTTCAATACATTTTATTTACAACTTAACTGAAAGAATTTAATTAAAGATTGTTCAGAACACAGTTTAATATGTAATGTTTTTTATTTGTTTTAAACATAGTTTAAAACATCGTTTAAAACACTTTAATTTCAAACATGTTTTATGTAGATTGTGCTTTAAACACTGTTTAAAACATGTGATTTAAAACACTTTGTTTTAAACATGCCAACCCTGCTATAATTTAATCAAAATTCCTTAAAGAACGGTAGAAATCAACAAAACATCAAAATTCCATCTCCTAAAAGTATAAACAATTTTATTAAAAGTTCGATGTTTCACATAAAATTTGGATGTTCTAAATTATTTTTTCGTTCAATTTGTTATTGTTGTACATAGTATTTTGATATATACTGTAATTTGTCTATACCTGCTTCTTTGGAAATTAAAATTAATGCATATTATATAAATTACATTTTAAAATATGTCAAAACTTCAAACTCGTTTTTCTCGAGATTTTAAAAAGTCGACATGGAACAGTGTAACACTAAGCTCGCGATATGCTATCTATGAGCCTATGGTAAATGTTTATCTTTATTAAATACGTACATAAGGTTAAAATTACTTTTATAAATATTTATACATAATGTTCTATTTAAAATACCAGTGATACACTAAAATGGCATGGTATTGACTCGGACCAATGGATAATAAAGCCATTTATCAGTATCTAACCAAAGATATCTAACTGCGCAACTCTTACTTATTTTAAATATATATGTATAATAGTAAGGCCATCTATCGCCATTTTATCAACATAACTGACAGCCATCTATAAACGTGTAATGGAAAGACAAAAAACATTAAAAACACACAAAAAACGCTGCCCATGAGGTGTGGCACACGGCTTCCTCGTACTCGTAAACACACCTTGATAATTTAATGCCAAATATATTTTTATATAATTTTATTTATATAAATTAATAAAAACGAAGTATGAGCGAAGTGGAACTAACAGTAAATAAGATATTGACATTTAATGGGATTTCATAGTAGCGCCGTGGATACTATTACTCCGAACGCAATGAAATTTGTAGGGGACCATCTAGAAACCAGACCGTATAACTTCTGACAATTTCATAAAAAAAGAATTGAACAGTTCAGAAGTTTTCCCACTAGGTGAAATTTAGTATATTAATGGAATAACATGGTAGCGGCGTAGCTACCGTTACTCCGATTTCGATTAAATTCATAGGGGACCATCTAGGAACCAAACTGCATAATTTCTGAAAATTTTATTAAAAACAATCGAATAGTTCAGCAGTTATGCAACTTGGTGCAAACTGGCGACACACAGACAAACAGACAGACGGACGGACGGACAGACACCAAACCAAAATTGTTCAGGAAGCTCTAAAATATAAAATGTGCGTAAAAATTTTTATTTTGGAGGGAAAATTTTTTTTATTTTTCAAAAGTGGTCACAATGCTTCCGCTATACTTCAGTAGTCACGGAAGCAAAATGTCAAATAGATCAATTGGATGTCAATATGAAATACTAAAATTTTTGTTTTTATGTTGATAAAATTGTACTACTTAGAATTCAATCTTCTGTTAGTCCTACGCTTTCAGATTTATCAACACTAAAAAGAGTGGTAATGAAAACTCACAAATAATCTCAACTTTCATGTCTCCGTAATCAAAATTACGGTTTGTGCAGCAAAAAAAATTGATAAAATATACTCAATTACGTCATCACAGTAAAATTTTATTCCTTGTCACTTATTGTTTTAGTAATTTCATATAAATTTATTAATGAAATTTCGGGAACGTAGCGGTAAATATTGCAATTTTATTATCAAAATGGCGATATTCCTTCTGGAAATGAAAATTCTACATCAAAATTCAAATTTCTTTTAGTCTTATACTTGCAATTTTATAAAAAATGGAAAGAGTGAACGTGAAAACCTAGAAATCGCCTTAAAATTCGTATCTCTATTACCCAAATTAACATTTTTGTAGTAAAAAAAACTAATGAAATTGTACCTCATGACGTCATCACGGTAAAATTTTCAATTTTCCCACATTAATCATGCTTCAAATGGTTTTATATAGTTCGAAAGAGTATTAGTAATTTAAAGATCAATTTTTAATTTCCTTCATAAAAATAAGAATAACTCTCTAGGCCTCTAAGGGGGGATAACCCAGTTATAAATTGTTGGCGCCAAATACAAACTTTTCATACCCAAACACTCGATATAAAAATATACAGATGTACATACCTAACCTAGTTATACTTATCCATAGGCCTATACAGGCCAAATCAACTAAAAATGGTCTAACATCATTAAACAAATACGATGAATGAAGCAAAATTAAACGTTTCGTTAGCCAATTTTCTGCCTCTTCCTTTTAGATATTTTTTTTTTTTGGTATTAGGATAACTATAATAGTAAGGTTAGATTGTACATCTAATTTTGCTTCATTTGTTAATGACGTCAGACCATTTTTAGTTGACTTGACCTGTACGTGCCTATAATACGTATAATCAATTTTAAATGATTTTCAATTAACATTTTCCATACACAAGTAGTTGTAAATATACATGTACATGTATGTAAGTATATTAAATAATAATATGTTGTCTCATTATCGACATTAATTTAGGGGGCGAGAAATTATGCCTCGGTAATATTATGTAACGTGTATTAACGAGGGTAACATTATGTATAGAAATAATAAGCCTCATCAGTTTTCAATTAACAGTTACATCTACAATGGATTTCATTTATAATGACCTTTAACAATTCGGACGCCTTTTCTGCTATACCGACGTAAAATTTCTACACCACAAATCCAATTTTACGTAGTGGTCGATGCAAATTTAAGGGGAAGTACGTAAAATCGGAAGATCAGGGGCGTCGGTAAACTTTTGTTTCGGGGGTTGGTAAATATTATTTATCTGAATTCGGTTGTGTAGACAAAGGAAATCGAATGTTATACTAATGAATATGAGTGACGACTTTTAGAAAACTGTCGAAAAATCAACTTCACTATCGCATTCATCAGGGTAGAAGACGCCAAATAGCGGAAGCTGACAAAAATTCTAGAATATTCTACTCGTGAACTAGCAAAGATACCAAAGAACAAACTTCACTATTGAACTGGACATTAAAAATTAGATTAAGGAGCGCATTTTGATAAAAATTCTAGAATGTTCTATTCGTCAACTAACAAAGATATCGAAAAATCGATTGCACCATTTAATTGGTCATCGAATAAAAGACGGAATAGCACATTTTGATAAATGTTCTAGAATATTCTATTCGTCAAATAGCAAAAATTGTTTGTCAAAATCGGACATTTGGTTTACATTAGTTTAATTTCGGTTGAACAGTTAAGTAGTGCAGTAGATTTTCCAATATCTTTGTTAGTTGACAAATAGAATATTCTAGAACATTTCTCAAAATGTGTTATTTGGTCTCTTTTTTGGTAGCCAATTCAATGGCGACGTCTGTTTTTGAATATCTTTGTTAGTTGACGAATAGAATATTCCAGAACATTTGTCAAAATGTGTAATTTGACCTCTTTTTTAATGGAGAATTGAATGGTACAATTGATTTTTCAATATCTTTGCTAGTTGACAAATAGAACATTCTAGAATTTTTATCAAACTACACTGTTTAATCTCATTTTTAATGACCAATTCAACGGTGAAGTCTGTTTTTTGATATCTCTGCTAGTAGACGATTAGAATATTCTAGAATTTTACGTTACTCATTTTGCATTTACATTTTGCATATTACGTATACAGAATATGTGCATATATATCTGCAGTAAAATTTTAAAATTTTTAAAGGCTACGAGACCCTCAGACAATATTACCTACGGCCCTGACTCTGGCTTGGTACATAAATTTTCACCAATACAGACAAACAACAACACATCTGTGAGAGGAGAACCCCTCTAAATCGCTGACGTCACTACGTAAAATCGGAGTACGTACCATTGGATGGCCACTGTATATCTGAAATGTAAACATACTATTGTACTGCCCAATCATGACTTTTAATTCAAGTCTAGTTACGAAATTAATTGTATATAGTAGTCCCTTGAGTGTCATTATAAGTGACATCCACTGTAATATAATCTATACGTGTATTATTACGTATATCATTTGTTTTACATAACTTTGGAATTCTTTAACCAAGGCGGGCGGGCCAGTTTTCTCATGTACATGCAAGCATTTCGTTAATAATGTAGTATTTGTAATTAAGTGGTGAAACTACTAATTTAAAATTTCTTATTAATTATAACTACCTCATTTCAGATATAATTGATCATGAGTTGTCGTTAAAAAATTAAATAATTCTTATATTCGAAACAAATCAATCTTCTATTCTTTTCTAAAAATAAACTGCAAATTTACATAGGGTAAGTGCGGGAGAGATGCCGCAGTAGCCATAGTTCGTCCGTTGATTGACAGATAGCGCTATTAATGGATTATATATTTAAAATAAGTTACTTATTTAAGCTGTATATGGTAACATTTATGATTAGTCCATAAGTTTAGTAATTATCCAACTTTTTATTATTGAAAAGTAAGTTTTTTAACATAATATTTTATCAAGCATTTAATTCATTAGAATTTAAGAATGTATATTTCATTATTTTAATGAAATTGAGTTTTGTTATTAATTTAGGAAAATTTGAAAGTACTGTATGCAATTTTAGGTTGGAATTCCGCACTCTGCTTGCTATAGCAACATGCGGCATCTATCCCAACAAAAAAGAGAGATGCCGCATTTAAAGTTGGTATAGATGCCGCATCATATTACATGTTAAAAACATAGACTTATATACCTCAATTATGCAATTTTTTTTTTGGACTGTAAATTATGCCACGTAAATACAAAAGATCCATTAATGGATCAGGAAGAGCCCTCATATTAGTGGAGATAACGAAAATAATGATGATTGCCAGTGTATTGAATGTTTTGAAAGGTACTCAGAAACAAAAAAAAAGTTGACTGATTAAGATGTGTAAAGTGCCAAAGATGGTTACATATGGCATGCATCATGTATGGGGATGTGTGTAAAATGCAAAATTTTTAATATGAACTATACGCCGTTTCACTTTCTTTGATGCGGCATCTCTCCCATAGGTGTGGGAGAGACGCCGCTTTGCAGGCTCTACAAAAATGTTAATTATGAATCCATTATGACTAAAAATTTAAAATTATTTATAAATAATTTTAAAGTTTACATTTATTGTGTACCAAATTTCAAATCAATTAAATGCATACTTTAAGAATTATCAAGTGTTTTCAAAATGTGCGGCATCTCTCCCGCATTCACCCTAAATGCAATAATAAAAGAGATAAAGCCAAGAATAAATTAAGGATTGCCCAAATAAATTTGGTCGATTGTGATTTTGTTCGCACTGAGCATAAAACTATAAAAAAAAACAAAAATACGGTGAAGAGTGAGTCAGATTTCCACAATTAGGCCCCGAAAATTTTTATAATTTGTAGAAGACAATTTTTTTCGCAGGCTTTTAAACGGACGAAAACTAGTAGTTTCCCTGTAATATTTACTTAATGTCTACTAATTCTAATAATGTCAAATTTGTAACTTTAGAAATCAAGAAAATTAGAAGGTTATGGTGGCTTTTCGGACATTTTAAGCTACATCTTTATAACTAATTCACCAAAAAAGTTTCAAACGATACCTCATACGATACAATAAATTAAACTTTTTTTTTCAAGGAGCCTTTACTCGGAGTAAAAGTATTTACAAAAAACATTTCACAACCTTTAATTATTTATCAAATTATGTGCGCGGTACGAAGACCTAGCATCATGCCAAATTTAAAATTCCTACATCACGTATTTCTCGAAAAAAAAAAAAACGTTTGTTAGCGACACAAGAATGATTTTATAATGGTTTCGTTTTCCTTTTTAAGATACAACAGAATTCTACCCCTGTGGCATCACCCTACCTAACACAGTGAATTTCCCAGTTTCTTTCGAAAACCAGTTTACTTAGAACAGTTCTTTAAAAACTCGTCTTATGTGATTTCTTTCGCTCTTTTTGATAATGTAAAAAAAATCGATTTTGGAAAAAAACTGACTCAAAAAAAAAAAAAAATTATTATATTCTAGGCATCGGACGTGTCTAGTTGACAAATTTACCCAAGGGTCTTAGGATTTTCAACATTTTCCTCAAATGAAAGTTGAATGTTTTGTTCGAGAGTTTCCTGAATTTTCCTTCCGAAAATTCACTAAAAGACTAAAAGCATCATACTTGGCTTTTGATTCTCAGGGAATAAATAAAGAATCTATCTACTCTGAAAACTTCTGCTAATTACTCATTCACTTCATCACGTATTTCCGGCCATTTGAGCTCGTCTATTGCTCAAATTGTTGTATTCAAATTCATATTCTGCTTTTTTTGGGCAAGTTAAGAGGTCTTTTACAAGTGATATGCTATAAAAAAACATTTTTTTTTTTTATTTATTTTTTCTTTTGGAGAAACTATATATTGTAATGAAAAAGAAACTTTTCACTTATTATTACACGAGAGGTTTGTATTTTTTCGAATAAATTTGGGTTTGTCTAAGGAAAATTTGTTGCCTAGTAATTTAACGAGAAGAACTGTCAACTAACAAAAACGTGACAGCGTAGCTGAAGCGTTTTTGAGTTGACAGTTCTTCGAGTTTAATTTCTTTTAGATAAGAAATTTAAGTTGTAGAAAACACAAATTTAGTCAAAAAAAATATAAAACTCAAGTGTAATACGGTAAGATAATTTAACGAATAAAATAAATTAGTATAATTCATATTATTATTTAATACATTGTTACTATGGTTCTAAAATCAGTTAAATTTACCAATAGGAATTTTTGTTTCGTTTTTATCGTGTTTACTTACAGTGAAATGACCAATTAAATGTTTTGTACTATTTTTTTCGCTGTAAAAATTTGTCCTAACTTTTTCTCCATAGTAAAAGTGAAAAAACTACAATATTATTATGGGACTTGATACACATGAGTTAAATTATCTATATATTAAAGTACAAATAAATAAGTGTACCCTGAATATTTTTTCTTTTACTTTTGATCAATCAAGGGCATAGTAAGGATGCTGAAGGTCACCGATACCAAAAAAAAAAAAATTTTAAAATTTAAAAAAAAACGGTACCAACAATTCAAATAAATTATAACTCCGATTGGACTAAAATTGGACGCATTCTCTTTATTATGGTGTTTTTTGTAAGACTCTCTAGAATCAGCCCTTAATATAAAAAATTCGATTTTTTAGAACGCCTGAAAGTTCAAAAAACATAGCAATTTTTAAAAGCTTTTATTTAACTTGCTATGTTAGTATGTTGGTTTAGATCAAATCTTGGAATCAAAATTTAGGCAGGTTCTAATTGAGCTAGAGGTTTCAAATTTTGTATACCTGTCTAACTTTGATGACAATGCAATATTGTATAATTAATTTTGTGCTAAATCGCCCCAAACTAAAATTGTTGATTTTTAGTCCTGTGCAACTTTTTGACACTTCGAATTGTCAAATATTGTCCATTGATTTTACATTGCAATTTTTGGTTTCCATAGTTATGTCTGATTAGGGTAAATTAACCGATTAAAATATAGGTAAAAAATTACTTCTTTAATTCTTTTCTTAAATTAATTGTGATCAGACTAAAAAGTAGAAAATAAATTAAAGTAAAAAAAAGTTTTTTAAGAAAAAGCTTTTATTTAGAAATGGGCTAAAAAAAAATAACTTTTGAGTGAAGTTTGAAGCAATATGCAACATAATTTATAAAAGCTTGAGGCGTTTAATTAAGTTTGGTAAGTACTGAAAAGTAAAATAGCTACACTTATATCCAAAACAGAAATAATTAATGATAACGCCTCAAGCTTTTATAAATTATGTTGCATATTGCTTCAAACTTCACTCAAAAGTTATTTTATTTTTTTTTTAGCCCATTTCTAAATAAAAGCTTTTTCTTAAAAAACTTTTTTTTACTTTAATTTATTCTTACTTTTTTATTCAAAATTACGCCAAGAAAAGAAAGTATGAAGTCTGATGGGCTGATTGTAGCTAGTCTTACAGAAAATATCATAATAAAGAAAATCCATCTAATTTTAGTGCAATCGGACTTATAGCTTTTTTTTTTTAAATCGTTGGCACCGTTTTGAATTACAAAATTTACATGGACATTCAACAGGCATACAAGAGCAGATGGAAGGCCAAACAAAAACAAAAAAGTTCAAGATACACTTAATTAAATGTACTTTAATATACAAAACTTTTTTTTCATTACAACAAATTATTTCTTCAAAAAAAAAATTCCCCAAAAAGTGTTTTTTTTTAGCATATCACTTGTAAAAGATCCCTTCATATACAAGAAATAACTTACATACTCGTAATTTTCGGCTGATTGATAACTAGTAAGATATCCATATTTGTTACCATAACACCAATAAATATGGAACAAATACAAATACCCCTGTCGCAGCATCTGCATAACATAGCGAATTTCCAAATATTGGGCACTGGCGGATCTCATCTAACAATAAGACCTGTATCCATTTAAAATAGTTTAGCTTTCCAACAGTGAAACAATTTTCAAAATCAGTTCTGTAGTTAATTTTTGGCACTTTTGGGTCCTCTGGACCCTAACCGATCTCATATAGTGTAGCATATTAAAATTTTCTTTCCATAACGTACTCTTAAAAAACCTGGCTAATTTTAATTTAAAACGATAAAACAGAACTATTGTTATTATAAAACATAGATACATATTGAATAACTAACTAGCACTTGTTTTATCCTCGTAGAAAAGAATTGCTAAAACGATGAAGCATTTATTGTAAAAAAAATTCAACAAATTTCTTAATTTTTCTCAAAAGTTAGTTCACTTAGAACAATGTTTTAAAAGTTTATCTTATGCAATTTTTTACGCTCTTTCCGATGGTGTAAAAAAAATTAAAAAAATTTTTGAATTCTGGCCAAATTTTGAAAAAAATTGTTAAAAATTGCCGAAAAACTTACTTCTGAGCATCCGACGTGTCTGGCTAACGAACTTAGCCGAGCCAATCCGGTTGCCAACTCGAATACCAAATTTCATAAGCTTTAAACATTTCGTTCGAGAGTTGTCGTGCACACACATAAATACATATATAGATATAAATTTTAGTGAAGTAGATTTTCGAGATGTGGAGGCTCCAAAACAAATTTCTATCATAGTTCCGGACTTAGGTCTTACCATAAGAGCTGCTGTAATAGCTAAATTTCCAGAATGGAAATTCGCTAAAACCTTTTAACCGTTATCACTCTTAATTTATAAAATTCTATTATTGGAAGAAATTTAATATTTCATCAGATATAAAATTAGACAGACAAACGCGTGCATGTCTACGTAGTACGCATACCAGTGACATTAAATATTATCGATAAAATATGTAATCTATAGATCAAAAATTAACTTCATTTAATAATCTTCAACTCTTTATTCTAAATATAGGTACCATCCATAATAACTTGAAATCTGATATGTTCGGTACCATTAGTGGATAAGAAAATTAAGTTTTAACCCTTCAAGCATTTATTTATTAATAAATTTTATCAATATTTTCGATGAAACCTATCCCACATACAGGGGTGTTTTAGTTCTAGAATTAGAAAAGCAATGTTATCTGAAATAAAATAAACCTTTTACTTTTTCGTTCATATAAGCCATATAGCAAAGCTATAACTACAAGAAATCCAGTGTTACCAACTTAGGGGTTTTCCCCTTAAATTTAGGGGTAAGAAAACTGCACTGGGTTTTTAGGGGGAGCAAATGTTTAGAGGTTTTTTTAGGGGGTTTAAAAAGTTTTGTTTAATTATATTTGTTTACATTTTTTTGCTGATATTACTCCCTCCAAAACCTAGGTTTTGATGAATGTTGCTCCTGTAGTGTTAGAATTGGAAGTAATTAAACTATTTTTTTCCCTAAATTTTTTTAAGAATTCCGAAAGACTCCACATTTTTTATATTCGGCTGTTTTATTGTCAGTACATATATATCAATAAATATATGCCAACAATACCACACTAAAAAATTGAGGGGTTTTTAGGGGGATTTGATATCGACTTGGGGGGTTTATTTTTCCAACGGTTGGCAACCGTGAAGAAATCTATACCAGATTTTTCACCAGATTTTGACATTTTAGGGCCTAAGGAGCTCAGAAAACCAAAAATCCAGCTGGAAATATTCCGAATCTTGGCTTTTTGTCTGAACAAATATCTCGACTCGAAATAAATTCTATATATGGCGTATTAAAAGGAGCAAAATTTTGACACACTTTGATTTGTGGTTCTGGAGTTATCGAAAGTTTTTCTGTCGGCCTTATTAATGCAAATCGATGAAACAAAAGATCTCAATCATTTTAAGGGCAAATCACATTTTTCATAAGTCACATGATTAGAGAAAATTTTAACTTTTTGGGGTTTTTTCTCAAAAAAAAAAATTAACTTTTAGAGCAAGGTAGGAGTCGTAGCATACTTCCAATCGGCAATCGATTTTTTCAAAGTGGCGTCACAGTGGGCTGGGGCGACTTGAAATATAAACTTCCCCACCTCCCTCGAGGGATCAGCGACAAAATTTCAAAAAAAAATTATAAAATATCACAGAAATTTTAGTTTACAACAACTTTGCTTCCAACAACTTTTCCACCCCTAAAATCGTAAAATAATTTTTTATTCTTTCATTGGGGTTTTTTAGCAATTATTCATAAATGCTTATATATCAATCCCGTATCAGTTACTGACCCAAACCTTTCCCCCTTAGCAGAAAGGGGCAGGTTCTACAACTGCATTGTCAACTTTTTTTTTAATTTCTGAACAAAATGGAACTTAAAATTAATTCTCTTTTGTTTCAGAAACAACTGACGGACGACTAACGTTTCAACCCAGTTCATACAAAATTATTTAATATAGAGCATCTAGTTCAGTTTTAATTATTTTTAGATTACATAGCGGCTGGAAAATTTCTAATTAATATATTTTAAAATTATTATCAGATAATATTTTAATTTATACACACTCCCGGATTATTATATTTATAACAATTATTATTATACAATCAATATATGTATATATAATTTCGTAAATTTTACAAAATCTCTTTACAATACAGCTGCACGGAAATTAAAATATTTTAATAAAATTTTTGATGTATTTAAATATGGAAGGATTTTGTGATTGCTTAATGCATCATTGGACAGGGACGTATTTACCCTAACAAGGAGAGTGCACAGCTTTGGGGTCGGCGATTTGGCTGAATTTTTTTTTTTTTTGGTGATAGAGTACACTTAATATGTTAATATATTAAAATAATAGCGCGCACTATTCAGAAAAACTTAAATATAACTATAATTTTTATAATTTTACCGTACAAAAATTGGATATGTTCGCCTGTTACACGTCGATTGTAGTATGAGCACAGTAATTTTTATACGAATTTTCTCTCCGTGTACTTACAAATCGCCATTCGTCATCCAAAATATTAAAAATACTCCTTACCCCTAGTAAGTCCCCCCCCCCTACAAATCAGCATATGGGCGCCCTTGAGCTTATGATAAACTCAAATACAAACTATAAAGTATTAACCACTGCATATTAAATTTCCAAAAAAAAAAAAAAAAAAACTACACTTTTCTTTTTTTTTTCAGAGACAATGAAAAGACATGGCCGAAAACAAAAGAAAGTAACTATTAGCGACAAACAAAAACAGCTACAACAAGAAAAGGAGAAAGAAAAACAATCGACCAATAATAATACGTCAAACAATAATAACGACATTGATTCAGACGATGAAAATCAAGGCTTCAGCGTCTGGTTACGTAGTTCCGAGGGCCTTCAACTTCTGCAACTCTTCGTAATTTCCAATTCAATCGTTCTATTTATGACGGTGGCATGGCCACAAATGCAACAGGCAATTGATATAATTATATCGTATTTTAAAGAAACATAACCTCAAACAAAATACATCAAATATAATGTTACAACTATTTTTCCGTGGATTTATTCTGATTGGTGTCCTATTCTGGTATAGTTTGAGTGTTTGGAAAGTTATCGATGATTATTTTCGTGCCGAAATGAAACGACAATTGGACGCCGAATATAAATTAAACAGATATTTACGACCGGATGTTATGGAAGCGTTAGCGAAACAAGATTTAGAAAAAACCCTATCGTTAGATAATAGTCAAATCGATCAATTTGCCAAAGGGACCGTTTTAATGGGCGACAACTATCAATATAAGGAGAATTATATTTTAAAAAGAATTTCAAGTGATTGTTGTTCAGCTTCAACAGCATTAATTAAATTTTATGAAATAATTGATTCATATCAAAAATATTGTAATAAAAATGATTTTATAATAAATAATTGAAAATATTATAGTAAATTTTTTGGTTAGTTTCTTATAAAATTATATAAAGAGGAGAGAAAAGATTCATGTGACTGAATATCACCCACGTTTAAAATTTAAAAATTATTTAAGAGATATTCGCTATCCATCATTTTCGATAACGAAGAATACATTTTAATAGCTGTTGTAATATGTTTGGAATTTTTTTTTCTTTTTCGTTACCAAAGTTTGAAAAGCAAGAACTGGACGCAAAGGGGACGCAATAAATGATTCCAAACTATAAAAATACACTGCCAATGGGGGCAGCACACAGCCTCCTCGTACTCGAAACAGATTTTTGTCAATCTTTATAGTGATTTTATGCTTAAACTGCATCTTATCTTAAATTTTATAATAATAATGTCATGTTTGAAACAAGAATAACTTTTAAGACTAATTTTTTCTAGTCGACTAATATAATTACGGAAATTGCGAAGAGACTGACTGCATAGCTTTTTTTTAATGCCAAACCAATCCGAAAAAAAAGTTAAAAAAATCAAAGCAAAAAATTAAAAGTTTTTTGTTTCGAAATTATATCACTTGGTGAGATCTTCGGACACATTGACGGAGAAACAGACGGACCGACAGACAGACACGAAAATTTACAATACTTCCGCAACTTTTGTAGTCTTGGAAGAAATAAACAATGAAGTTTGAATAAGCAGGAATTTGAATCAAAAATACGTTTTTAGTTTGACTATAGAATGATTTTTTAGCGAAATAAAGATTAATTTAGTCAGACGGTAATGATAAGACATTCAGAATCCTTGTCGAACTTGGCGAAACATTATTTTAAAGGACATACAAATACAAAAATCTTTTGAAAAATTAAAAATTCTGTCTTTGAATGTTATAAAAGTGTCTATCCCGTCATTACAAGGGATTACGTATACAAAATAAAGGATTACATGTTTTAAGAAAGACGAAAGTACATGTGCTTAAAAAACATTAATACAGTGTCACATTTACATATACTTATATATCAAGACCATCTTTATCCATATTCCAGTTTCTTTATTCTAGAACAGTGTTCCTGAATCGTCGGTCCGCGAACCGAAGTCAGGCCGCGAATATCACGCTTATTATCACATGGAAGGTTTACATTTTTCGATTAATTTTTTCGAACCATTTTTTAGGTAGGGCGGGGTAAAAAAAAGACACCCACGCTGGTGGGGTGAAAAAGAGACTTAATTTTTTATTAAACTCAAGTGTTAAATTTGACAAATAAAAAGTATTATAACAAAATACACAGTATCTATTTTGTTATAATACTTTTTATTTTTCAAATTTAACACTGCTGAGTTTAATAAAAGTATGTCTCTTTTTTACCCCAACCTGCGCGATATCTTCTTTTTTACCCCGCCTTACCCTATATTTACTGATATGTAAGAGAAGTTTCCGAGTAATTTAACGAGAATAACTGTCAATTCGCAAAAACACGACAGCATAGATGGAATGTTTTTTGACGAACAGTATTCAAATTAAATTACTTTAAGGGAACAAATTTGGGTTGTAGAATACTTACTCAAATACGAGGTGTGTTTAAAAAGTAAGGTGACTTTATGTTTTTATCAAAGACCTTTTATTTATTCATCAATATTCATGTTGTTCCCTTTAAAGTAATCCCCCTGAGATACAATACACTTGTGCCAACGCATTTTCTAATCCTCGAAGCACTTCTGATATGCACTTTTTGGTATAGCCTTGAGCTCTTCCGGCGATGCAGTTTTTATCTCCTTAATCGTTGCAAATCTCCATCCTTTCATGGGTTTTGTCAGTTTTGGGAACAGAAAAGAGTCGCAGGGGTTAAATCCGGTGAATATGGTAGCTGAGGCATGATTATGGTTAGGGATTGTAAATTTACCGACTTTTTCATTTACCGGTAATTCGGTAAATTTTTTTAGCAAAACCGGTTTACCGGTAATTTACCGGTATTTTTTAAAACACGGGAGATATAAGAATAACTATTAGAAAAAATAAGAAATAAAAACGTAAAATTATTTTATTAAGGTCATTATATACAGTATACAAAATAAAATAAAAATTATCTAAAAAAAAAAATTTATCTGTTTGATTTTACGACGTTGTAGGTATCTACAGCTTCCTTCACAGAAATATACCGCCCATTATTGTTATTGTTTATTGAAAAATAATCATAAAATATGAATCAATTATAACTACCTACCTGTAATAAAAATTTACTTACCGCTTCTTACAATGTAATGATTTAACGTAATGTTTAATTATTTTGGAAAAAGTACAGCTGATTTCAATAATATGTAACTAAATACAAAAAGGACGCTTTATTGCCTATATATGCATTTTAAAACTGACCCTTGCATTGTGCGATTTTATTGTATCATAGAATAGTTTATTATGGATAGACAGTAAGGGGTAATTTGATTGTGTACATTTACGTCCAATGAACTTGATCATTCTTCTATGAAATAAAATGTACTTAAAAAAAATTTTCAAATATATTATTTTTAATTTATCGAATTAGCGGTAAAAAGTCAGCGATTTATCGGTAAAAATTTAAAGGCATTTTTAGTAATTTGCCGGTAAACCGGTAAACCAGTTTACCGGTATTACAATCCCTAATTATGGTGTTGTTTTGGGGTAAAAAACCACGCACAAGCAACGATAAGTGAGCAAGTGCTTATCGTGATCAAAAGCCATGAATTGTTTTCCTAAAATTCCGGACGTTTTTTTTCATATCGCTTCTCGCAAACTATGTAATTACTTTTGATATTTCATAAAAAACAAATAAACCTAATTTCATATAATATTTATTTTGATACATATGCGTAAAGAGAGGTATTTTAGTAGGCTTAAACTGGGGCACTCGCTAAAGGGACTGACGCATACACAACGAGATCTCGTGCGCTTGGGGGTAAGCGAGTGGGGGTAAGCGCACGAGATCTCGTTGTGTATGCGTCAGTCCCTTTAGCGAGTGCCCCAGTTTAAGCCTGTTGAATACCTCACTTTACGCATACGTATCGAACATAATTTTTTATAACGACGGCTTCTAAAGTTTAATACAGAGAAAAAAATTAATTATTTTGAAGTAATTTTAGAAAATAGTAGGGTTAATTTTATTTTATAATGTTATATGAAAAAAAAAAAAATTTTTTTTTTATTACTCATTGCGGGAAAAGTACCAACTTGGCGCACACATTTCTATACGCAAAAAAGCTCTTTGCCCACTGTACTCTTCCCGCATACTTTTTTGCGTGTGGAAAGTAACTTTCCACACGCAAATTGACAATAAAACACGCAAAATTTAATCAAAACACGCAAAGCCGCCTCTTAATTTTTCATTTAATAAATATTTCATAATTATTTCTATAGAAACCACCAACAAAGTAATTTAAACGATAATTAATTCAGAAAAAAAGACGAACACTTAAAAATATTATTTTAAAAAGTAATAAAAATGTCAAAATTAGTGCTAATAATAATAGAAAAAAGTATGTGAAATTCGTAATAAAAAATAGTATGTGCAACTCGTGCGGGATTGTCGATTGCCCCACTCAAGCGAAGTTGAGCGCACTCACTACGTTCATGCGCTCAACTTCGCTTTCGTGGGCAATCGACAATTTCCCGCACTTATTGCACAATATACTATTATTAATTTGTAGATTGTTATTTTTTTTTTTTTTGAATTTGTTGATCGTTTCCATGTTTGATTTGAATATGATTATCATTGACAAATGAATATCATTATTTTCTCGTATAGTTTTAGCTACTTTCACGCACACTTGTACTTTCGCGCACAGTTACTGTCATTTGTTTTACAATGATATAAAAAACTGCTCTTTACGCCCACTACACAACGCTCGAATATTGAACTTTAGAAGCGGGTGTTATAAAAAAAAAAATTATAAAACTGCTAGTTTTCGATTTGCTACAATTTTCCATTTTGTCAATTAGATTTTGGGTAAAGTTAATAATAAAACTTGTCAAAATTAATAAAGCGCGTATCCGTAATTTCAGTAGGTAACATTTTAGAAATTTACAAACTTAAAATATTTGCAAAAACTCTTTGTAATCTGTGGTTCCATATAATTATGTATGTGATTGGACCGCATAAAAATTATTCGAGAAAAAAAGTTGAGAAACGCTATTCCTGAAAAGCATACATATACCTACGTATATTTACGTCATCCAGGAGTAAAAGAATGAGGTCATTATCACAATTGTTAAAGCGCAGAATGCTTTATTACGCATTATTTTACTACCCCGTTAATATTCTTTTAGTGCATGAAATAGCGTATGTATATGTATTTAACATCCAAGTACCGACAATTTTGTAGCCATGTCATTTAATACATCGACGCGCCATGTTTGAAAATTTACAAGAAAATTCTTGTTAAACAAACCCTAGGTAATATAAAAATTACATACATAATCACTCTTTAGCATGTCTTTGACAATTTCTCTTCATACCATAAAGTGGAACAACTTTATCACATACATACCACATACTCTATGTTAAAAAAAAATAGTATATTGTACAATAAGTTTTTCCCACGTATTTTACACTATACTTTTTCTACGAGCACATTTTTTCTCGTAAAATTTAACATAAATAAGTAAAATAAAATTTAAATAAGTAGTAAAAATTTTTTAAATTTATAATGTCAGTGATAAGATGTTCAAATTTTTTCAAAAGCATACTTTGAAACTATGGAAATAATAATAAATAATCAACTTACATAATTATGTATATTTTTAGTATTATTTATATGGAAGATATATATTAAATCAAGGACACAGCCACCTTTTTAAAAGCTTTTATTTAACTTGCTATGTTAGTATGTTGGTTTAGATCAAATCTTGGAATCAAAATTTAGACAGGTTCTAATTGAGCTAGAGGTTTCAAATTTTGCATACGTATCTAACCTTGATGACAATGCAATACTGCATAATTAGTTTTTCCCTAATTCGCCCCAAACCAAAATTGTTGATTTTTAGTCCAATGCAACTTTTTGACATTTCGAATTGTCAAATATTGTCCATTGATTTTACATTGCAATTTTTTGTTTCCATAGTTATGTCTGATTAGGGTAAATTAACCGATTAAAATATAGGTAAAACAATTACTTCTTTAATTTTTTTTTAAATTAATTGCAATCACACTAAAAAGTAAAAAAAAATGTTTTTTAAGAAAAAGCTTTTATTTAAAAATGGGCTAAAAAAAATAAAATAACTTTTGAGTGAAGTTTGAAGCAATATACAACATAATTTATAAAAGCTTGAGGCGTTTAATAAAATTTGGTAACTACTGAAAAGTAAAATAGCTACACTTATATCCAAAACAGAAATAATTAATGATAACGCCTCAAGCTTTTATAAATTATGTTGCATATTGCTTCAAACTTCACTCAAAAGTTATTTTATTTTTTTTAGCCCATTTTTAAATAAAAGCTTTTTCTTAAAAAACATTTTTTTTACTTTATTTTATTTATTATATTAAGCCGTGGGAAATTATTTCGCACGTTCTTTTCCGCATTGTGTGGGCAATTGTTAATTTTTACATATAGTTAGCCGTGCGCAAAGTGTTACTTTTAATAGTAGGAGTAAAAAAATAAAATTTCATACCTGATAATGTTTATAGTATTTTTTGTGATAGGGGTATTTTTAAAAACCTACTGTTATATAAATTTTTTTGGCAACAATGATTTCGTTAGGTTATTAATTTCTTTTTATTAATGAATTTCCGAAAAAAAAAATTCAGCTGTTACAATCACTGTCATGGTGAGACTTGAACCCAAAAGTATGACGGAAATTTGATTTGTTAACTCACGAACAAAATATCCATGTTTTACGAAATTTGATGAAAATGTTAGAAAACCCAAACCCTTGAATGAACTTTTCAGCCAAACACGTCTGTAATATAATGCCCGCTACTGTACCCACTTCCTAACGATATAGTAACATATTGTAAACTTATTGTTGAACACAACTGTAAAGATTAATCTAGAAGAACAACTATTTAAGAGTAGAATAATGGTTTCTTTGAATTAATCGCTGAATCAGTAAAACGCCAAAATATGAAATCGAACGATTAATGCGCGAGGTAAGGGGAGTACCCGAGCGAGCGTGGCTTGAGGCCCAAGAGACGGGTCGATATAGATTCATTCCGTACTTAGATTTCATAATGTGATTCCATAATTAGATTCGGTGCTGAAATACCGTAATGTAATGTTGTAAAGTACTTTTAAAAATGTAAAGTCATTTTGTGTAGTGCGTTGTGTATCCCTCAGGAAGAGGTAATATGCACTTCCTTTCTTAATATTTAATCGACATATGCAACCCGATTCGGTATATTTTTACTAAATTCGAATAAATAATTGTTTAAGATATTTTTAGATATTTACATGTAACTTACGAAAGTCTTCTCAACCACACCCGAATCGGCTTGCATATGTAATATTATTAGATTATAAGAATATGTATTATTTTTATCTTTCATTGTTGGAATATAGATTTTTTATTGTAATTTTATTTGGCCCAAATTGATATCAAATCTGTAGTTTGTTATTTTTTATTTAGAATATAAAATTTTTATTGTTAATCGCTAGTAATAGATTTATTCAATATCCTGTAACGTCGTCCAAGTAACTTTTGAGTCATTTGATCGCGTCCCGAAATCTATAACTTTTTAACTATAATCTCAGCCATAGCTACCACCCCTTTCTACGCAACCCCTCTTAGTAATATTACAATTATGGTGGCACCAGTGGTATCTTAAGGGAACCACTAAGCCGCCTCTCAACCTAAATATACTACACGTCCGATGTTCGGAATCACAAAAAAATCTGTTTTTTACCACAATTTACCAATTTTCAAAAGTTTTCTGAATCTTTTTTTTACACCATGGCAAAGAGTGGAAAAAATCTCATAACATACGTTTTTGAACTATTATCATATGAAAGTAGGTTTTCGAGAAAAAGTAAAAATATTAGGCTGAATGTTGCCACAGGGATATTTAGTTTATGTGATATATTTTTGTTTTTAGCTAGTGCGCAAACTTTGGTTGGTATTTCAGAAACTATAAAACTCAGTTCGGTAACTTTATCATATGAAAAATTACATTAAGTAAAATTATAAATAATTTTCGTGCTTATTCATTTACGTTTTATCGAATAATTCGTTTAAATAATGATTACAATAAATGAGGCGTTGAGAACAAGAACGGCCTAACTAACAAATTTTATAAAACTGAGATATTGGGCCTAAGTATACGTGAAGGTCTAATTATTATTGAAATAAAAACTGTCTAGATGTGTTTTTAATATGAATCTAGAGATGGCAGCATGTAAACTTTTTCTTGCATCATACACTTTTTATTTTATTTGAGTGCAAAATCGGCCTAAATAACATAGGCGGGCTAGGTCATTGTTTCAAATTAACAATATTGTAATTTTCTTAAACTGCAGTAGTGGCGAGAGACTCTCGATAATTGAAACTACCTATAATTATCGATAGTCAGTCGTAAAACTATCGATAGTTGTCAATATTTTCCGATAGTCAAGTTTTTGTTGCCCAAGTCATATTTCATAGGACATTTAGACAAATACAGTGGAACAACTAGTTATCTAGATTATGTTTATCTAAAATCCTGCTTTTTCAAACTTACTACAGTACCTACTTAACAAGAAATTATAATTTTTTCTGCAAACACTTTAAGGGATTTTCGAACTTTAATTTTAAATTATGTATAAAATTATAGACTTTTTTGGTTCCGAAATCAAAATCTTGAAACACTTATAAGTTTACCATATTCATGCATCAGATGTTTAAATTTTCACAAATACAAATGATATTGTCGATGAAAGTAACAAAACTGATGATGATTGAATCTATAAACTTAATTTTTTTATTATTCAAACGCTTTTTTTATTCTGTTCATATAATTTTAAAATTGTATTCCTTATGTTGGATAAAAATATACATTTTTTCCAACAGCAGATTTTTTCCCCAATTTAAAGCAAAAAATCTTTGAAAACAACATGACCTAACTAATACATTTTTACTAATTTCTTATTAACCACGATTGTAAAAATGGCCTAAGTGACAAAAAAATTAGCAAAAAGATGCTAGACCTTCGAATTTTACCCATACATGCATTTGACATTGTATTCAAAATATAATACATAAATAAACGTCCATAATTTTATTAAGACTTTGCTGGAAAAACAAAAATAATTTTTTGCATAACTTTAACTGTCGTTATCTCGATATGAGTAATTTGCAGTTAGGCCGTTCTTGCTCTCGAGGCCTCAAATTAAGTAAAGTTACAATCCTTTAATATTTCTTGAAATTTACAACAAAGTGTACACAGAGTGCTAAATTGGGCAATTTTATACCTCTCTTATTTCACTAACATATTAAAAACTTTTTTTTTTATAATTTAGTCGTTTAAATTCATCCCATCTTCATTTTATGCAACTTTGAATCGAGAATTACGGTAAAGTTGTCTGAATTTACGGTATTAGTAGATACAATTGGTAAAGTTTGTTTGTGAGTTTCTTACAAACATTTAAAAATATCTCCAATGGAATTCGAGCAGCTAGCAAAGGAGACATAAATAAGTGAAATAGTTTTGAAACTTTAACAACATAGCAGTATAAGGTTATATGTAATCTTAGAGACTTGAAGTGAGTATACTAATTACAAAACTTTCATTTCTATCCCGATCATTTACGTACCCATAAAAACATTTTTGTTTACTATGGAGAAACGTTATCGAATGTCAATCGCCCACGCAAGATAATATTGTGGCGTTTACTTCGCTTCGGTTCATTTAAGAAACGGAAAATAGATAACAGCCAGTCTATAAAAGTTGCCTAACTAAATTACTAACTTTTTTTCAAATCGATTTTAGATTTGTTTTCGTATAAACACACCGACAGACAGACAGACACGAAACTAAAATTGTTCAGGGAGCTTTAAAATGTAAAATGTGTGTGAAAATTTTTATTTTGCACGGAAAAAATTTTCATATTTCAAAAGTAATGACAATGTTTTTGCTACTTTAGTAGTTTGTAGTAGCCTGTAAAAATTATCTATCTTTACAGTAGAATTAAAGTAATAATTGAAAAACTACGATAAAAACTGAATTTATTCCCATTTAAGGAAGTCCACCGCCATAGAGGTGACTCTCATAGAGATGACTCCATATTATGTATCCGTTCTTGCTCTTACATACCTAATTTTGATAAAAATGAAAAGAACGTCTTCAAAAACCTATAATTCGCGTCCAATTTCATCATTTAATCATATTGTTGGGACTCTACTGTATCAACATTACGTACGGCATAGCAGAAGACTACTGTACCCAACACCAGTTGTATCTACACGCGTATCAAGGCTTCAACACCAAGCACTAGTATCACCACGGTCCGGTGAAGCAGTGGTGATGTAATCGGATCATCGATGGCAAGGGCCCAGGTTCAATCCCCACCGGCAACGACAGCCTACGCACTTTTTTTTAGTAATTCTTTTTTCATTTCTTTATGCAATGGTGGAACATTCCAGGACCATCAAGAAGTTCTTCGATGAAGAAAACAACTACATCACAACAACAGGATGTCAGCACACAATCAGGTATAAAAGCTAGCATACCCAGTCCGAAGGAATGAGTTGCGAATCAGTTGCGAATCAGTACAACAAGAAGAAGAAGGAATACTGTTGTTAATAAATATTGTCAATCTCACATTTAGATTGTTAAATAAATTGTTGTTTTTGAAAAAAATACTATCTTTTATTTCAAAAACTTACGTTGGAACGTTGAATGCTCCAAAAGAATTCGAGGAAAGAACCAGAGTACCACAACAATATTATTCACAATTTGAAGGCACTAAAAATTTTTACTAAACTTGGTGACGCACATACGGCAATTTCGTCTATTTAGCGCGACAAAAATCGAAAAATCACTTTGATCACACAATCACACAATTCTCTAATAACCCTTACACCTAACCCTTACCCATAAACCTATTATTTGAAGCCAATACAATAATTGAAAGGCTCCGCAAGTAGAAGTTTTTCTGTTTCAGCTGGTGTGTTTAATTGGTTCCGAAATTTAAAACAGAGTAACAGTGATTCTTTTTGAGAATTGTATCAAATATTATTTGAATTTTGACAATGGATGTTGTAGCTTCAGGTACGTGCTACAAATTAATAGTATTATTCTTAATGTCCTTTATATTTTGACCCTATATTACATTAAAAAATAAAATTATGATTTTTTTAAAAATTTTTTTCCATATAATACAACTTTGTATAGAGTTTTAAAAAAAAGTTCCATCGAGTACCGCTTTGGTTGCTATTTTACTTCTTTTTTTAGTATTCCAGTAAACTATAAAACAAATTTTAGCTATCCCAAATAATCCTTTTTTAAATTATGACCTTTTATTTACAAGGAGTCACGATGATCTAAATTCAACCACGAGGACTATTGAGAGGGGAGGATTTAATTAAATTTTCAGAAGACACTGATACCGAACACCAATTACATGATGATGAAGACTAATAAAGCATTTACTGGATACCTTACTTCATTACATCTGTACATTTTGTTTTATTAAATTTTAATTATCTATTTTTTTGTCTTATTTTTTTACCCTCACTGAACCCAAAAACTTAATAATTAGATAAATTAGGGCAAAATATCACAATAATGATTTAAAGTATGCTATTTTATAATAATTAGTAAGAAAAAAAAAATTATTTTTATCGCGCGAAATGGGTGAAATTACCGTAATTGTGACGTGATCAAATTTAAAAAATTCGTTATTTCTTAAATCTTTTCTTACAGTTAGTGATGGAATTGTTGTGAGTGGTTTGAGTTAATTGAATTAAAATAATTTAGGAATGAAATATCCATTTTTGCGTTCAGAATGACGAAAATCCCTTTTAAAAATACGAGTGAATCAAAAAAAATTTCTTTTTTAGCGATTCTATTTGCTAGCCTTATTTTGGTAAAAATTAAAAGAGAAACTTCAAAAACCTACAATGCAGTCCCATTGTCATTATTCTTTCATTTTATTTACTTTTTCCAAAACCATGAAAAATTTTGATTGAATTAGGATAATTTGTGGGGATGACTATATCATTTTTGCTATCAGAATGACGAAATTCCTTTGACAAGTCTTTCAACTTTGTTTTATTAAACATTAATAAAAACGTATGTTATAGATAGAATAATTTTATTAATCGCATATATATTTTTTAGAACAGTTCCAACTCCCTAATCCTATTCCTGTCTATATTCCTGTATATCGACCAGCAAATATCAGTTCGTTAAACATTTCCGTTTTTTACATTCATATACTTTTAATGTATAATGAAATGACATAATTCTATCTACATTGGATTCCATCATTCACACTGAGTTTTAGTGTCAATTCAAATGCCATTTAAACCAACTATAATAGAATCATTTATGTATGTATAGATGTGTGTGTTCACACTAGTGTTGGATCGAAGTTGGTTCTTTTATGTGTGACTCCGCACAATCAGGTGTGCCACACAAAAGCGAATGACTCTTTTGGAGCACACAGCACAGTACAGTACACTAGTACACTGTGTGAAGTACTGTACTATGTAGGTACTAGTGATGGAGAACTATCGATAGTCCCGACTATCGATAGTTACGATAGTCGTGAAACTATCGATAGTTTATCGATAGTTTTTGATACCCAAGTTGGGCGGCATTTAGATAGCCGGCGAGCAAAAAAAAAAAAGAAAAGAAAAAAGGTCGCCGGTTTTACGCTGGGGCGGAATTATTCCTTTTTGCCCGGAAATTCCCTTAAAATGGTTGTTTTTATATCTCTGGCTATAATTTCTACGAAATTTTTATTACCTATCTTTAGTATTTATAAGTAAACGAAATGACTGAAAAAAAGTATCGAAAACTATCGATAGTAAAAAAAAAATATCGATAGTTTTCGATAGTCAAAACTATCGATAGTTATCGATAGTGCTATCGATAATTCTCCACCACTAGTAGGTACGTATATTATGATACAATATGGCACACTAGCATATTGAATCGCGGAGAGTGAGTAATTCTGCTGGTGCGCACAGCACGCGTAGCACACTGTTACGGGCACATTCTTAAATTCGTTTATTAAAGCGTTAATGGGTCATACACAATCACTGAAATAAGGAATAAGAAATAAGAAATAAGGAATAAGAAGTATGCCATCTAGTGACGTTGAGTGGAACTTTAACGTAACTGCTCATAGATATAAATATGTAGGTTCTTTTGTACGTCAAAATTCGTGATTTTTTTCACTTTAGTGACTAAAAAAGTCATCACGAACGTTATTTTTTCATGAATTTTGATGTACAAAAATACCTAAATACATATACCTATGGGCAGTTACGTTAAAGTTCCATTCAACGTCACTAGATGGCATACTTCTTATTCCTTATTTCTTATTTCTTATTCCTTATTTCATTGATTGTGCATGACCCTTTACAGGCACATTCTTAATTCCTTTATTAAAGCGTTACATCACTGCAGGCGAAGAAAGAAGGTTTTATTGAAGAATTTTTTTCCCGTAACAAATAATGCAATCAATATATACCAATATAAAACTTTTTATCAATATATATATATATCAATATAAAACATTTTAGAGGGACATAAAAAAATGTTTTGTTCCAATTTGAAAAACAAAATGACGGTGTGGATGCAGGTCCAAACGCTTTCTTTCGAAGAGATTCATGATGGGTAACATAGCAATTTTCAAACAACAACCAGAAAAAAAAATTATCTCATTATTTACATTATTTTTACTAAAACAAGATTATTAATCTTATTAAACTTTTGCACTCAAGCAAAAATAAACGTGTTTCTCGGCTAGCTGGTAAAACATGTAACACATGACATGACGCATGATTTTTATTCCTATTCAAAAAAAAAAAAAAAAAAAACTTGCTACCTTTTTTCTCAAAGCTCGAATTATAGTATATTATTCAACAAGCTGGTAATGATAGCTATTACTCACGAAGATGAAATTACGACACGAGCCGAGCTTGCGAGGCGAGTGTCGTAATGCATCTGAGTGAGTAATAACCATTGCAAGCGAGTAGAATACGATATTTTTCCTACGACTTTTTTCCTTTTTGATTTAAATAAAATTGAATATAAATTTTAAGTCAAAAGAATACAATTTTTAATCTATCTCTAATTTCATATATACAAACGATGAAAACAAAATATTATGGGCGCAAGCTAAAAAGAACTTTTTTATCTACATCTGCATTTATCTTTGTCTATCATATTAATAAATAGAAGTTTACTCAGTCACTCATATAAAAACATTATTACTTGGGTTGGTTGGTAACTATGGAAATAATACAATTTGTGTTCCCCTCACCTCAGTTTCTGAAGGTCTTTTGAGCTTGCGCCCATAATACAAGCTACTTTGTTTACTCAGACGTTACTACGCAACATACTTGAAATTAAAAATTGATACGTATATTATACACAAAACAAAAGCCAGCCCATTGAATAATGGTTAATACGGTGATTTCATTGGTCAAAATGGTAGTGAGTAATGATCATTTCTCCACATCTTTGAATAATGCCTAACTTTTTCAACAATTAAGGGATATGTAATGAGTGTGTTTTTCAACAGAAGTAGAAAAAATGTTTTAAATGCTTCTTTTGTCAGATTTGTTATTTTTAAAAGTTGATTCAACGCGATCTATATTGTTCACAGACTCAGATTTTAATGATTAAATGTAAAATATGGTCGACTTAATGGCCAAACCACCTTGTCATGCTACACATGTCTTATAAGGACAAAGCGGTAAAAAATATTGATTTTTCGCTAAACGGCACCAGTTTGAAAAAAAAAATTAAAATCGCTAAAAAAGTTAATTTATTTATAAAAAAAAAATTAAAATTTATTTGTTAACCAATTTCAAAAACCTTATGTAGGTACATGTAAAATTTCAAATCAATCGGATGAAAATTGCTGGGGTTATCCTGCCCACCGTTTTGGAAAACGCAGTTACGAGAAAAACGTTTTGTGTGTTTATTAACACCACCTATGAGTCATTTATAGAAATACAACTGACCTGTAATGAAAAAAAAATTATCGACCAAGCCTTGAGACTCCAAAATCTTATCTACGCGCAGCGAATCGGCGTTCAAGGTCGTTTCAGAAATCGGGCTCAAAACAATTTTTAAAACATTTCCCCAGTAATAATTCCTTTTGAATATCATTCTAGAAATGTTAATATCCGTTGTTAAATATACAACTAAACCTTAAAATATGTAATATCTACAGTGGTATAGCGTGCCTTGGAGGGGCCCTGTATCAAAATTAGTTGGGGAGCCCAAATAAAAGGTAAAGATTTCTTACAAAAGAAACAAAAATGCTTGCATTAAATTAAAATTAAAATAAATAATTATTGATTATAAGTAAATTAAAATAAATAATTATTGATTATAAGTTATCGCTTCCTCCTAGAAATTGAGCTAGCCAAACAATTCAAATTAAATATACACTTTTCTTGCCTTTTTTCGGCAAATTGATTTATTAAATCATTTATAGTTGAAGACGGTTTTAGTTTTTTTTTAAATTTCTGCCTCTATAGGCAATAGTGACAAGTCTGATAGCCGTTCCTGCCCCGTCGAAGTCCTTAGGTAATTTTTTATCAGTTTTAATTTTGAAAAACTTCTTTCAGCTGTTGCGGTTGTAACTGGAAGAGTCAAGAATAGAAAGCATGCTGTTATTACCTCCGGAAAACTGGATGCAAGGCTATTGAATTTTATCAGCAATAATTCCATGAACTCCTTAATGGAATGAATTTTTTGAATTTCAGATTTTAAGCATATTTTCAGTGCAATTAATTGTTCATAAAGATTAACTGAGATGTCTTTACTGTATTTAGCCGACAGTTTCCTGGAAGCGTTTTTTATCACTTCGTTTGAAGAAGATAGGAGTTTCTACGGTTGTAATACTTCGAACATATTACTCAGGTCATAAAGGCTCTGAAATCTGTTTAATTTGAGAAATTAATATATCTAAACAGCAATAGTATACATTGACTTTGAAATATGATTCCGAGTCTGAAATTCTCTGGTATGACAGTTTTGTTGTATGTTTTTTTTCCCGGGAAGCACGAGATTAGGTGACATTGTGGATAACATTTTACCAATTTTTGCTTACACACGTTAGGGGCCTCTGTATCCCAGGGGCCCCACGTAGCGGACTGTGTCGATTAAAGAAGTCGTTCGTTTAGAGTACCTCACACGTGTGCGACTCAACACTCAGCACAGTTCAGACATATCATGTACATACACAGGAACACATAGAACAAATATTACCAAAAATAATGTTTGCCATTTTAAATGACACAAAAACGGTAGTGATAACACATATTATAACATATTATACATACGTATAACAAATATTCAACCATTATTTGTACCTATATCCAACTTTTATTACATTTATGTAAATTTTCGATAAAAAATAAATTGAATTTTTATGTAACGAACTAAACTAGCTAGACAAAATTTAAATCTGTGTAATTCGCGACTGACATTTTTTTATACAGGATGACAATTTTTTAGTGTTCCCAACGAAAAATTAACAAATTGGAACACTTTTTGGTGTTCATCCGTCTGTCACAGGCAACTATATTCGGCATAAAAGCTTGAAATTCAGCATAAGGGTAGAGTATGGTGGTCCAATTGTAAAAATAAAGTTGAATTTCGATTTCGGAGGCTAGTTGTGGAAATTAACCTAAAAAATGAGAAAAAAATTCTCTCCAGAGCACCGTTATCAGTAAAAGAAACGTTCAGAAAAATCCGAAAAAAATAGCACAAACATTAAGAATGAGGTGTAGATCCGAGTCAAAATTATCAGAACTGAAAAATCAGTTTGAAAACAACTTCTTGTACGGAACATTATTTGTACAAGTAAAACTTACACTTGATCTATTTTTACTACTGTTAAATGCAAATATTGTAATGTGCGTATAAGAACACCGAATCCATGACACTTAATCTGACTAATAAACATTTTATTTGACTCTATGACGACATCAAGTACGTTCAGCCGTGTTTAATTTGTAAAATAAAAAGACAATTTTACTTTACTAATAGTTACCATTTTATTTAAAGTTTTAAATGTTTGTGACATGTTTCGGCCCATATGTCTATTAACGAACAGTTCGTTAATGGCCATACGGGCCGAAATATGTCACAGACATTTAAAAGTTTAAATAAAGTGGTATTAGTAGAGTAAAATTGTCTTTTTATTTTAGAATGGAATACCATAAAGTAACGCTCAAATCAATCAAATTTAATCTGTAAAATTCTTAACCTATAGACGATAAAACAAAGCCCTCATATTTTTAGTCAAATTTTTCGAAGAAAAAATTATACAGCCTACACGATAAGAAAAGGACGAGGCGAAAGTAGGGGCGCTACCCCTTTTCGGACCCACGATTCTGAAGAAATATACATATATATATATATATATATATATATATATATATATATATATATATATATATATATATATATATATATATACCATGTGAGTTTTTTGAGAGTTATCATTTCTATTACAACCAAATTTTTATGATAGAAATGATACTGAAAAAGGTTCTCTTCTTGGATGTAATGGAAATGTAACCAAGAAAAACACTATCGGTTGAAGTAGCCTCAAGTACATATGCATATTTTTACCGCCTAACTGATAAATTAAAGAAAAATCAAAAATCAAAAAATTTAACTTGAATAAAAAAATTTTTTTTGCTCATTTATGTAGTTAGTTAATGCATAAGATCAGTTTTATCGAAAAATTAATATAATATATAGTCTCATTTAAAAATCTATAAGTTTGTATTATAGCTCGAAAACTATAAGAGCTATAAAGCTCCTGACTATACTAATCGGTTACCCCCGTCGATATATACAACTCTTATTTGAACAATTTTCCGACTAAATCAACGGTTTGGCTATAATAAAAATAGCAACTCTAAAAAAAATCACACAGTATATATTTTTTCCAGTTCCAAAGGCCATCCAGTTCACACTATTTAAAGTCCTTTTTTAATATTTAAAAATAAAACACAAAGGCTATTGGCGGATTAGCATGGGTAGGAATGCTCTCGTACGAATTGTGTTGGCTTTTTTCCATGTAACTGCTATCGATATAAAATTAAAATTTTACTGAGATTCAACCCTTAAAAACTTAAACCGTTATTTTAAAGCCCCGATGAGCCGGACACTTATCATCAATTTTGAAAACACCAAAATGACAGTCCGCCTGTACCCTTTCAACCAGATTTATACATATATCTTGAAAATACCGAAGATGTAGCGAAAAGTTCGACTCCCGTGATGGGGCCCCGCTGCTCACGGCGTTTTTATATTATTTTCAAACAATTAAAGTGTGGGATTGATCGAACACAAAGTTTTAGACTGTTTTTAAAGCAGAATTAAAAAAATGTACATACGAGAAATCGTTTAGATAACGTTTTATAAAAAGAACATAAAAATTAATTTTAATGCAATGTCATTATTTTTATGCTGTATAATACTAATATAGATAAACTACCATTTTTAATTTTTGACATAATGGAAATTTAATCACCCTGTACATATAAGTGCAAACACGTATGTTTTATATTATTTTTAAATACATACATTTAAACATATCAAATAGTTCGTATTTATACACTTTATTAGTGTAATTAAACTCTTCAAAAAATTTATTTAAAAGTGATATTTGCATAATTTTTTTTTTTTAATATCATGTTCCAAAACTGGATAAATAGAACGACGGAAAACAACAAAAAACCGATCCAATGGGAGAGAAAGTTCATCAAAAAGAAAGAAATCGAAAATAAGATTCGACGCGTGCCTACTAAAAAAAAATTTTAATTTATTCCGTTGAAGGAGGATTTTTGCGATATCAATGAAGCCAAAAATGAACAAGGCAATGTCTGCCATGACAATGTCTGCCAAGGCAATGTCTGCCAATCTGCTGTCCAATTTAATTACGTTATCCAGAGTACAAATATTTGATGGCATATATTATTCCACACAGTTTAAATAGTAAATTTTAATTTTTATTTTTAAATTCTAGCATGGAAGATGTGGTTTTTGACTGGGCTACAATCCTAAGTGAGTAAACCAGATAAATAGATAATGATTGTTGTTGTTTCTATGTATACCTACTGAGCTATAAAACGTTTTCCGTGCAGTGAAGAAAAATCTCTTACTTTTCTTAGAGACTATTGCAAAAAAGAACCAAATTTTGTACTTACAAAGCGCCCTTTATATTTGAAAATGTAATGGTGGCGGTGCTGGTAATACACTGAAAAATATAATTTAAAGACGCCCTTCTCCTAGTGATGAGCAAAATTAGTCTTGGTCTTGCAGTCTTGTCTTGGTCTTGCATTTTTTGCAAGACCAAGACTATGGATACCTAGAGCAAAACCAAGACCAAGACTATAAGTATGGCTGCAAGACCAATACCAAGACTTAAGTGAGCAAGACCAAGACAAAAGCAAGAAAAAAGCAAGACTCTTGCTAAACTATTTAAATAGTTTGAAATTATAACTAATACCGTAAAGAGAGAAGAAGTGCAAGATTTTTTAGCAATACCAAGACCAAGACCAAGACTGCATTTTGCAAGACCAAGACCAAGACCAAGACTCAAACTGCTCTAGCAAGACCAAGACCAAGATTCTTAATGCAAGAACAAGACCAAGACTGCCAAGTCTTGGTCTTGCATTTGCTCATCACTACCTTCTCCCAAAAAATAACAATAATAAATAAACAAATAAATTTATTTTCATATACATTTTTACAATTCTTTCATATAGTTCAATTAATTTGACAAATCATTTTTAGATCAAGAGATTTATGGTTCTTAAATTAATATATTGAGAGCTGGCTACATAAGAAAGCTTGTTATCGCTACATGGCTGATTTTTTTGTAAAAGGATCATTTTTTGTAGCTAAGTTCAAATAATCTTGTCTGCCAGCGCTATCCCGTGGCTTAACGTAGGAACGGCCGCTTAAATAGTTAAATTTCGATATTAAAAATTTTATAAGATGCATGTGTTATAACTATGGAAACAGTTTTTATTTTCAAATTATTATTAGGTATTATTATTTTCAATTTATTCTTAGAAAACGCGAAAAATTGTTGACAAAGTTTTTTAGTGACGAAAATGCCGGCAGACAGCGAGAAAGTGGCGTAAAATTGTGAAATAAAAAATTCATCACATACTTGCATGTCGATTGATTGAATGTTATGAAAAAATTCATATATTGAATTTTTTTGATGAATATCGTAGAAAAGATCCTCGAACAGACAATATTGTAACTTTATCAAGTACTTTCCAGACGCAATAATAGTATATAATTATAAATATTACTTGGCAAGGACCGCAAGTGTTATTTTTGTGATCTCGGATGCAGTTCGAGAATCCGAGGCTAAAAACTGAGGATTCGTAAGCATCCATGGCCACAAAAATAAACCTACGGACCAAGTATGAGTAAGTTACTTTTTCAACCGAAAAAACTGATGAATGAAATTGAAAAAAATTAATAAAAAATAATAAATTGAAAATAATAATAATTTGAAAATAAAAACTGTTTCCATAGTTTATAACACATACATCTTATAAAATTTTTAATATCTAAATAACTATTTAAGCGGCCGTTCCTGCGTTAAGCCAAGGGATTGCGCTGGCAGACAAGATTATTTGAACTTAGCTATAAAAAAGGATCCTTTTACAAAAGAAATCAGCCATGTAGCGATAACAAGCTTTTTTATGTAGCCAACTCTTAGACTATAACACCTTGGTAAATAAAGTTACACTAAAATATTAAATTTATAAAATACTTTATAATATGTACAAGTACAATGTAGAAAAGGCTGAAATAAATACAAAGTTAACAAAAATTAGAATAAAATTAAAGTCTATGTAAGAAGCACCACTTTCAACACCATTTTAGACGGTTATTTCTAGAATTAGTAAATATTAAGAAGATACCCAATCAACCCAAAAGAAAATGTGTTAAGAAAGAAAACTGTTCAAGATGAAAATACAGCCCAGACATGCTAAAATGTCAAAATTATGTAGTACGAACCTGTATAATTGGTAATCAAAGAATATTGTTTGAAAAACAGCTGATTAAAAAACAATGTAAAACTACAAATCATCACAACATAAACCACACAAAAAAGTACAAATATTAATTTTCAATTTTATCAAAGTATCCAAAAATTTAAAAAGAAAAAAATCATAAGACAATCTGATTGTCAATAAGAGAACATAACCAAAACAAACACAACAATCTCAAACATATATATTACGACAGGAATCAAAGTTATCACAAAAAGAAACATAAAAATAAATACCAGCATTTATTTTTGTCTCTTACAAATAAAACTGAAATGTTTTTAACGAAATTAAAACCTGTAATATTATAAAATAACCGCCATGCCAGATAAACATTTTAACCGAAAACATAACGTCATGTTGACAAAATTCATCGTCAACTAACGCCATCTATTCAACTTCATACAAATGATAACGGCGAAAAATATAACGAAATACCGTAACCGTAATCTTAAATTTAAAACAACATCACATATGCAATATATTGTACATTGGTGAATGGACATTTGCCTACAATTAACTATAATTGCTTTCTAAATTGTTAGGGACGTCCCACTTTTTTACACGAAAATGTTTATTACAAATTATTTGAAATGAACGATATTCGTAATATTTTCTTAAAGTCATATCTTAAAAAGATATCCTTATCGTTTTATTAGAATAATACTCTGTTTTCCTTATAATGTATTGTTTGTAAGTGTATAGACAGACATTCAAATATTATGAAAAGTTACTGTATAATTTTATATGTGTAAAAATAAATGTTCATATGATAATATAATAGCTCTCTGCCCACACTTGATATAATGGATGTAATGTATGTACATATACGTATTATCAAAAACAATTATATGACAAGTACATGATAAATACATGTATGTATACATATAAATTTGAAGCAATATTCGCCTATCAAGTATATACAGGCTATTTCATATATCTTTAATCCAATTTAGTTATTGGCCATCACACTTGTGTACCAAAAAAGTGTGCCCGATATTAAAGCAAGAAAGATTATTTGATTGTCATATAAAGCCTTTCTATTTGTTGAAAATTTCCTACAATTCAAATATTCATTCAACCTATAGCCCTAAATTTTTTGAACTACTAAATTGCAAGTTAAAAAGTTTTTCACTCATAAGAGTGCAAGAGTGACTTCTTTCACTTACAAAGATATTAGATTAGATAATTTTATTCTTACTTTCAATGTATATACATTATAGTAAGGGGGTTGGTATATTTAGTTCTTATAATAACAAATACATTTTATATATTATAACATTTATAGTAATAACAAATAGCGACTAGCAATATTGAGTTAGAAATGTTACACAAACTATATTTATCCACATTCATCAAACAAATATGTAATTGTACTTAACGTTTAAAAATGTACTGATAAACAATTAGAAACCGCTATAAGTAAGTTAACCTAAGTAAATTAATTTAACCCTAGAATCATACGTTGATCTACGAGAAACGTTAATCATACATTGACGTCGTTTTGACGGATGGACTTTTTACGGAGAGTTTTAGAGTTTATTTCCAAAAAACTTTTTTTTTTACATAACAATACTACAAAAGCGAACAAAATATTTAAAAAAAATTGGATTTGGAAAAATTTCTTAATGTAAATATTTATTAATTTTTTTAATCTTTTTATCAAAGTATATTTTCATTATAAAAATTAAAAAATAGATAAATACATCAATTGTATCATAAAACATGTGTTTCAAATAATTAATTTATGAACTATTATGAGTCAGTAGACATGTGTGACTTTACAGAATGTGAAATTTCTCAGTCATAAATATTCCTATAGATATGTAGTTATTTCCCCATTAGGCACATTTGTAAATTTTCTAAAATTTGTTAGTAATTTTTCGAATAAGATCTCAAAAAGTAATAAAAATTAAAATATTTTCCACAAAATAAATTGTTAATATTTTATTAAGTCACTTGAAACGCATTCTTTAGTTTTCGATTCAATATATTAAAACTTCAGTATTATGTCGTCTCTATAAGTCAAACAGCTGTAATCATCTTTCACATTATCATAATCATTGAATAAATTAATTATAACATCCATATCTTTAATAAATTTTAGAATCGACGTCCTTTTGACGGACACTATTTCAATACAAACAAAACGACAATGACTATAAACAAAATAAATACGTCTTATGTGTTATAACAACAAATAAATTAGATAACAGAAATCTCACAGCAAGTAGGTACCGACAAGTTGTAGTATTGGAGCAGGTAGAGAAGTTCGTTCGTCGTTTTGACGTGTACGTATGATTCTAGGGTTAACTTAATGAGTCTGTTGAAATTCATCATTTACTAAACGATTTCTTTCGTCTCTTCAGATAAGCGATAATATATTTGTACACAGCATTTAGCATACTTACACTCTGAATATTCAAAAACTGATAGTTAAATATTCCAAATTAATATGGTGTGTCTGTCTAATTTCATCATAATATATACATAGGTTATTCATAGAAGATATGTTCAAAAGATTCTTTAGCATTAGATACACAGCATTTACATATTTCAGTAGTATTTATAAAATATTTATTTCCAGAATCATAAATTATTATCTGTTCATTACATGCAACCCTTAATTTACTTATTATGACTCTAATTTTTACAAAATTAACATTATATTTTAAATATTCTTCTGATTTTGTATTCAATTTAATTGTTCCTGTGAGAGGAAGTGCAGACATGCTCACAGTCCTCTTTAATCAAAATATCCTCCAAACTTTGTATAACTTTATGTAAGTTATTTTTGGCTACATTAAAATCTTGTTGTTTCCAGATATCAGAATACCTAGTCATTTCAAAAAGCTTTTTAAATAACGTACGCAGTTCAGAAGCTTCAGGATTAGAATCAAATGTTAGTAACCTGTTATACGCTATTTTAGTCAATCGATCTTCTTTCATTTGCAACACTTTAAGCCGCCATCTATAAGCCCTCAAATATATATCTCTTTTTAGTTTAATGAGACCAGTTTCAATTCTGACGATATAACCAGGAGTACGCAAAGGCCAAATGAATAAGCCTTTAAAAAAGTTTGTTTGTACTTTCACTCACAAAGGTATAAAAAATGGGAAATTGAGACCGAGGGGAAGGCATTCGGAGACAAGGATACTAGATTTTTTATGTTACAAATTCAAATATGATCCCATAACCCCAGACGTAAAAAATGACTATAACTTGTAAAGATATTAAAATTTTTTCACTTGCAAGATTCGACTGTACACCTGAACCTTTTTTATGGAGTCAGTTTTTGTATGATACCTTCTTGTAGGATTTTTTTGTGGCCTTTTATTCACTTTATATACTTTAAGGAGTATTTTTTTATAAGCCATATAAAAAAATTGCAGAAAAATCTTACAAATAGGTATCGTATAAAAAATGACCTCATAAAAAAGGTTATATAGTATATACGAACGTTACAAAATTTGTAGAAAATTTATAGCGTGCAACTTATTTAATAAAAAGGAAATTAAAAGTGTAATTATGTGATTATGTAATTAGTAATAACATGGATAAACTAATTTAATTTTGAATAAAACTGGTACCGAACGATAAATTTTAAATATTTCTAATTTATATTTGTTAAAGAGAAAAAATATTAATGCAGACAATTGTTTCGATTAGTTTTTTATTTTAATTTTCCGAAATAAAAGCATTTTTATTTCTACAAATATGTGACAAAAATCCTAGGATTTTATCTATGTTCTACTACGAAAAAAAAATCTAGCAAAACACCCTTATTTTTATATCACTAGATGCAAAATTCTCCATTAAGGGGAGGTTTACTGGAGAGTCGTTAAAAAAAATCGATTTTTTTTTTTTGCAGAAATTGGTAGCTAATTATGTGTAGAATGTGTTCCCAAAGTGATTTTGCTGAAAGTAATTTAAGGGAAGGTTTACTTGAGATTTGATAAGAAAATCGATTTTTTTTTGCCGAAATTGATAGCAAATTATGTGTAGAATATGTTCCCAAAGTGATTTTACTGAAAATAATTTAAAAACAAGATTCTTGCACATTAACCGAATCCAGCTTTCTATAAAAAAAATTCAAGAAACGTAGTTCACGCAATAATGAGTATTAAATATAAAATTTTGAAAATACGTTTCTTTATATATATTTTATAATATCTCGGAACTACATTTTTGAAACTGCGGACACGATAACTCAAAAACTATTCGATGGATCCTTTTTTTTTAATTTTTTATTTTAAAGATAATTCAATTCTTCGGCACCTCTACGTAAGTTCGATACACTTTCAATATTTTTTTTATTTTTAAGTTTACTTTAAAGAGCGAAAAATAAGATAAAGATCGTAATTAAAAGTTCAAACATCCGCGATTTTTTTTTTCTTTCAGCAATTTATTGATATTATAGGTAGAGGTGCCGGTACTCTTCATATATTTTATAAATCTTTTTTGTTTTTGGATTTCGGTGGTTTATTACCAGCGCTAGGATGTCCGCCAACAAGGCATTGAATTTTCGGATCGCCACACTGCAGTATCTATAAAATGGACAATTTTTTATATTTTTCCTTGAAAATTTTTTTTTTGTATAGCTTAATACTTAATAAATATGTGTACAAAATTTGAAATTGATATTTACTTCCGTTCTTGAGAAAAAAATTCTAGAAAAATACATAATTTTTAAGGACTCTCGAGTAAACCTCCCCTTAAACCAGCAATGGTGGAAACGCCGGTTAGATAGACACGAATTCTTTCCCTGTCACTTGAATTCATGCCAAAATCGCTTCTATTAAAGTTTGACACATCCTGTATTCAAACAATTACACAACACACATAATATTATATACAATATTATATACCTACAACATGTAACGGATGCGTCATTTTCATTGACAACAGCGTCATTCATCTCTCATTTGTTTTTATTGTTATCATTCAAATGAAATGAGCAGTGTTGTCAATTGTTTGAAATGTTTTAGCAACGCTAATCGTATCAAATACGATATTATATTTTAGAGATATCATTTTTTATTAGATAGATAGATTGAGTAATGTTTTATTAAGTTAGTGTTACCCGCGGTGGGATTGTTGATAAAAAAAAAAAAATACAGGCTACTGTGCCGCTGTTAATTCACCTTAATTTGATTTAATTTAATGGCAACGCTTGGACAATTGAAACGGGGCAGTATACAGGTTCAACATGCCGTCAGAGAAGTACAAGGTTAATTAGTATTTAGTAATAATCATTATCTCTATTTGAATACCTTTATTATGAAATAAATCTTGCAAAAAACAATTATACATATACACAAGAATGCAGACAGATATTCTAACATCAGTACATAATGATAATTTTATAAAGGAAAGATAGTGTATTTAAAACTGATATGAAATTCTGTACTTTGAATTTAACATATATTTTTTAATATTATTTAAATTTAATCACAACATAATTATGGTTTTTTTTGTGAAATGTAACATATTTTCAGTTAAAATATTAGTTTTAAGTATTTTAATGCATTTAAACTTTATAAAATCAATTTTTTCAAACTTAAACATACTTTGTTTACCAGAGTATGTATTAGTAAACATTGTTGCAATTCCAATAATTAGTTTATATTTGAATAGATCTCCGCGATAAATATTCCAAATATTTGACATTGTTGTTTACTTTCTGCCTTTTATGTGATTGACGTATTAGAGTATTCCTTAAAAATTAATGAATAGGTAATTTTTTTATATCTTATATTGTAGTATTTACATAATATATAATTTGTCAAAAATTTGAGTCCACAAAGTTGCACCCACCTGTGCAAATAACATATAATCCTACCACATGATTTATTCCTTGATATTCTTTAACATTGCGATTGACTAATCCTGTTTGCAATATTTTAGAGAGAATTGGACATAAACATATATTAGCGCTTATGTTAACCGCTGGTTTCATTTTGGGCGGTATAGTTGAACTTAGCTCAGCCGTAGCATTAGTTCCAACAAACAAAGCATTCACGTCAGTTGAAGAATTTGCACAGTATGTTGAAAACACCAGTTACATTACACGATTGTGTCATCCACCAGAAAATGATACAAATTTGGAGCCACATGTTGTACTTTCAATTCCACATATTGAGGTAAAAACGTATTTTTCGTACAAAACTGGAACTTGTTATAACATTTTTAGCACTTTTTTTTAGATTCCATTATCGATAAGCGAGGAAACGGAATCAATTTTGCGAGAAGCTTTTATGTGGGGATGTTTCATCTCCCCATTGGGTGCCAGTCGAATTGCTGTTCGCGTCGGTGCGGAACAATTGTTTGGTTACGCCATTTTAGGTGCTGGTATAGCCGCGGCCTTAGTACCAGCCGCCTGGCTAACACCAGCCCATGTTGCTTTGCGTATATTTCAGGGTTGTTGTATTGGGGCGACATGGCCAACGGCTCATATGATGGCAGTATCTTGGATTGATTCAAAATATATGAGTACTTTCGTATCTTGTTATACAGGTAATTTTTACTGACCATACTGATCCAGAGACAAAAGGAGGTTAATAATAAAATGTATGGTTTTAGCTGTTAACTTAGGATACGCAATTGTTGGCTATTTTGGAATACCTTTGGTAACAAATTTTGGCAGGGATTCGTTGTGTTACGTAATATGTTTGGCGATATTTTTATGGTTTTTTGTCTGGTGGCGTTTTGTAGAAGTTAGTCTAGCATTTAAAATTCCGAATGAAAAAGTAAGTTTTGTGTAGAACAATTGAGGAGCTGGGTGGAAAAAGGGCGTAAGTCGCTTTACGCCCTTTTTCCTTTGAATTGATTTTCTAACTCTTTAGAGTGTCCGGAAATCGACCGGAAATCAATTAATGCCCCTACGCTACGATAATAATTTGAAGCGTATAAGCCATGTTTGCAAAAAATTAAATGTATAATTAGTAACTCACAACTAAGAATGAATTTTTACAGTACATGACACATAATAGCCTTTAAAAGATATTTCTGGTCCTATGATGTACAGTATGATACAGAAAAAAAAAAGAAAAAATCTAAATTTATTTTTTGGGGCACTTAGCTGTGATTCTGTATTTTAAATTAACTTTCACTTCTAAACAACTTTTCAAATTATATTTTCTTATATTTTCATTAATTATAGTACTTTACTCTTAAGCCATATTTACATTTTTAAGCCCACCCTCGATACAACCAGATATATCCAAATTTCTGTGGGTGCTTTTTTAGCCTAAGACCAATACTAACTTTTATCAAGAATAAAATTTTCTAAAAAATTTGATATAAAATAGTTTTCCACATATAACCAACTTTCAAGCGGACACTGTACAAGTATACATATAAATATTCATGAAATTAACATGAAGCAAATGTTTTGGTTTAGAATTTAATAAATGTGCTGACAAAGTTTAATTAGAATTTCAGACAAAGGAAACAGAACTTATGTTTTTGTTCAATCAAAATTTTATCTGCAAAAAGGGCGTAACTCATACTTCGGAAAAATTAAAAAAATTATGCAATAACAACCGATATTTACTGTCTTTTTAATCTTAATGCATAGTGTATTATTAGTGCTACCAATTGTATAACACGACAATTACCAGTTTTTCAGTCTTCACCTTCATACTAGGCACCCAAACTTTGAAATGATCTTTTCTCAAAACGGTATTTCTGTACTTACGCCCTTTTTCCACCCAGCTCCTCAATTATTTTACTCAAAATGTATCTTAAAACTTTCATTGCCGATCACGCGATATCGCGTGATATGCTACTTTATTATATGGTCAATGACGCATTATCGCGTGACAAATATAAGAACCTACTCATTTAGTATAAAATATTTGGCCATCTCACAAAGTCTATATTTTTAGCTTGGCAATGAAAGTGTTAAGGCAATTAATTTTTGTAGGTCCGTAGCGCAATTCCATGGCGACACTTTTTAATATCTCCACCTGTATGGGCTTGTGGATTAGCTGTATTGGGAAGTCAGTGGGCAGACGCTACATTAATGTTAGGCGTACTGAAATACTTGAAATTTGTATATGGTTTCACTACAGGGCAGGTAAGTAATCATAAGTGAATAAAACTGTAAGCTGTAAACTTTGCAACTTATGTTGCGAAAGTGAGTTTCTTTGTTTATTCGTTTCGCTTTCACGTCTCGACAGCTTACGTAGAGGTAGCTGGGAAACAGAGAATAACAGACTACTATTTACCTTGAAAAGAATGTCTCAATCCCGAGGGGAGAGTCGAGCGTTAAAAACTAGTCCATTTCATTTCATTTTTTAAAAAATGTTATAGCTTTTTTCACATTTAATAAAAAGAAAAAGAAACTGTTCCAAGAATGTAATATCAAAATTATTATTTTTAAGAATGATGTGCTCGCTACTGTCCCTCATATTGGCTATTTTTGTGCGGCCATATCTTTTGGAATTTTGGCTGATCATGTAAGAGATATGAAAATTGTTTCGACAACTACAACAAGAAAGTTATTTGTTTATGTCTGTAAGTTTTTTCATAGATTATCAAAAATAATTTGACTTCAACAGGAGAATGGAGATAGTAGTTTATTTTCCAAATATGGACCAAATTCTCAATGGATCTCTTAAAAAATTAATACAGCAGAACTTCTGAGAGTGTGAACTTCCCAGAGTGTGACTTCACACATACATACTCACGAGATAACAAATACAATACGTAGTTATTTGCATATGTGTATGTAAGTTTGATGCAAACAACAAAAAACAGTGGCGGCTTTAATAATTAAAATTAAAAATATTTTAAAACAAAATAAAATTTTTTTAAACTTTATTTACAGTGGACGTGTAATGGTACGTATTCCGACTTAGTAGTGACGTCAGCGACTTACAAGTAAAGGTCCCGAGGCCGGACCTATCGATTTCGATGAAACTTAAATATATTGTAGAACACTAAAAACTAAGGCACACGTATTTTTTTTTATCTGCGGAAAAACGGTTTGAAGGGGTGAAATCGCCCTCCAAAAATTGGGGTAAAAATTTAATTTTTCAAATATCTCGAAAACAGTAAGAGATAGAGCAAAAGTTTAAATTGGCGATATTGCTCTTTTTTAAAGAGCTATCTATTGATATGCAATTTGTTCATATTACATCAACAGGGGTGGTTGGGGGTTAAAATTTGGGGGTTAATTTTGCAAAAAGGGGGTGAAAAATAAACAATATAAACATTTTGTTTACAGATTTGAAATCTACGTCAAAAAATCTAATTGACCTATTTTTGCTCAATGCCCTAATATTAAGTCTAGGGGTAGTTAACTAGAGGGTGACTATGTCGAATAGTCGTACAATTTGAGGATTTCAAGAAGTTCTTCTTCATGGAAAATAGTTTAAGACAATTAGAATAACGTAGAAATGAAATTCTCGAATTCAAAATTGAGTTTGAGCAACATTGGAGGGGGGGTGAGTCACCCTCTTAAATTACATACTAGTTTATATACACTAATTTTTGCTATTAACACACTGATAGTGGGTAAAGTAATGTTACAATAAGTGGTTCTGAAGTTGGACTATCATATGTAATGACTTTATTAAGTTTGTTTTTTAATGGATATTATAGTTTTCCTTATCGAAAATTATCGATACCGAAAATTACATAACCTAACCTAAAATAACGAAACCTAATAAAAACCTTACATACGATAGTCTAACTTCAGAACCATCTATTGTGACATTATTACCCCGTGTCAGTGTGTTAATTGCAAAAATTAGTGTATGTAAACTAGTATGTAATTTAAGAGGGTGATTCATCCCCTCTCCAATGTTGCTCAAACTCAATTTTGAATTCGAGAATTTCATTTCTACGTTATTCTAATTGTCTTAAGCTATTTTCCATGAAGAAAAACTTCTTGAAATACCCAAATAGTACGATTATTCGACATAGTCACCCTCTAGTTAACTACCCCTAGACTTAATATTAGGATATTAAGCAAAAACAGGTCAATTAGATTTTTTGACGTAGATTTCAAATCTGTAAGCAAAATTTTTATATTGTTTATTTTTCACCCCCTTTTTGCAAAATTAACCCCCAAATTTTAACCCCCAACCACCCCTGTTGATGTAATTTGAACAAATTGCATATCAATAGATAGCTCTTTAAAAAAGAGTAATATCGCCAATTTAAACTTTTGCTCTATCTCTTACTGTTTTCGAGATATTTGAAAAATTAAATTTTTACCCCAATTTTTGGAGGGCGATTTCACCCCTTCAAACCGTTTTTCCGCAGATAAAAAAAAATACGTGTCCCTTAGTTTTTAGTGTTCTACAATATATTTAAGTTTCATCAAAATCGATAGGTCCGGCCTCGGGACCTTTACTTGTTAGTGGGGTTCTCCTCTCACAGATATGTTATCGTTTATCTGTGTTGGTGAAAATTTATGTACCAAGCCAAAGTTAGGGCCATAGGTACCATTGTCATAAAATATTAAAATTTTATTGCATATATATATAAGTATATATTATTCTGCATACGTAAGATGCAAAATGCAAATGCAAATTTAGTAACGTAAAATTCTAGAATATTCTAATCGTCAACTAGCAGAAATGTCAAAAAACAGACTTCACTATTGAATTAATCACTAAAAATTCGATTAAGCAGCACAGTTTGGCAAAAATTCTAGAATTTTCTATTTGTCAACTAGCAAAGATATCGAAAAATCAATTACAGCAATTAATTGGTCATTGAAAAAGAGGCCAAATAGCATAACTTGACAACTGTTCTGGAATATTCTATTGGTCAGCTAGCAAAGATATCCAAAACAGTCGTCGCCATTGAATTAGTTACCTAAAAAGAAACCAAATAGCTTATTGGGAAATGTTCTAGAATATTATATTTGTTAACTAACAAAGATATTGAAAAATCGATTGCACCATTTAATTGTCTAACCAAAATTAAACTAATATAAACTAAGTGTCCCATTTTGGCAAACATTCTAGAACGATCTGTTTAGCCAGAATAGAATATTCTAGAACATTTATCAAAATGTGATGTTTCGTCTTTTTTCGGATGACCAATTAAATGGTGCAACCGGTTTTTCAATATCTTTGTTAGTTGACGAATAGAACATTCTAGAATTTTTGTCAAATTGCGCTGCTTAATTTAATTTTTAGTAACTAGTTCAACAGTGAAGTCTGTTATTTGATATCTCGGCTAGTTGACGAGTAGAATATTCTAGAATTTTTGCCAGCTCTCACTATTTGGCGTCTCCTACGCTGACGAATTCGATGATGAAGTTGATTTTTCGACATCTTTGCTAGTTTTCTAAAAGTCGTCACTTATATTCATTAATATAACATTCAATTTCGTTTATTTTTACTAAGTGAAATATCGTTATTTTTGATATCGATAATTTTCGATAATGAAAACCACGTTTTAATAGTCGCAATGTGTTCGGAATACCCACAACTTGCTTCGCTTAAGCCTTCAAAAATTTCGTTATTTTTTCGCTGCGACGCACCGTTTACGAGATATTTACGATTGAAAGTTTGCAGTTACGAAAGTTAGCGAAAACTAATTTTTGGAAAAATTTTCTATTGCTGACTAACTCAATGACACTAATGCAGCCTAAAGTAACCAATTATAATTAATTTATGGAACATAACTCGGTATCGATAATTTTCGATAACGAAAAATAGGTTTTGATAGTTGCAATGTGTTTGGAATACCCACAACTTGCTTCGCTTAAGCTTTCAAAAATTTCGTTATTTTTTCGCTACGACGCTCCGTTTACGAGATATTTACGATCAAAGTTTTCGATAATTACAAGTATTTATCATTTAAAAGCAAACATAATAAGGTCATTTACCTTAATAATTTAGGTAATCCAAATTCGGAAGTACTTGTATTGTGGTAATATTCACATATTGACATATTAGTAGATAGCTTTTTTAAAAAGCAACATAGCATACTTGTGCTTTATTTTATCTGTCTCTCACCTTTTTTGGGATACATATTTGAAAAATTCAATTTTTACCCTAATTTTTAAAGAGCGATTTCATTCTTTCTAACCGTTTTTCCGCAGGTATAAAAAATACGTGTCGCTTATTTCTTACTGTTCTATAACATATTCGTTTCAATAGCGAGTAAATCAATCGACTACAAAGTTAAGTTAACTAATAGTAAACTAAAGTAATCCAAACACAAATTCTAATTAAATGACATTTTTATAATATAAATTTTTGCGAGCCGCCAATGTGTGTCTCGATAAGTGTGACTTTCATGTGTGTGTCCGGACTATGTCACACTTTAAGAAGTTCGGGTGTACTACCGTCCTAAATCTCCCATTGAAGTCGAATAATTTCGGGTTTAAAGTTAAAAGTTACTCTAAATATAAATTAAAAAATATATTAATAGCACATTTCCTTCCTGCTGCCGTGATTTTTGTCCTGGGATACACAGGATGTGATCCTACTGCACCAGCAGCCATGTATACAGCCGCTTTAACATTAACTGCAGCGACCCCTGCCGGGGCATATGCTAGTGCCGTAGATCTTGCTCCAGAATTTGCAGGTAGTACAACAATGTATTATAAATATTTCAAAATAACTTGAATTTTCGAATTTTCATTTTCAATTTAGGTACAATATTTGGACTTTGTACAACATTAGGGGCAGCTGGACTCTTGGCCGCTAACTATGTCGTAAGAGAAGGTTTACATGGATCGGTAAATAAATTATTACGGTTACTAAAACATGAAAAATTACTCTTCGATAAAATTCTGTTACTTAAGTTTGCAGGATGGTGGAGACTAGTTTTTGGTATTACATCAGCGGAACTATTTTTAACAGCAACCGTATTTTTAAGTATTGGACGTGGTTGCGCTCAAAGTTGGAGTTCACATTATAGTCCGAAAAAACCGCCCGCGGAATTACTTAATCCGAGATTTTCTGTGGCAACGGCTCGGAGTGCTTCACCCGTCGCAAGAACAAATGATTCTATTATTGTCGATGAAATTAATTCATCCAGAAGAGAATCTCGGAACAATTCATCCAGAAGAGAATCTCGAAATACTCAGGAACAAGATAATAACAATAGTTAAAAATTCATACTCTATGTGCTATTAAAACAATCTCTTTTTAGTTTTATTTGATAAGAATCAACTCTAGTTTTTAGTGTAGTGAGATTTTTTAATAAAATTTTAAGACAAATAATTTCTTTATAACGAATCCTAAGGACTCCTTCACCCGATTTTTCTTAAGTGCAATATCTGCCGTTTTTCTATTCAGTGCCTTCATCTAATAAGGTTCCAATTTCTCTTAAAATCTTGCTAATAATGCTAAGAAAATTCATTTACATTTTTTTGGAAATGATTTAAGTAGAATTTTTGGTTGAACTAGGATAATTTGGGTAACTTTTCGTTTTTAAAAGCTTTTATTTAACTTGATATGTTAGTATGTTGGTTTAGATCAAATCTTGGAATCAAAATTTGGATAGGTTCTAATCGAGCTAGAGGTTTCAAATTTTACATACGTGTCTAACCTTGATGACAATGAAATATTGTATAATTAGTTTTGTCCTATATTTTCCCCCAAAAAAATTATTGATTTTTAGTCCTGTGCAACTTTTTGACATTTAGAATTGTCAAATATTGAGCATTGATTTTACATTGCAATTTTTTGTTTCCATAGTTATGCTTGATTAAGGTAAATTAATCGATTAAAATATAGGTAAAAAATTACTTCTTTAATTTTTTTTTCAAATTAATTGTAATTAGACTAAAAAGTAGAAAATAAATTAAAGTAAAAAAATGTTTTTTAAGAAAAAGCTTTTATTTAAATATGGGCAAAAAGAAATAAAATAGCCTTTGAGTGAAGTTTGAAGCAATATGCAACATAATTTATAAAAGCTTGAGGCGTTTAATTAAGTTTGGCAACTACTGAAATGTAAAATAGCTCTTATATCCACAACAGAAATAACAAATGATAACGCCTCAAGCTTTTATAAATTATGTTGCATATTGCTTCAAACTTCACTCAAAGGCTATTTTATTTCTTTTTGCCCATATTTAAATAAAAGCTTTTTCTTAAAAAACATTTTTTTACTTTAATTTTTTTATAAAAATAACGAAATTCTTATAAGAAATTTCTAAAGTTTCGTCAATGACTTTGAAAATGTATAATTTGTTTCCAGTTTCATCATTCGATCATTTTATTTAATGTTTTTAAGGCATTGAAAAAAATTAAAAGTCATACTCGTATTCAGAGGCGTAACTACAATTTTTACGCCCTTAATTTCCTCAAAAATACCAGTGACGAGTAAAAAAAAAATTTTTTTATAAGTAATGGGTCCTGAAAACTATCACTTTTCAATAAAAAAATTATTCTTCGTTCTTCCGGCGATATTTTCCCTGTTGTGCCCATTTCTGTCAAGTGCTTTGGAACGACCGCTTCACCTGCTCCTCTGTTCACATTACTTAGCAAAAATCAAAGTTAGTGGTATTAATTAAATTTGCTTTATTTACAAATATTCAATACTGATTTTCAGGAATCACTCATAAATTTAAAAAAATAAACAAAATTTTTTATAAAAAAGTAAGTAGTTATAAATTAATTAAACTTGATAATTAAAGTTTTTTTTTTTTAATTTTATAAAATTTAAAATTTATTACAATGGAAAATTTTCTTCAATTTTTCTTTTAAAAATATTTAAAAATGAGAGAATGGTTTACGTTTATATTATGACATAGATTAATTTATGAAAAATTAAATAAAAATAAATCTATTTGTTTCAATTTACATTACAAAAATATTTATCTAATTATCAATTTTGTAATTAAATTGTTTTCGCATTATTAAAACATATAAATAAATCATATACAAGAAATGATTGCTTAAATTTGATCCTCAGTACAGATAAAAAAGACAAAATACATTTACATCACATTTTAGCGTTTTATTCTTGGGAAAAAAATTATATTATAAAATGAAGTGTGTTATAGATCGTTATAACACATTTTACCTTACATAATTAATTCCCACAGTCGTCCATTGTTACAAAACACACATCAAAAAAAATAAATAAAATTATTATTTCATAACACGGTTTGTTGTCTATTTTGTAAATTCTTAATTGTACTGTCAATTTATTGTTAATTTATTATTCGTAGTATTCCATATCTTCATTAGGATCCTGATAGCGTTTATTCCTTGATGTTGTCTTTTGAATTCGTTCTTTTTCCTCACCGATAATTTTAACATTCCTCACCGGTGTGTGTTGCTCCTTTCTTGTAATCGCTTTAGTGGGTGCACTTGCGATTGCTTCCATTTGATTTGTTGCAGCCAATTCGGAATGAATTGCTAATTGTAACATTCGTAATAGTAACATTTCACGTATTTCCGGTGGTAAATATTCGGTTTGTTGATTTTCGTAAGCGGGCGCCGGTTGATATTGATAACGTCGTCGAATATTACTGGCTGAATATCGTGGATCATAACGTGATCCTTCATATCCTGATTGATATCCTGGTAAATATTCACGATTTCGTACGAGAGGTTGCGTGTTTTGCGGTTCAAAATATACCGGTCCATAAGGTGCGCGGGTAACAGATACGGGAATTGGTGTAGGGTAATACTGAGCTTGTTGATATCGTGGATTGAATATTTCCAAATTTGGATTCTGCTGGTACGCTAGTTGTGCTAGTTGTTGAAGTTTACTTTGTACGTAAATTAGTTGATTAAGAAGGCGTTGAAAATCGCGATTTGTTACTGGAGGTTGAATATCTTCGGAAATGATATTTGAAATATCGTTTGTAGGGTAGTTTCGGTAATTTTGTGGAGGGACTGGAATCGGAACTGGTACCGGGACTGGTATTGGATTCTGATAATTTTGATCATTATAGTCAGGACTGCTGTACGCTATTTGTTGTGGAAGCGGATGCACTTTTCGTATTCGATTCGTAGTTGGTGATGGAGTTGGGGGAAATTGTAATGGTCCATTCTGAGATGGACTTTCACGTAGATATTGATCATTATCCTGGGGTGAACTGTAAGTATTCTCTGGGACGGCAATTTCCATCTGAGGACCAACTTCACGCAAATACTCACGGTTTCTTAATATATTACTTGGACTTGCTCTGATTCTAGCAAATGTCACAGGTCGATGGTGGATTGGTGATTCAGAATATTCTGGGACCGGTATGACTGGAACGGTTTCTTGTGTTTGATAGGGTTCTTCCGTAGTGGGAGGTTGCGTCGATGGAGCTTCCACCAATGGATCCTGACGGTTACGTATGAGATGTCGTTGATATCCGTTAGGCAAAAAATGATTATTGCGAAGATTAGCCTGCCTGGGAATCTGTGCCGAAACACTGCGAGTACTTTGAGTGGTTGTGAAAAGGGGTCGCTGCGTGCCAGTCGTTACAGAACTTCCATAAATATCAGTTACGTCGCCACCGCCATTGGACTGTTGATAATTGAGCACGTGTTGATGTGGATCAAAATTGGTTTCTTTTTCTTGCGTTAATTGTCTGCGAAAAGTGTTACTACGATGTGATTTTGCAGTTTCTTGATTATCTCGATCAGAATATTGGTGACTTTCCAATATGGGCCTGGATGTTGAAGAAGTAATTTGCGATTCTGTCGACGATTTAGATGTGTCCGACGGCAATTGTCTTGCAGTTATGAATCGACGTATTTGATTGGCTTCAGTGACTGGTTTAACTGTTGTACTATCTGTAACTTGAGCTGGCCTTATTAATTGACCCTCAATTTTACCATGATTTTGAGGTGGTATAGTGGATCTGATAAACATGCCATTTTGTAGAACCGGTCTTGTATGTGGACTGGATGGCATTATAATTTTTGGGGTGGTCGATGGAATGGACGTAGCAAATACTAATTTTGGTGGTAATGTTGAAGATGTTTTGTTGGAGGTGTCCACTGACGGGGAAGTGGTAGATGTTGGTTTTTTCCTTGGAATTGATTGTATCACATTTGACCTGGTGGTTGAAATTTGTGGATATATTAAAGATGATGATGGTCGCCTTGTTGTTTGAGTTTTATTAGTTTTTAACGGTGCCGCTTCATCTAAAACCTCAACTGATGTTGAACTATCCGATGTGGTATTATTATCATTTGCAATGTATGATATACGTTTAATAACTCCATTGTGATCTACAAATCCCACTGTGCCCTTAATATTTCCAAGGACATCGCGACTTTCATATTTAAATGTACCATCGTCAGCTTCGTAGCCAAATGTATATGTCCCATCTTCATTTAGTTTACTTATTTGCTTTATAATTGTTTTATCATCTTTCGTTTCCGTTGCCACCAATGGATCTTTGTCATCGTCTTTCGACGTTAAAAAATCATCTTCACCCGATGTTACTAAACAAAGGCAAGATAATATCAGTAGAATACACCAGGTCGATACCTTTAACAAAAAAAAAGAAAAATTAGTAATTAATTACTTTAAAAATTGATAATTTATGAGATACAAATAAAATATTAGAACTACGTTATTAAGTAATTTTAAATTTAATTAATGAAAGAAGGTTATTTTAATGATACAATCTATTTTCACACTTTATCAATGAACAAAATATAATTAATTGAGCCACCTTGCCGAAATTAAAATTACGGTTTTATTTTTAATTAAACTAAATTAAATTGGCAAATTTAGATTACCCCTTTTTTATACAGAACTGGCTGCGCTCTGCGGTTTCACCCGCGTATAATTATCTTAATTATCGATCAAATAATTTTTAAATCAAATATATTCATAAATTCTACACAAAATCAATTCCTTATAGTGTTTCACTACGCTCATTAAACACACTTAAAAAGGATAAGGTCAACCGGAAGTTGTTATTGACTCATTACCGAGGCAGCAAGTACTGTGAGGAGTTGGAAACGTAAGCTTCGACCGTTAATACCACCATTTTTTGGGAGATTAAATTTGTGGAAATAAATGTTTTCACCAACCAATAAATGTTTTCATTTTACATAAATTATAACGTTAGGAGCCGACTTTCAAGTTTTACCTCATTATCAAGAAGAATAGATATAATTGAACATTTTATATTGACGATATGTGGTGCCAAATAGCAAAGAAAAATTTTTTGACATTTTCTAATATGGATTTTCGCACAGTAAATTAATACTAATTATTAAGTTTATTAGTTTGTTTGCAGGATTTTTGTTATTTGAGAAGGATTCCTTTACAACTAAAAAGGTGAATATTTAAGCAGGAAATGAAAAAAACAGTTGCTTTTTGTTGCCCAAAAATCTTAAAGTTGGGGAAATTTATTTTAATGATCTGGCACCAGGCCCGGATCTAAGGTGGGGGGGGGGCAAACCGGGGCCCTTGCCCCGGGCGTCAGTTTCAGAGGGCGCCAAAATCATACTAGGTCGGTCTATATCAAATGGTCTAAAAAAAAAGTTGGTTGCTCGACCATTTTACAAAAAATTAATATTTTTCTAGTTGTTTCTATTATATTTGAAGTATTGAGAACAATTCTTAAAAAAAAAATTATCTTGAACCGTTTAAGCGTGATAGCCATTTCTGTTTTCCAATTTGCACTGATTTTTGTGTTCGCAGCCATTTATGCCAATGCACATATTTCATAAACCGTTCATCCTAAAAGGTTGAAATAAAAACCATTTTAAAGGTAATAAATGTCTCTTTATTTTAAGTGGTGTCCATATTTAACCTATTTTCGTCTCTTCCATAAGAAAACATTTCTTTTCTTATAGAAGGAATGTCTTAAACCTCTTAGTATTTTTTATGAGAATAGCTGTATACGGGTATAACTACCCATTATGAAACAAATACACACTATTTCAATTGTGAAACTTGTATCCTTTAATTTTTATAAACTTCCGAAAACTGTTTTTTTTCTAAATTTTTGAATTTTGCGCCGCTGTATCTCTGATGGGGCTGGTGATAAAAATTTGAAATTTGCACAACTTATAGTGCTTTCGGAGTAGATTTATTAAAATAAAAAAATCTACTTTTACCTATATTGATCCTTTACAAAACCCTCGAGTTTTATAAAGGACTTATATACTTATGAGTTTTTTTGAAAATTTATGTCAAACGTTGGAGAGGAGGGCGCCATTTTCAAGTTTTGCCCCGGTTCTAAAAAATCGTAGATCCGGGGCTGTCTGGCACAACACAATATATTACGCCTTCCAAATCTAACGTACAAATTCAAGAGTCAAAGACACTTCAAGAAAGGAAAAAATACCCCAAAGTAATAATTTTTTTCTTTTTATCATAAAAAAATAGTTAATTTTTTTGTTAATGAGGAAAATTAATGTTTAAAAACTTATTACTTGTGATACTGACCTTAAAATCCGCAGATCACACTTACACACTTTTTTCTTTTTCCGTTTATCTAATTTACAAATTTTCTGACTCACATATCCTTAAGGTACCATCACAATGTGACCGGCCGAAAAATAGTCAATTTTCGCAATTTTTTTCGGATGGATAGGATAGGGGAATGGGGATGAATTTTTTTTACGATTAATACTACTATTTAACAATACAAAAATATATTTTTTATTCATTTTTATTTATTTTTTATAATTATTATAATTGTTTGAAAAAATTCTCTTTAAAAAAGGGCTTATATTGGTGCCCACGATTGCGGCCGCAGTTTTCATCCGAAAAAAAAAAATCAAATAGATTATCAATCTGTAGGTAAGCCGCTATGTACCTATGTAACTTTTTCTTTTTTTGAAATTTGAAAAAATGGTGACGGTTTGAATCAAAAATACAAACTTTAGGCCTCTTTTTAATAGTTTTCCGTGTGAAAAACAGGAAAATTTCAAAAAAAAAGCTTCCATAGGAACATGGAGAATGGAATATAGAATATTTTATCAAAATTTCAAACTTATAGCTTGGAAACTTTCCTTCTGAGAGTTGGATACCTTTTTTAAAAAGAGCATTTCGAGGCATACGCGTTTAAAGTTAAAAATTGTTTCAAATCATTGTTTCAACAAAAATGTGATACTGTGGTGATAACAATTGATCTTATACGTTCACTGGTTATGGAGAGACTGAATGTAACTAGTGGTATAACATCCCGCCAAAAGGCACCAAGGCATCCACAGAGTTTTATATTTAGACTGAATCCATTGATCCGTGGTCGTAGCGACCGTAATAATTCGAATTTCAATTTGAAATTTTGAGAGAACATGCACAACTGTATGTACTTTACGATAAGATGAATTAATTTTTTCAAAATTCTACACTATGATGGTACCTTAACAACTGAAAAATGGTATGAAACGGAATATGGTGTGAACGCTGGGAACAAATCTCAAATTTTCGCTATCAATTAACACAGATATTGTTTTTACGGTTCAAGATGCCTATAGCCATTAAAATACATTAAATAATAAATTGTTTTTTTAGACGAATTTGATACAACTACCTACAGGGGCGGATTTACCCTGTGCAGGCCCCGGGGCACTTCTAATGTGGTCCCTGAATACTCCACATGTAGAGGCTCCCGAGTACTTTTGTGAAAGCCCCCTTGGAGAGCTACCAAAATTGGCGAGCAAAAAAAAAAAAAAAAAACGAAAAATCGCTGATCTTCCCTTTCTATTCCTTAATTGAGATTTTATTTGATTTTGTGGAGGCCCCTATTGTGTGGAGGCCCCTATTGTGTGGGGGCCCCGACGCTCGTGTCCCAAGTGCCCTTATGTAAATCCAGCTCTGACTACATACATGTGAAAGTAGACAATTTTGAAAATTTTAAAAACCATGCAGGGACAACTGTCGTTTCTTACATCGTGAGAAATATTTTTTATCGAAAAATGGAGGGGTATCGATATGCTAAGAAAATTAACCCCAATATGACAAAAAATAACTATATTTTTTTATATTTCTTATTATTTTAGTAAAATACAGGACCCTAAATTAACGCTACAATAATTTAAAACAACTATGTTTTCTTCACAAGAAAAATCGACAAACTATGGTCAAAATGGTTTTTTTTTTTTAAATTGTCCCCTATTTCTACTATATCGAGTTTATTTAGACATGAGCGCATTTTTTTAGTATTTTAATTTTATTTTTATATTTGTTGACGTCTAAAGAATAACATATAAAAAAATCATAATACTAAAAAAATTCGCCAATGTCTAAAAAAAAGTTTGTGTATTTTTCTAAGATAATGAGAAATATGAAAAAAAATATAATTAAATTTTTTGTCATATTATGGATTCAATTTTCTTAGCTTATCGATACCCCTGCTTTCCTTTCTTATGTAATTTTTTCTCCGCTTTTAAATGGTGTAAAAAAGTTTCACAAAAAATTTTGAATAAGTGCAAATTTCGGCAAAAAAATAATTTTTTGCAAGAACAAAAACCATGTTCCTGGCATCCGAAGTGTCTGGCTGAAGAACTCATCCAAGCGTATGGGACTTCCAATGTTTTCACCAAATTTCATAACTATTGGACACTTCATTCGAGAGTTATCGCGCGGACACATATATATATATATATATATATATATATATATATATATATATATATATATATATGTATATATATATATATATATATATATATATATATATATATATATATATATATATATATAGTCGACTCTCGTTAATTCGAAACTCGAGGGCAGAGGCGAAGCGACGGGGGTGCAAGGGGGTCTATCATGCACCGGGCGCCACTCGTAGAGGGGCGCCAAATGTACGCCAAAGAGAGGTGTCAAATGTGCCCCAAAGGGTGGCAGGTCTTTGGGGGCGCCAAAAAATGAGGTATGTGAGGTTTTTTTTGCTCGTCATTTGTTTTTTGGGAGGAAAAAGGCAATATTTTTTCTACAGGAGCGCCATTTTTTGACTCTGTCTCGGACGCTATTTAGGCTAGACCCGGCTCTGAGGGGCGCTAATAAAGTGTCGTGCCCTGGGCGCCGGTTATGTTCACTACGCCACTGCTCGAGGGACTCTTAAAATATTACGAATTATAGAGAGGTTCGAATTATCGCAGGTAACAATTTTAATTTTTTAAGCATTTGCGATGAATGAACTTGAACTTGTCTCAAAATGTACTTACAATCTTTCTGTCTATTTCTCTCTGTAACTTTGAATTGTCGAGTGTTTGACGCCGATGAGTTCGAATTAACGGGTCAATTTGGTACGTAGCAATGATTTTTTCGTTCGAATTACCAAGTGTATAAAAATGTATTGTTTTAGTTGGAAATATAAACAGATTTTGTAGGGAACTCGTGATACCTTTGAATTATAGAGAGTTTCGAGTTATCGCAGGTTTGAACACACACACACATATATATATATATATATATATATATATATATATATATATATATATATATATATATATATATATATCACTACTCCAATTAAGGGAGCAGAATATATATATATATATATATATATATATATATATATATATATATATATATATATATATATATATATATATATCACTACTACAATTAAGGGAGCAGAAATAAATTGTTAAATTTTTAGTGATTTTTGAAGGGCTGTATTTACGTGAAAAATGGTCATATCGAGATGTTTAAAAAAGCATTTTGAAGCCCCAAGATTCTAGTTTTCAGATCTTTCGTCCAAAAATTTGTGGAAAAATTTGAAAAAAAAATTGAATTTTTCATTCAATTTTGTTCCTTTATTTTTTAATTCTGAAATTTTGAACAAACGGTTTAGGAAAACCATTCGATAGATCGATCTGCCGATTTACAGGGCTATTGGGGGTGCACTGAGGTATAAAAATTCGTACAAACATTAGACTCCCCATCAATATTCGCAGGGATGCCGACGATTTTTCGCAACAAGGAAAAAAGTCCCTTTTTTTCACATTTTCAGATTAAAATTAATATTAAAATATTCCAAAACTGCCCTTCAATTATCTGTCCCATCACTGGTTACAGAGATATCGATGGTTAAAGCAAAAACGATCCTTTTTTATTCAAAGTTGGATACCTCCGGAACAAATCAACGTAGAGAAAAATTTTAAAAAGGAATTTGAAACTGAATAAACAGGCTATCACGTCAATACCACGGTTTTACTGTAAAAAAATTTTTCAAGCCCGTAGGCCAAAAAAAAAAGAGCAAAAATTTGGAAAAACTTTTTTTGTCTTATTCCTTATAATTGCTCGATAACTGTCACTCCTAAAAATTTTTGGATGAAAGATCTGAAAACTAGAATCTTGGGGCTTCAAAACGCTTTTTTGGACATCTCGATACGACCATTTTTCAGGTAAATACAGCTCTTCAAAAATCACTAAAAAATGAACAATAGTAGTATATATATATATATATATATATATATATATATATATATATATATATATATATATATATATATATATATATATATATATATATAATATATATGTATATACATATTAATAAAAATATATAAATATATATAGATAAAAATTATATATATATATATATATATATAATATATATATATATATATATATAAATTTTAGTGAATAGTATTTTTGGTTTCTAGGGACCTCAAAACAAATTTCTGCCATAGTCCCGGGCTCAAGTCGCGTCATGATAGTGGTTGTAATAGCTGAATTCCATTCTGGAAATTCGCTAAAAGTATAAAGCGACTTACTTATGCATTTGCTAATCCTTTAATGTGTCTACTTAAAGCAAAAAATTTTTACAGGAAATCAATAAATGCCCCTACATCACGATAATATAATTTAAAGCGTATATGCCATTTTCTAATTAATAACAATTCATAACTAAGAATTAATTTCTCCAGTACCTCATAGATAATATGTAGACTTTAAAAGGTATTTCTGATCCTACGGTGTACAGTGAGATCCAAAAAAAAAAATTATTTTTTGGAACAGTTAGTTGTGAGAGTCTTTATTTTGAGTTAACTTTCACTTCTAAATAAGTTTTTCAAATTACATTTTCTTCAATTTTCATTAATTATGGGACTTTACCCTTAAGCCATATTTATATTTTTAAGCCCACCCTCGATACAATCAGATATATGCAAAATGGGCGTAAGTCATAGGGTCAGTTGGGATAATTAGGGTATATTGTTTACCGTTTTTGAAATCAAAGCTTTCTAGTTTTTTTTTCTATATTCATTTTTTTTGTCATTTTGTTTCACTTTAGCAATATGACTTTCCCCAATAGTTTGATACTACATAATCAAATACTAAACCTCTGTTATTGCCATAGTAAGCATTTGTTTATGTATACCCAAATTACCCCAGGGTTGGGGGAAAGTGAGTATAGTATGTAGTATACATTTAAAAATGGCTTTTCAGACATTACTTACGGTTAGTTTAGGTAATATTAGAAATAAAATAGCACTACAATCGACGTGTAAAAAGCGAACATATTCAATTTTGTACGGTAAAAATATAAAAATTATAATTAATCGTAGAAAATTTAAAGGACAAAATATTGTTTCCGTAATATTAGTTCCGTAAAATTTGTAAAACAGCACAGTAAAAAGTTCCATTGCCGACAAAAACATATTTTTTAATTGTTTTTCATACAAAAATTACCATGCTGTATTATAATATTTGAAATGCTATCTGCTAATAGTAGAAAGAAAAAAATAGAAAGAAGGTTGTGTTTGTTGTGAACGCTGTTGAAATGTACCTCACTCATAGCAAGTCACATAGCCAACCATAGGTTTGGACGACCAACTTGGTCGGACGGGTCGCACCAAGCACCTTGATCCATTAGACTGTGTTACAAGCAGCAAGCAGTATTCAATACACTGTGTTAGAGGAAGGGGATGTCACCGTTTAATTCATTAATTTTAATTGTTACTTCACTATCTTTAGTATTAGAATATATTGTTGGCAATCATTTTTGTATGCATCATAAAGTTCTTACAGGTTCGAAGTTTTTACAGGTACCGCCCAAGCAACATAAGGTTGCGGGTCAGATGCGCAAATGAAAGAGTACGACAACAAGAATTAAACTATAACATATATGCATAAGAGTGTGATAAAAGTTGTGTTAGCACATTAAATTTTACCATGCTAGCACATATTTTTTATTTTGATCGTCGATCGCGCACGCATAATAAGAGAGCATGGTAATTTTTCTGAAATTTTATCTACAAAAATTATATTATTTTTCTCTCCGTGTAGTATCTTCCATTGAAAATAGAGACAGGAAACACTTTTGAAATTTGGCCCACATCCACTCACTCAATATCATCTTTCTCGGGAAATATGTAAAGTTGGCTTGGTTAGTTTACAGACAATCAGTTATTGTACCAAAATTACCCCGTGATATTAAAATGAAATTTATTTAAAATCCTCTTCATGTACCTACACCCGTAAACTTTTTTAAAAAATGTTCCTAAAGGATGTAATATACACATACCTGAATTTGTTAACTGTACTACCACTCTTCTGTGAACTACAAACGGTTAAACAAAGCAAATCAGTTAATCAGGCTTTCAACAGATAAAAAAAAATTTTTTTCAAATCATCAGTGTTGTTACCAAGATAAAATGTTTTGAAGATAGAATATCTAATATTGCAACAAACAATATAATATTATATTAATTTGGCGGTGAAATATTTGGTACTAAATATATATAAAAAAAATATCACTTACACTCAAATTACCCCGACCCACCCTACTTCGAAAAAATACGAAAAGATCTGTAAAGGTAACCGATATTCATTGTTTTTTAATCTTAATACATACATAGTATCTTATTAGTGCTACCAATTGTATAACACGACAATGACAAGTTTTTCTCCTTCATACTGGGCACCCAAACTTTGAAATGATCTTTTCTCAAAACGGTATCTTCAGACTTACGCCCTTTTTCCACCCAGCTCCTCAATCGTTTTAGCGTTTTTCCCGAAGGATATTGTGGAATGCATGCTTCAGTAAGCTTTCCTTTGACACCCTACACCTCCTCTTTAGCCTGCCTAAATTGACCTCCTAAATCAAAATTAAACTTTTTAACGAAGAAATTAAAATTTTGTAAAATTAAAATTTTAAGAAAAATTTTATAAAATATTTTAAACCATGGAAGCGCTGTGTATAAGGTTAAAAACGTTATACACAGCGCTTTCACTGTTCGCTGAATATTATATATTTTGTTATGTAACTAAATAGAAAAATGGCGAAAAAATCTATTAACGTCCCCAGCGCCTCCACCAGCACTATATTAATGATGTTATGACTATGATAACTTGTTATACAGGTAACCCCGAAGAACACGGGTCTCAAAGAACACGGAGACTTTTCTAGTTACACGGTTTCAAACAACACCAGTTTTAAGTAATTCTTTTGAAAAAAATAAAATATCATTGTACTATATAATTATATGATATAAAATTTCACCGGTCTTCGCGAATATATCCGTACGTCTATAATTGGACCACTACACTCTATCCCTGTGTTAAATATCAAATTTTTATGTCGAATAGTTTCAAAGAATTGTTCCATTTTGCCAATTTTTGATCCGAAACTTCATTAAAAAGTCTACATTTATTTATTTGCAAAGAATATAATTTATAATTAAACACTTTTTTAGAGACTCATTTTTGTTTCTATGTATAATCAATTAAAAAACTAATTATTTAATTAACGAAAAAAGCCCTAAAGCACTAATTCAGATACTTTTTTTGGATATATTTACCTGATTTCCATGTATTAACATTTTAATAAAACAGAATCATTAAATCACAATTGAACACTGCGTTACACATTACCCGCGGTCACTTTTGTTGTTTAACTTTGACACACACTGTTCGGATAAATTAGTCATGGGTTCGCTATATAGCCATCGATAACAGGTGTGGGGTGAGACCTTTACCACAAACACCTCGTACACTTGTCTTCAATCGCTTCATTTAATAATATCATTAAATTTGTCTTTAGTTCTGTGAAGGTGAAAGTATGCACATACATTTATCCCCATAATATCGCGACGCAACACGAGATACATTTGGATAAAACAATGGTTTTAATTAAATAACAATCTGCAAATTATAATGCATCTATTAAACAAATGCATTTCTTGATAATTTTTTTTTTTATGACAAAGTAAATTGCATTTCTTGATTTTGATTTTGTTTTGTTGGAGGAATTTACAAAGAGCAGTTTACTTTTATTTGATTTTTGGACAAAAATATATTTTTTATTACTCATGCGGGAGAAGTACTAACTTGGCGCACACATTTCTGTACGCAAAATAGCTGTTTACGCACTGTACTCTTCCCACATAATTTTTCGCGTGTGGAAAGTAACTTTCCATACGCAAATTGACAATAAAACACACAAAAATTAATCAAAACAAGCAAAGCCGCCTCTTGATTTTTCATTTAATAAATATTTCATAATAATTTCTATAGAAACCACCAAGAAAGTAATTTAAACGATATTTAATTCAGAAAAAAAGACGAACACTTAAAATTATTATTTTAAAAAGTAATAAAAATGTCAAAAATAGTAATAATAATAGAAAAAGGTATGTGAAATTCGTAATAAAAAATAGTATGTGCAATTCGTGCGGGAAATTGTCGATTGCCCACTCAAGCAAATGAGCGCACTTACTACGTTCGTGCGCTCAACTGCGATTTCGTGGGCAATCGACAATTTCCCGCACTTATTGCACAATATACTATTCTAGTTTTGCCTTTACATACAGGTGTAGGCTAACACAAACTTTAAATTTAGATAGGAATTAAAGTGACATTTCGATTATTTGACCATTTACATTCACAAATATTATGGTGGCGGCTCTGTGAAATTTTATATTTTAAATGTTTTTTTCTTTTTCCGTTTCGAAACGATAATAAAAAAATTTCGGTACAGTCTCTGAATTTCCTTGATATCATTACAAGATTTACTTGTTACCTTTTAGGGTCTAAACACTGTAGTAAACACGTGGTTAGTTTACCACGTCTTTTAACTTCAAAGTACCTCCATAAAGCTAGCCGTCTCCCCAAAAAAATTTGCAAAATCCCAAAAAACTACTAGATAAAAAATAGGTGTATTTTAGGTGTTATTTAATTAGGTGTGCTAATAAAAAGTTAGGTATTCTTATACCGTATTCGAGAAAACATAAAGAACCAGGGAGACGGCTAGGTTTACGTAAACCTAGCCAAATCGGTAAAAAAGAGTGTTTTAGGTAATTTAAAGTTTGGAAAATTAGTTGTTCTTCTAAAAATTTTGTAAAATGAAAATAAGGAAAAATCATATAAATATTTTAAACCATGGAAGCGCTGTGAATATCGTTAAAAACGTTATACACAGCGCTTCCACTATTTGCTGAATATTATATATTTGAATGAATATTTTTTACCTGAAAAAAAAGGAAGAAAATCGAACAATTTCAAGGCATCGCCACAGATGATTATGCAGGTACTCAATATAATAACAAACTATCACTGTGTATAAATAAGTAAAAAGAAATGTTTGGTTTATTCTGTTTTTACAAATTTTTCGACAATTTTTTGTTATTAGATTTTGAGAGTTTCCACCATTTGTACAATCACGTACTCAATGAATTAAAGAACATTTTCAGTAAGTAATATCCAAAATCTAAAATTATATAATTTACTTTTATATATCTTTCATTTACTATACAGCTGCTTCAAAGTTCAGTTAAGATTTGAACTTTGTACCTATATAGTAAAGTGTAAAAAAAAAAATCTAAAAAACTAGTGCTGTACCCAAATTTTTAGTAATTAAATTGTAGCAAATATATAAGCTTTCAACTTAGTGGACCCCTAGGAATGTTATAGGACATTAAATATTTTTCTTTCCAACTATATAGTATAATGTGTATATAACCTAACAAACAACGGGAGCGCTGTGAAGGAAAATAAATTATTTTTCAAAATTTTTTTACACTTAATTGTTTAACAAAATAGTTAGAAACTTCAGTTAAATGTTTACGGTTTATATTTACACATGGTAATCTAAATTTACAACAATACCCCGAAGGATACGATTAATTGGTTCCGTGTTCTTTGAAACCGTGTTGTTCGAGACTACAAAAGACGAGATTCCACTTCATATGCATTTGTAATGTGTGTGTGTGTAATGTGTATTTATTTCAATTAAAATGAAATGGAAATGGGCATTCATAAGCTCTGAAGTCGATCTATCATAAAATACCTATATGTTTTTTATTATGTTTGTTTTATAAATGATGGTTTACGTTAGCGAGCGCCCATGTACTACGTAGAGGGAGCCAGAATCGAGATACGTAGTTTTATTTGAAACAATGGAACGAATATGAATTTGAATATGAAAATTCAGGAATAATCTTCAATTACTTATGAGGTAATATTTTGGATATTTTGAAATTCGACAAACCTTCCTCAAGCGAATTATGCAACCATGTGGTTACACAGTCTTTGCATTAAAATTCTGCTAGTCCCATTTCGCTCAAATTTTTAGGATATTTTGGGGGTTAGTTTCTAAAATATTGTGCTATTTTTTTTATCATTTAGCCTTTAAGTATTTTGAGTTACAACAATTTTTTATGAACTTTTAGGCGAAAATATAATTTCACGGTAAGGTAAAAGACCCGGTAATTGACCCTGGCCCAGTTTCTGAACTTTTCAACTTTGTTATAAATTAATAAAAAAACTATATTTTAAATAAGAAAAAAAATAAATTCTTAATTTAAAGTAATCTATTCTGTGTCTAATGAACACCATTTTAGAAAGTTTAGAATATATTAACTAAATAAAAAAAATTTTTAAGTTTAAAATGTGTGTAAAAACTATTTTTTTGGTAGTTTCCTAACAGTTTATGTTACAAAGTACTCATTTTGATCTGTGCAATATTCATCATGTAAGTATGAAAACTTAATTAAAAATATATGAGCAGGTTAATATTTGTTTAAAATTTATTTTAAAATATTTATAAAATACCTTAGAATGATTTTTATTATTGAAATAGGAGGGTCAATTACTAGGCTCACTTCTAAAGTGGTATGGCCCAATTAAATTCTAACCAGTTTTTGTTAGTTATTTTGTTATTTATAGTTATCTTCGATTAGTTTTTGTTATTTTTCATAACGTATATAACATTAAACATTCATTTTTATCAATAAAAAATTATTTATAAATTAAATTTTAAAAAACTGTATTTTTAAATTTAAGGATCAGAAACTAGGCCACTGTCAGGGTCAAAAACTGTCACATGAGAAATTTTGAATGTCAGAAACTGGGTCCTTTTTGTCAATTTTTAAAACATTAATTTAAATTATTAATTCAATTCAAATAATTATTTTACTTGTATGACTTTATTTTGAAAGCCATAAACTAGTTGATAAAATTATTAATTGTCTCTTAAGTTTAAACTTATATTTATTACTGTCGTTTAACCTCAGCCGTCACTCTTAAAAGGTCAGAAACTAGGCCCGTTACCTTATATATATATTTGGTAGAATACTGTTTTAAAGTATTTTACGAGTACGAGGAAGCTGTGTACCACACCCCATTGGTAGTGTATTTTTACTTAAATTTATTTATTAGCACTCCTAAATAACACCTAAAATACACCTATTTTTTATCTGGTAGTTTTTTGGGATTTTGCATTTTTTTTTTTGTATTGGGGAGGGGAGGGGGCTCGCATTATGGAGGTCTTCAAAGTAGTCTTAAAACATGTGCCATTTATCAAATCGCTTCGATTTTTTGCTCGTGAATCATCGGAAAGTCATTTGACAAAAAAGTTGTAAAATATAAAAAATTTACATTTGTTCTCAATGGTATAATCCCATAATTCCTAAATCCTCTGCATAATGCTTTTAAAAAAAAAAAAAAACGAAGAAAATACGGTTTTTTGCAAACATTTAAAAATAGATTTTACAAAAGATAGAAAGCTTTTCTTCACATAATCAATATTTTTACCTAAGGGGGGAGGGTCCTCCAGACAACAGGATTTTTAATAATTTATTTTAAGAAACTGGATACATTTATTGTATCAAATGAAGTTACATAGTATAGTACATGTTATGGTGTATTCACTCATAAATTTTTATGCAAAAAAAAGAAAAAATGGCGGCGCTACAGCTGTTCCAAGTTGACTCTTTTAATTTGCGACGTGGAATGCCCAGCCTCTTGTAATCAACTAAATTCAATCGGACAAAAAAATTTTATTAAAATAAGTCATTATGCTTTGCATATACCTATTTCTGATGAGAAAAAAATTTTTTTTCACAATTTAAAACCAAAAAGAAAAAATTTCATTTTTTTTTATAAACAAATTGTTATAAACAATATTTATAGTAATAATTTATGCAAAATTTTAGGTATATACAAAGGCCAATATCTTAAAGAATATCTGTACAAAATTTCAAGTTAATACCTTAGTAACTTTTTAAGTTATGTTCCACGGCGCGGAAAAAAAACATATTTTGAAAAAAACGCTATTAAAAAGTTTTCGTTCTTGAAAAGTAGAGTTAAAAGCAGTTTATCGTTATCTAAGGTAATCTTTATGTTGGGATTAAAACATTATAAATATATTCCTTAAGGTTTAAATAAAATAAACTTTTAAAACAAAACAAAAAATGAAAAATTTTAAAGTTCTGGAGGACCCTCCTCCCTTAAAGAGGACAGTTTTAGCTTTCCAAAACCCTGCGCCCATTTACTATAATATTGTTACGGTTAATATGCGAAAACTTTCATTATGCGTACTAGCCAGCTAAATCGCGAATCAGCCAAAGACGTCGGATAATATGTGACGAAATGGATGTATTTCAAACATTTTCGGCAATCATCCGATTTCTACGCGATTTATCCGAGGGGTTCCGGTTATAACCAATGGCCGTTGGCTGTTACACAATTTTTGTAACTTTTAGTTAATAAATTTGTTGGAAGTCTATTACAGGTAAATTTAAAGGTTTGAACGTTAGTAGATAGGCTAGGAGAGAACGGGAGCACCGTAGAACCTCAATTATCCGGACTACTTTTTTGACCGTGTTAAGAACCGTGTAGTTTGGGGTCCTACTGTACCTAGTGTATGAATTGACCTTTGACCCGGCACGTACCAAGTACATGTATCAAAATTTGTTGTTGACATTTGACCCCACACGCGCTCATACTGTTGGCCTTGAAACTCCAAAGACCTGAGTCATCACCAGCAACCAAATTAATTTATGTTAACCCATTATGCGCCATCACAATTTACTTATAACAATTTGGTTTTGTGTTAACCCATTACCCGCCAGCACTGACGTAGTTTTTGAATGCAAACCTAACGCATGCGCAGACTGAATTTAAGTACATGACGCATGCGCAGACTGAATTTTAGGTTACAATTTGATAGATGGGGTACACTACCGCGTCAAAAATGTGGGGTTACCCTAACTCGGGGGTGGCCCCAAACTTTTGACACCGTACTGTACTTAAATTTTTGGTACACTACCGTGTCAAAAGTGTGGACCCCCCTGGCCAAAAAGGTATCCGATCACTTTTTGAAGCGTACTGTACTTATTTTGTGTACGTGCAAACCTTGACCCCAACACGCGCTTGCCTTAATTGCGTCATTTTAAACGAAAGGTACATTACCAAGTCAAAAATGTGGGGAATACCCTAACCCAGGGTGACCCCAAACTTTTGACGCCGTACTGTACTTAAATTTTTGGTACACTGCCATGTCAAAAGTGCGGGCCCCCCTGGCCAAAAAGGTATCCGAACACTTTTTGAAGCGTACTGTACGTGCAAACCTTAACCCCAACACGCGCTTGCCTTAATTGCGTCATTTTAAACGAAAGGTACATTACCAAGTCAAAAATGTGGGGAATACCCTAACCCAAGGGGTGGCCGCTAAATTTTGCGGGGCACTGTACCAAGCGCTAGATTTTAAAACCAGACTCCGGGGTCCAGATTTCTGACCGCTACTGTACTGCCGGAAATCGAGTGTTAACTGTACCTTATGGGGATTTTTGGTATATTTAACCTTGGAAAATTCCAGGAATTTTTATCAGTTTTAAAATAAACAAACAACTAATAATTAAATGTTTATTTTAGCTGAATTATGATCATATGACTCATATATGGAGTTTTTTTGGTATAAGAAAGATGACGTCATGGAATATTAATGAGTTAAAAAATTGTTTAGTAAAAATATCACCCATTGTAGGCCTCAAGCAAGAAATTATTTTTATCAGTTTTAATACTTTAACATTTAACCTACAGTGACCAATTTTTTAGTTAACTAACAAAAATTCTTGAAATTTTAACAAGTTACAAAAAATATTACTTCTTATGGTGCACAACACTTTTGAATTTGACTGTAGCACAAAACTGTTTCTATATCAAACGAAAATTATCTGAAATAATTCAGTATGTACATATGTATAGACTCTATATATTAAAAATATTTTATGTATACACTCTGTATATTGAGAATAAGAAAGAAAATTTGTATATAATTTTAATTTTTATGAATGCTAGTAAACGAATTGTATAGCCATTTATGAATAAGTATTAAATCTAATTATAAAATAATTTATAAATATTGCAAAAAATTTGTTTAATCAGCAAAATCAATGTATATCATTTTAATACTGATACATATTTATATTAGGGTATAATAGTATTGTATTTAACATTTTTAAACAGAATAAAAGTTCAATTTTTGGTTTTAAATTACTATAAACACGTCGCTTAATATAAAAATGATAACAGCATTGAGTTTTACTAAATTTTTAAGTCTGTAAAATCAAAATTTTTATAGACTAGAACATTTTGAATTTGATACTTTATCAATCATTAACATATATATAATATCATGTATATATAACTGGTGTATATTTAGTATTTTTAATAAATATTTTAGTATACAGGGTGTATCATGAAATATGCTTTTCAATTAGAATAATAAATTTCATAAAAATTTTGTCAATACTCTTATTGGTTAACGAAAGAAACTTTTTGCTGTAAAAAAATAGGGGAATTCCGGGTAATAATTAAATAAAACGCACATATTTTTCTTTTTTTTAAAATTTTATTTATAGAATATGTATACAAAAAATTAAATTCCTTGAATGTATATATTACTAAAAATCTATTTATTTTTCATATAAAATTTTTTTAAAAGAATACAGTTTTCTAATGAGCAAATTTTATCTGAATGGATCATACAGCGTCTTGAATAATATTCATCTCGCAGACTGGAAATCTTCGATACATCAAATATTTCCTCCAAATTCAAAATCCACGACCGGTGTTCGGTGTCATCAAACAAATTTGAAATCCATTTCTTCTTTTCACCGCCCTTGAAACTTCTTTAATATAGGTTTCAATATGGAATGAAGTTTTTTGTACGGAATAAATCCATATGACCAAGGTATCCCATGCCAATTTCGGCAAAGCTAATGTGCAGCAACCCGTTCATATTTCTTCGGCAACTCGTTGAAATCAAACGGTGCATCGAATATAAGATGTAATATTTCATCCGAATTTTCCGCAACGATACCAACTTCTTTAAAATAAAAAAGCTCCTTGATAGCCTTGTATATCAAGAAACGCTATTTTTTATCGCCGCTGTAGAACTGAATTTACTCACACAATCCACAACTTTATATAAAATAATTAAAATTGGTGAGGATAGTTAATTTGTGGGATGTATCTGAAAATGGATACTAATAGCTATTACTAGTTGACCATCAAATTACAAACTGTTAATAATATTTAGCACATTACTGAGTACCATGTTCTTTTGACTTTAAGACCTAGTGATTTAAGGAATGCTAAATTTTCGGGTGAAATGTGTTGTCGCTTAAAAGTTTTACGTTTAATGATCTTAGGTTTCGAAAGTCCTTTGCTAGGTTGTCTAGTGGTGGACTGCTCTGAATTGTAAATTATCATGGTTCGAAATGCAATTGTTATACCACGAAATTGTTTTTTCAGCGAAAGAGATGTTAACTCTTTGACAACCACCGGTAAATTGACAATATTTTGTGTAAGTTTAACTATTTTATACCCTTTAACCATGATAATGTGTATGAGCCCTTTAACCATGATAAGCTGTATGAGCTCTTTAACTATGATAAGGTGTATGAGTCACTCCGGGGGCAAAATAAGTCACCCCGGGAGCAAAATGAGTCACTCCGGGAGCTAAATGAGTCACTCCGGGAGCTAAATGAGTCACTCCGGGAGCTAAATGAGTCACTCCGGGAGCAAAATGAGTCACTCCGGGAGCTAAATGAGTCACTCCGGGAGCAAAATGAGTCACTCCGGGAGCTAAATGAGTCACTCCGGGAGCAAAATGAGTCACCCCGGGAGCAAAATGAGTCACTCCGGGAGCTAAATGAGTTTCCCCGGGTGCAAAATGAGTCACCTCGGGAGCAAAATGAGTCACTCCGGGAGCTAAATGAGTCACTCCGGGAGCAAAATGAGTCACTCCGGGGTAAAATGAGTAACTCCGGGAGCAAAATGAGTCAATCCGGGAGCAAAATGAGTCACTCCGAGAGCAAAATGAGTCACTCCGGGAGCAAAATGAGTAACTCCGGGAGCACATTGAGTAACTCCGGGAGCAAAATGAGTCACTCCGGGAGCAAAATGAGTCACTCCGGGAGCAAAATGAGTAACTCCGGGAGCAAAATGAGTCACTCCGGGAGCAAAATGAGTCACTCCGGGAGCAAAATGAGTCACTCCGGGAGCAAAATGAGACACTCCGGGAGCATGTGAGTCACTCGTTGGAGTCAAATGAGTCGCTCGGTGAAGCAAATGAGCTAAGTATATATATGAAATTGTCTGAACCGGAATCAATGGACTGGGATAAAATAGATGTTTCAATTGGTGTATTTTTCGAACGTGAACCAATGCTGCTGAATGAACTGACTTTGGAAACATTTCTTTAAATCTACAAGTGAATCAGTTTGAATGTGCTGAAAAGTTATGGTGCGAAAATCATACAACGCGCCTGGATTTGGTTACCAGCCGATTATCAAGCCATGTTTCAAGAATGTGAACCATGTTTTGAATATTATAATCGACCCTGGCAACAAGATCATATTGATGGACCACCTGGTTTGAAAATTCGCTGTGAAATGTGCAAGAATGGCGTGAAAATGGAGGAAAACTTTCAACCGCCCGTTGGTGAACCATTGACATCTGCAACACGGATTTCACACGTTGAAGACATATTTCTGACTCATCCTTATTTGTATACAAAAGTCAGAAATTTCGATATGTTATTATACTTAACAAAACAACTATTGAAATATGATATTTGGGTGCAACATCTGTATGCATATATGATACCCGAATATGCACAACGAATTTGTCAAGTATGGGATCAGTTACCTGAAAACATGAAACAATTACGTTCGGGTGTTATTGAATATATAAACAAATCATACAATTTTTAATATTTATTTATTGTAAAAAATATTTCATATACATTTGTTGTAAAAAATATTACATATACATTTATTGTGAAAATATTTAGTATTCATACTTATTTTTTAAAAATAAAGAACAATAATTATTTACATATATGTGTTATTTATTTGAAAAAAAAAAACCTTTTTATCTTACAGGGTTAAAAAATATAAAAATAAAATATACACTTCAATGAGGGATAACTGCTGCTTCTTATACGGTGGTGTTCTTCAAAATTCAGTAAATTCTTAGTGTGGATAATCAATTAATCATCATCATCATCATCATCATAATCGCTAGCATCTTCTTTATCAGTTTCATCCAGATAATCACCTAGTGGTTCAATAACATCAGCCTTTTGAAGTTCGCGAAGTATAGAGAATATTTCTCGACCAACAGTAGTTTCTTTTAAAGCATTTAACTCTTTGATTAAATCTTCTCGATCGTAAACGTTAAACAACAACATATTTTTATTTTCCTCTAAACTTCGAATAATATTGAGTATTTTTTCACCAGTCTCTGAAGTCTCGTATAAACGTTGTAATTCATCTATTAAAGTATTAGGATTATGCCAGTATTTTATTTTTTTCGATTGTATGTTAACATTTCTACACTCTCTCAAGTTGTCTTGCTTAAAATGCTTAGCTAAGGCCCCGTTTTCGACATTTTCATTTGAAGCTATATGACGTTTTAAGCTTATTGGTTTAACCTGATTGACAATTTTCGCTTCATTTTCCGAGTCAACGTTTCGAACCTCTTTTAACATTATAATATCTAAAGCAGTTCCTAAAAGTTTAGTTAGTTGTGAAGAGGAGGTTGTTTCATTGCAATTGTTATTAATTGCTGTTAAGTGATTTACTTGCTTACTTTCATTAGACCAACTATCTTTCTCGTTTTCAGATTGATGACGGTTTTCTCCTCTTTTCAAAGAGTTAAATTTGGTTTGAATGGCTTCAGTTGCAGCATCTATCCTTTTTTGGTCAAACGGATTCAAGATTGCTTCAGAGTAATCAATATCATGCTGTAGTTGAGATGTATTTTCATCATCATTATCATCAAATCTAGATATAGAGATATCCGCAGGTGTTTTATTATTATTAGCATCATATGATATGAATTTGCTTGGTGAGTTATCATTCTTTCCAATCGTACCATCATTAATATTGCTTAACGAATTATGTTGAGCATTTAAGTGTCTAGAAAGATTAGACTTTCGCGTAAATGCTTTACCACAAAAATCACAATTATACATCGTTCAGCGGGAGGTCTGAAGCGTTCGCTAGTAAATGAATAACTGTTCAAAGATTTATTGCTTCTCTACTTATATATACTTAGCTCATTTGCTTCACCGAGCGACTCATTTGACTCCAACGAGTGACTCACATGCTCCCGGAGTTACTCATTTTGCTCCCGGAGTGACTCATTTTGCTCCCGGAGTGACTCATTTTGCTCCCGGAGTTACTCAATGTGCTCCCGGAGTTACTCATTTTGCTCCCGGAGTGACTCATTTTGCTCTCGGAGTGACTCATTTTGCTCCCGGAGTGACTCATTTTGCTCCCGGAGTTACTCATTTTACCCCGGAGTGACTCATTTTGCTCCCGGAGTGACTCATTTAGCTCCCGGAGTGACTCATTTTGCTCCCGAGGTGACTCATTTTGCACCCGGGGAAACTCATTTAGCTCCCGGAGTGACTCATTTTGCTCCCGGGGTGACTCATTTTGCTCCCGGAGTGACTCATTTAGCTCCCGGAGTGACTCATTTTGCTCCCGGAGTGACTCATTTAGCTCCCGGAGTGACTCATTTTGCTCCCGGAGTGACTCATTTAGCTCCCGGAGTGACTCATTTAGCTCCCGGAGTGACTCATTTAGCTCCCGGAGTGACTCATTTAGCTCCCGGAGTGACTCATTTTGCTCCCGGGGTGACTTATTTTGCCCCCGGAGTGACTCATACACCTTATCATAGTTAAAGAGCTCATACAGCTTATCATGGTTAAAGGGCTCATACACATTATCATGGTTAAAGGGTATAAAATAGTTAAACTTACACAAAATATTGTCAATTTACCGGTGGTTGTCAAAGAGTTAACATCTCTTTCGCTGAAAAAACAATTTCGTGGTATAACAATTGCATTTCGAACCATGATAATTTACAATTCAGAGCAGTCCACCACTAGACAACCTAGCAAAGGACTTTCGAAACCTAAGATCATTAAACGTAAAACTTTTAAGCGACAACACATTTCACCCGAAAATTTAGCATTCCTTAAATCACTAGGTCTTAAAGTCAAAAGAACATGGTACTCAGTAATGTGCTAAATATTATTAACAGTTTGTAATTTGATGGTCAACTAGTAATAGCTATTAGTATCCATTTTCAGATACATCCCACAAATTAACTATCCTCACCAATTTTAATTATTTTATATAAAGTTGTGGATTGTGTGAGTAAATTCAGTTCTACAGCGGCGATAAAAAATAGCGTTTCTTGATATACAAGGCTATCAAGGAGCTTTTTTATTTTAAAGAAGTTGGTATCGTTGCGGAAAATTCGGATGAAATATTACATCTTATATTCGATGCACCGTTTGATTTCAACGAGTTGCCGAAGAAATATGAACGGGTTGCTGCACATTAGCTTTGCCGAAATTGGCATGGGATACCTTGGTCATATGGATTTATTCCGTACAAAAAACTTCATTCCATATTGAAACCTATATTAAAGAAGTTTCAAGGGCGGTGAAAAGAAGAAATGGATTTCAAATTTGTTTGATGACACCGAACACCGGTCGTGGATTTTGAATTTGGAGGAAATATTTGATGTATCGAAGATTTCCAATCTGCGAGATGAATCTTATTCAAGACGCTGTATGATCCATTCAGATAAAATTTGCTCATTAGAAAACTGTATTCTTTTAAAAAAATTTTATATGAAAAATAAATAGATTTTTAGTAATATATACATTCAAGGAATTTAATTTTTTGTATACATATTCTATAAATAAAATTTTAAAAAAAAGAAAAATATGTGCGTTTTATTTAATTATTACCCGGAATTCCCCTATTTTTTTACAGCAAAAAGTTTCTTTCGTTAACCAATAAGAGTATTAACAAAAATCTTATGAAATTTATTATTCTAATTGAAAAGCATATTTCATGATACACCCTGTATACTAAAATATTTATTAAAAATACTAAATATACACCAGTTATATATACATGATATTATATATATGTTAATGATTGATAAAGTATCAAATTCAAAATGTTCTAGTCTATAAAAATTTTGATTTTACAGACTTAAAAATTTAGTAAAACTCAATGCTGTTATCATTTTTATATTAAGCGACGTGTTTATAGTAATTTAAAACCAAAAATTGAACTTTTATTCTGTTTAAAAATGTTAAATACAATACTATTATACCCTAATATAAATATGTATCAGTATTAAAATGATATACATTGATTTTGCTGATTAAACAAATTTTTTGCAATATTTATAAATTATTTTATAATTAGATTTAATACTTATTCATAAATGGCTATACAATTCGTTTACTAGCATTCATAAAAATTAAAATATATACAAATTTTCTTTCTTATTCTCAATATACAGAGTGTATACATAAAATATTTTTAATATATAGAGTCTATACATATGTACATACTGAATTATTTCAGATAATTTTCGTTTGATATAGAAACAGTTTTGTGCTACAGTCAAATTCAAAAGTGTTGTGCACCATAAGAAGTAATATTTTTTGTAACTTGTTAAAATTTCAAGAATTTTTGTTAGTTAACTAAAAAATTGGTCACTGTAGGTTAAATGTTAAAGTATTAAAACTGATAAAAATAATTTCTTGCTTGAGGCCTACAATGGGTGATATTTTTACTAAACAATTTTTTAACTCATTAATATTCCATGACGTCATCTTTCTTATACCAAAAAAACTCCATATATGAGTCATATGATCATAATTCAGCTAAAATAAACATTTAATTATTAGTTGTTTGTTTATTTTAAAACTGATAAAAATTCCTGGAATTTTCCAAGGTTAAATATACCAAAAATCCCCATAAGGTACAGTTAACACTCGATTTCCGGCAGTACAGTAGCGGTCAGAAATCTGGACCCCGGAGTCTGGTTTTAAAATCTAGCGCTTGGTACAGTGCCCCGCAAAATTTAGCGGCCACCCTTGGGTTAGGGTATTCCCCACATTTTTGACTTGGTAATGTACCTTTCGTTTAAAATGACGCAATTAAGGCAAGCGCGTGTTGGGGTTAAGGTTTGCACGTACAGTACGCTTCAAAAAGTGTTCGGATACCTTTTTGGCCAGGGGGGCCCGCACTTTTGACATGGCAGTGTACCAAAAATTTAAGTACAGTACGGCGTCAAAAGTTTGGGGTCACCCTGGGTTAGGGTATTCCCCACATTTTTGACTTGGTAATGTACCTTTCGTTTAAAATGACGCAATTAAGGCAAGCGCGTGTTGGGGTCAAGGTTTGCACGTACACAAAATAAGTACAGTACGCTTCAAAAAGTGATCGGATACCTTTTTGGCCAGGGGGGTCCACACTTTTGACACGGTAGTGTACCAAAAATTTAAGTACAGTACGGTGTCAAAAGTTTGGGGCCACCCCCGAGTTAGGGTAACCCCACATTTTTGACGCGGTAGTGTACCCCATCTATCAAATTGTAACCTAAAATTCAGTCTGCGCATGCGTCATGTACTTAAATTCAGTCTGCGCATGCGTTAGGTTTGCATTCAAAAACTACGTCAGTGCTGGCGGGTAATGGGTTAACACAAAACCAAATTGTTATAAGTAAATTGTGATGGCGCATAATGGGTTAACATAAATTAATTTGGTTGCTGGTGATGACTCAGGTCTTTGGAGTTTCAAGGCCAACAGTATGAGCGCGTGTGGGGTCAAATGTCAACAACAAATTTTGATACATGTACTTGGTACGTGCCGGGTCAAAGGTCAATTCATACACTAGGTACAGTAGGACCCCAAACTACACGGTTCTTAACACGGTCAAAAAAGTAGTCCGGATAATTGAGGTTCTACGGTGCTCCCGTTCTCTCCTAGCCTATCTACTAACGTTATTCACAAATTAATCTAATTCTAACTATAAGTATGTATTATAATGGTAGTTTTAGGAGTATTTCCATTTTAGGCCTTGCTTGGGGCACCAAGACCGTAGGGGACAATTTTAATATCACAGTTAATTTGGGGCTTATTTGATGGCCTTCACGGACAATTCTGACCCCCAGGTTCATTCAAATTTGATATTCTAAAATTCGGAGCATAATTCTCGCCTAATAACCCTAAATTAACCATATTCATATTTCTATAACATATTTATTTTCATAAAATATTGTCAAAATCCAAGCATTTAATCTTAATCCTATTAGATAGTGCTGAGGGTTAATTTTTAACTCACTTTACATTTAAATTAGATATTTTAAAATCCTTTATAAAATCAGTTTCTTCTAGTGTTCCGTTCTGCTCGTCCAATGATCTTAAAATAGATATATTCATATTTATAGTGTACAGTGGAAACTCGATGTTTCGTCACTCTGTAACTCATCATATTCTATAACAATTCATCGCTCCTAAAAAAAATGTACGTAGTGTAGTTGGTTTTCTACTTAACTTTTGAAATTTAAATAGAAAAAAATTAAAGTGTATCGTACCTAGTTGTAAAAATTCCATTAAACAACGAATTACTCAAAATAAAGGGATATCTTTCTTTAAATAAGTAAAAATATTTAATTAATTTTTTTGGCTAACCATTTTTTTTATTATTATTCATTTTCAAACGTATTCCATAATTCGTCTATTTCTGTAATTTATCACCCCTCCGGCCCCGAACATGATGAATTGTTGAGTTTCTACTGTATATAATTTTCAAGCCTTGAGACCTTTCCGTAAAGACCCATATTGATAACTTTAGAAGCATTTGAATTTCGAACCTTTCTTGAAGTCCGAGTGTTTTGGCGAATATTTCTGAACCTGCATTAATTCGTCCAGCCATTAATTTATTGCGTCTCATATTACTCCAGAATCCTAGGCAATAATTTTAATCTCACTTAATTTTTTCAAAATATCAATATTTAAGTAAAATTTAGTCAAGATTCGCCGTCTTTTTGGGACCATTTTTGGGTCCCCAGCACCCTAGGGGGTCATTTCAACTTCACATTCGTTTATTTCATGGCCTTAGTAATGTTTGAGCAAAATTTGGTCAAGATCCATCCATTCTAGAGAGCTTTCAGTTTTTAGGATCTCAATATTATTTCCGCAAAATCTGGTAGATTCGTCCAGCCGTTTACTTTAGAATAGTCTATATTAGAATATAGTGTATCACGTATCTACCAGTGAACCAATTTTTAAAAGTTGCTCTGCTTGTCAAACGACTTCAGCGTAGCCGTATTTTTATTTCAGAAATGTAGGTACCTAATTTTAACAGTTTGTGACTTTTCTGTAGACAACCATACTTATTTAGATTTTTAGTGGAGTACCGTTGGTCATTTAATTTTGGGTAATTTTTATTGCTTCAGACTCCTGGGGATCAATTTTAAACTGACGTTTATTTATTCCGAGATTTTAAAAGGGTTTGTGTAATATTTAGTCAAAATTCATCAAACCATTTATTAGAAATTTTTTGAAAATAGTATTTTGTACAGTAAATAAGTAATTTCATAGTAGACATAAGTAAAAATATTATTGGTGGTATTTATAGAAATATTTATTAATACTTAAAAATTCCAAAATTATTTTTCTCCAAATGCTTAGCAACTATCTAAAATTTTTATGATTTTTTGATAAATTGGCCACAGATTGCTGTATTACGGTAATAAAAAATTAATATTTTACGGTTTTTCGTAAATTTCGACGGTTAGACAAAAATTTTTTTCTTTTGTCCCCAAAAAAGGGACAAAAACCCTTTCTTAGGGAGTGCCTACGACCAAATAGTGACCTACATGCCCAATTTCAAGTTTGTAGGTATTGTAGTTTTGGAGATTTTGTGGTAGGTATGGGTGTATAAGTGGTATTTCTCTTTTATATATGTATATATAGATAATATTATATAATACATCTTACTGCGATTGGGAGAGACATTTAGAGAATATTTTAGAAGACTTTAAAATGATTAAAACAGTGAGAAAAAATATATTTTTTTTTAAAGACCTTACCTGCCTTACACAATAACGAAAATTTTTTTGTGAAATCTACGAACATTATTTTCTAACGTATATTTTTTTTTTAATTTTAAAAAGAATACTTCATGCTTAAAAAAGAATTAAAATATATTTTTGTATTTTTTTGTAATGACTTAGGGGCCTTACACAATCACGAAAATTATTCCGTAGTATAGCTGGGACCTTTTTACTTGGCAGTAACTCGCGCAGGATACAGATAGATATATTTGAAAATACATTACAAGTAAGAGACAATAACATCTGAAAAATATCTAGGTTTAAATCATCTTAAAAAGAGACACCTTTTTAACAAACGTATTGTTCTTTTTCGTTCCCTCTTTTATTACCTACTATTAGATGTACGTGTTAAATACGTTTTCTGCGCACTGCCAAGTAAAAAGGCCCCAGAGCTATACCTATCTTTAAATACTGTTCTACTATAATATAAATTTTTTTCAAATTGAACTTGCTGAAATTATATATTTTCAACTTGCTGAAATCACTACATTCAGTCATAGCAATTTAACAAAAATAAAGAGGAAATGATACGCGTGGGGTAAATTTCTCCCTTCTCATATATTGGACAACGGTTTTCCCGAAATTTTTCAAATTTTCCCAAAAAACAGGGCTGGCGAGCAAAAAAAACTTATCCTTTCTATTTTCTTCTATTCTACTCTTTTAAGGGATATATTATCACTTCATTAATTTTGTGGAGATTACTTACCATTTTCTAGTTATTTGCAAACTTAAATTTTTATCCCAATTTTTGAAGGGCAATTTCACCTCTTCAGACCGGTTTTCCGCAGATAAAAAAAAATACGGATCTCTTGATTTTGACAAAGAATAACATATCGGGGTATCATCGAAATCGTAGAAGGACACCTCGGAATGTTTCCTTGTGAGATAAATAGACACGATCTCTTGTGTAATATTTTTATACTTTTTACTCAATTTTTGAAGAAATTTTGATCGTTAGTATTTGCTGTTATTGTTGCCATGTTATTTCTTTAACAGATGATGTAATACTGTGAGTATGTTGATAAAACAAACATTTAAACGACTTAAACCAAGATGTTTTGGATACAACGCGTCCTAACCGATTTGTGTTAGCTAATAGAAGAATCGTTTGCGTATTCGTGTATTATCCACGACATTCGTATAATACGCGTGTTATCCGGTTAATACGCGTATTTTCTATTTCATGCGTATTAGCGGTAACAATATCATTACTTTCGGAGATATCAAGGGTTAAATTTAAAAGTACCGTTTCTTTGTTGAACGACAAATAATTCCTAAAGTAATGAGTTGCACCTCGTGTATAGCTTTAAAATTCAGTGATTATCTAATGGAGAAAAAAAATTAGTGGATTCCAGCATCAGAAAGTAGACACATCAGGCTTTAAAATTCTCTTTCAAAAATCACTGTGGGAGTATTTTTAACTGTTAGTTAGGCAGATTAATGCAAAATATTGGTTAAGTTCTAATCTTTAAGTTTTGAGTAGGATCCACTCAATTTCATCAGCTACAAGGCGGCCATCTTGAGTAATGTCCTCCAAGAACCTGTAATGTTATTGACAAGTAAATATACTTGCTAAATGTGCCCGCGAACGTCGTTGGTTTTCTCAAAAATTACTGTTTTGGTACATCTATATATCGGTCACTGTCTACACAGTGTTTCTCAACCGCCGGTTCGCGAAAGTATTTTGTCAGTCCGCAGAAAGTTGTGTAAAATTATTCATTACAATTTTTATTTTAAATCAGCTAATCAAAAAACATATTTTAATGTTATCTGCTACTTCAATACATACATTTTGTTACTTCGTCATTTTTAAAATTTAATTATTAATTGTTTTACAAAGCCGGACCTATCGATTCTGGTGAAATTTGTATATGTTATAGAACAAGCCAAATTTCAATACTACGTTATTCTAATTGTCTTATTAAACTACTTTCCATGAAGAAGTTCTTGATTTGTTCGAATAGTACGATTATGCTGACACAGTTACCCTCTAATTTACTAACCCTAGACTTAATATTAGGAAATTAGGCAAAAACAGGTCAATTACATATTTTTTGTAGGTTTGAAATCTGTAAACAAAATTTTAATATATTTTATTTTTTACTCTCTTTTTGAAAAATGAACTCCCATATTTTAATCCGCAACCACCTGTGTTGATGTAATTTCAACAAATTTCATATCAATAACTAGGTATTTAAATACATATAACAATATGGCTAATTCAAACTTTTTATCTATGTTATACCGTTTTCGAGATATTTGAAAAAAATTAAATTTTTACCCCAAATTTTGAAGTCATACCAGTTTTGTGTATTGAGCTTAATTTAACTTCTGAGTTATTATGTTTATAAAAAGGCCTTATCTTGTATTAAATTTCATTTTAAATAAATCAAAATGCTTTGTAAAGTAAATAAATCAAAGTATTAAAGTACAAAGTAAATCGATTTTTTTCCATAAATTTAATGGAAAACGTAAAAATAAAGTTGAATGAAAATTCCTAACGGTTCCGGAGATATTTACATAATATAATTTGTAAACGAAGTAAGAGAAAGGGGGCGCTTCTTTTGTACGCGCGGAGTTTCCACGAAATAACTTTTTTTAACGTTGTTATACTCATATCTCAAAAAGTAATTAATTTATAAAACTAAATCTTCATTTACTGTATTCATTAATGTATTGCCCAGTATGCAAACTAAAATCGTAGGCTTAATATGCACTTATTGAAAATTTATCGCCTCCCGTAGATACATTTTTATGCCCTAAGACGTGATTTTTTTTAAAGGCGCGCCATAGTTACAATTTTTAAAATTTTGACTTTATTGTAATTTCCACACTGGAAAACACAATTTGTAATAAAATGCCGTTTGAAATTTTTGTTTCAAATGTCTTGGACCGAATTTATCGGTGTTACAGTTTCACCCTCTTTTTTGCGACCTCCACTTTAACGCCTTTTATAATAAAAATGAGGGAAAAGCAAAAAAAAGATTTTAATTTTAAATGTTTGTCTAATAATATAAGGAAAGAAATGTACCTCTAGTTATAAAATCACTGAGAAAAAAATGATTGGATATTGGGATTTTTTTGGTCAGAAAATAAGAACACTCCCTTAATGAAGGTACTCAAACATTGCTCAAACATGGGTTACATTTTAAATTAGATTGCCTGTTGTATCGAAAACCTGCAGCGAACTTGTAAAATAGCAAGAATGGTTGTAGTGGAAGCTGCTTATGTAAAAAGAAAGACTGGAAATGCACAGAACATTGCAGCTGCATATGTCAAGAAGGTTTTTTTTATAGTATCCAAGACTAATGATTATCGATTGGTAATTTTTAAATTTACATATTTCTAAAAAATGAACAAAAAATTTGGCGGGAAAAAGCCCCTATAAACCCCCTTTGCATCATTCAATCTTTTTGGTTTATGGGCTTAACCTAGGCTGTGTGACATTTCATTTTTATACCAAGTTTCATAAAAATTGCACATTTTCCTATGGGAAAATTCAATAAAAATATTTTAAACAGGATTCTCTATATATTTCAAAATGGTCGCCATGTGGCTGATAGGGTTAAGTGAATCCTATACCCAAAATTTGAAGCTTAGGGTATGGGTAGTTAGTAAAAAAAAATTGGTACTTTTGTCCAGCATGTCCACATATTTATCTTCCTGACTATATATGATACAGCCTCATGAAAAAAGGTAAAAATTTTCAAATATCTTGGCGTTCCTTTAACTTTTTTCAATGAGTAGGTAGCAAAAAAAGAAATATGTAACACAAGGAACTGACAAATATACCAATGCATAAGTATTATATGGTTACTAACTCTACTTAGCATGTGATTTAATTATTTCATTATTCCATTTACTTATGAATTTCCTAAGTCATATTTTTTTATTATGAATATGAAATTATGTATAAATAGCTTATTAGCGAACATTGTAAAATGTCGCATACTGTAGAATAAACATGTACCTATGAGAATTTTTTTTTTTCAAACAATGCACAACAAAGACACATAAACAGGTCCACTGCGAGCACAATACATTTATTAAAAGATTTTATAACTTTAATATTACAATTTACTTTTTCAGACAAATAAAAAGGAAAATGGAAACGTTTGTTATTATTATATTTATATAAGACAATATAGTTATTGTACTTTACACATATTATTAAAACAATCAGTCTTTTTTTTTTTCATTTTTAATTCAAGGTAAATTTTGAAACTCTTTATAATAGTTCCAACTGAAATATTATGTCATCGACCCAAAGAAGGTTTTAATCGTTAAGATAGTATTTTTAAAATTTATTGCACTATTGAACTCTTTTAACCCTAATTGGTCTTATTTATTGTGTATGATAATAATTATGGTATTTATTTTAACTTTTTTCTCCTTTTTTCTGAAAGCGAGGGCGAATTTAACGAAAATTGTCTCGTCGGCACCGATTAACGAGTTGTACATCACTCCATTAATAACTTATGAAAAATAACAATGTTAACTCGATAACTCTTTGAAAAAAATTAATTTTTAAGTTTCTTGAAGGCCTTATTTGCAAGTAAAGCAAAGCAAGCAAAATTACCCTAATTCAACCAGTCACTTCCATTAAGCTTGATTTCAGAAAAAATAAATCTTTTTAATTTGATGAAATTTATTAACCCTTTGCGCTTATAAGACATGTACAAGATGACAAGGTGGTTTGTCCATTAACTCTACCATATTTAAAGGTGTTTTGTCTGTTGGATCATAACAAGACATGTACCACATGACACACTGAATGTTGAACTGTAATGACTGCTCAGACTTCACATTACATGAATATTTTATTTAATAACTGCAAACACATTCATTTATTAGAAAAATTGTAAATAAAATAATACAAAATCACGTTGAATTATCTTTTTAAAATTAAAAACTAATAAAAACAGCATTGAGGACGTATTTAGCGCATTTAGTATTCAACTTTGGGAAAACAAGGTTAGAACGTCAAAATAATCCGTCAAAAAAAGAACGTCGGTCGTTGTCATGTGCTACATGTCTTACCAGCCTATTTACAACTCACTTTTTTTTTTGCTTGAGTGCAAAGAGTTAATTTTTTTTAATCCCATAAAAACCATGAATAAAATGATAGAGTGATGGAATTAGAAGCAAATTGTAGATTTTGGATCACTTTCATACCTATCATTTTTACCTAAATTTAACATGTAAGATTACTAGAAAAAAGACTTGGTGTCGAATCTGTCATATTTCTAAAAGAAATTTCATCATTTTGATAACAAAAATAGAGAGGTCACATCCAAATTACCCTAATTCAACCAGTGACTCTAAAATAAACGATTTCCATAAAGTTTAATTTAAGAAAAGAGAAAATTTTTGATCTGATGACGTCATCAAGTTTACGAAATGTTTCAGTACTATAAGAATCGTAAATAAGATGATAGAATGATTAAATTAGAAGCTAATTATAGATTTTCGAAATCGTTCTTTTCATTTTTATCAAAATTAAACATGTAGGACCACTAAAAAAAGACTTCTGTTAAAAAAAGCATTATTAAAGTCTTTCATTTTTCTGTGCTATCACTAGGTAAAACAAGTTGAACCCAGGTTCTCAGGATGAATATTAAATACAACTTGTTAGTATATCAAATTTCATCAATTTAAGTAGACTCGCGCTAATCTGACAAAAAAGAATCGGGTTTTTCGACATCATCAAATTTTATTTCAATTAATTGTCACTTGAAAACATTATTATAGATTTTATCATTTAATTACCAAGGTTGGTTATAATTATATTTACAAATAAAAAATCTGATATGAACAAATGAATATAAGTAAGTATGTACAAAACCAACTTAAATATCAGAATTTAAGACCAACTGAAAAAATATTTTTTTAACAATACACAATGCGAAAATAATAAATCAAAGTAAAACCAAAAGTTTAGTTCAATTGTAGAATGGCCCAATTCTCACAACAATAATTATGTAAGAAATATAATTGTCTATTTACATAAATATTATTATGTACTTTACTTATTGCAGTTTTCAATAGCATTGTTGCTAAATTTTCAAATGTAATAAATAACTAATAGAATAATCACGATTCATAAACTTTTTTTTTATTTAAAATTGTAGTAGAACTATATTTGTTTCGAGAATTGTTTCAAAACATCTTCAAAAAAAAGCTTTTTTCAAAAAAAGCTTCAAGATTATTTTATTTATTTTTGTAGTTCAAAACAATAGAAAGGATAATTATTAATCAAATTTATACGTTTTGGTTTGGAGCAAAAAGAAGGGTGATAAAACAAATATGTATACCTAAATCAAAAATGAGAGAAATGGGTCATAAAGGTCATAAATTTACTATCAGTGACATCTACAGCTAATTTTACAAAAATTGTATTTGTTTCAAATAAAATTGTCGCATCTGGCAACATCGTACACAAAATTCTATTGTAATATAGTTTTAACAAATTATTTATTTAATTCAAAATTTCAAATGTAAAATTAAATATTTTAATTACATATGTTTTTTTTTATAATTATAAAAAAATGACTTAAAATAAAAAAACAATAGAAAAAATGACATACGCTCGAACATTTCGTAACTGTTTTTACATAATAGTTAAAAATTATTTTGATAAATAAGTTTTTTTTCTAATACCTAGATATCAAAAGCTATATGTACAGAAATTTTATATAATCCTAGGATGCGTACATTTTCAAGAGAAAAATAGTAGCCATACAAAACGGAGATTATGCCGTTACGAATCAGAGGACTCTGATCCAAAAGTCATAGCATACCGTATTTTTTTTATCAGTCCCCTGATTTGTAACGATCCAAATCTCGTTTTATGACGTTATAACTTACATACTAAACATTTTTCTCGGGTCAACGCCCTCTCGATTTCAAAAAGAACAAATAGACTTAAGAGAACACTTTCGTGGTCAGTTTTGATCGTTTTGATAAAAATTAGTAAACGTATATAAAGATAATAAAACAGGACAAAATCACCTGTCAAAATGGTTATAAAATTTCGATCTTAATCGAAAAACTAATGGCATCGTTAAACTGAAATCAAATGTTACTATACCAAATTTTACCGAATTAACCGTATAAAATCGATATTTACAATGAACCAAATACTCGAAAAAACATGATAAAACTTGAATTTATCTCCGTTCAAAAAAGTTATCACCTCTCTAGCCACCCTATCATCTCTTCTATCCACGCTTTGTCTACGCTGAAAACTAATTTTGGTAAAAATGAAAGAGACGACTCCGAAAACTTACAATTTGCTTCCAATTTATACACCTTAATTATCAAATTTTTTCCTCTAATCATAAACTTCATAAATCTGTTAATTGTTTAAATTAGAATAATTTGACTGTGAACTTTTCGTTTTTGCTAACAAAATGACATTTAAATTTCTAATTTCAACTACAGTGACAGCTTCAAATTTCACCGCAAGAGGCGCATATGTAATATTTTCATCGCCAATAGCATAAAGTTACTAAATTGGTGAAAAATAACAGGTAGAAAAATAGGATTTGCAAATAATTTATTACATAATTTTAATATTTTTATTTGATTAACTCAATCAGTTACATAAAAAGAAATGACATTTCTACATTACTAGATAAAATTAAAAATATCTCAAATACATATGTAACTGTTATTAACTTTATATTACTACTATTCAGTGGCGAAATGTAACTTATTCAAAGCTGAACTAGATCACAAAAAATATCATAACCAAACATTTGTGCATACAAAAAGACAACCCAGTGTTATTCAAGTACGCTTCACCACTGGTTTAAACATTACAATTAATCTTTTAAAAGCCTTATTAATAATATTATAAAACAATTCATCCATCGAAAACTTCATTTGCCCTTTACTTCTTTCGTCCACCTCTTTCTTTAATTTGTAACTGCAATGTTGCCCCCGGTAAAATATTGTAATACGCCAATGAATTGGAATCTTTGAAGAACATACCCTAAAAAAAAATTACATTATTTTTACCGACCAATCGTCAATTACATGTCATACGCGGTGAACTTACATCGAAAAATATTTTTTGCTTGGCCGGTGGCATTCCAGTTTCATCGTGTAAACGCGCCTTAACAACCGCTATAGTATCTGTAAGCGGTAACGTCATACTAACTATCTGACCATTCAAACGCCATTCTGGTTTTTCAGGCATCGATGGAACCGCCACTTTGAATGTAACTGGATTCTGAAAACAACAATAAAAAAAAAATAGTAAATTTTTTAGTGAATAATTTTTTTTAAATTTGACGTACAGTATTGCGTTGAATAAATTGAGCCTCCGGTATAAGATTCTCTTCGGTGCGTGTTTTCTTACTGGCCGGTTCTTCTTCGCTCACATCAGCCGGATGTTTCATTGGGACCGAAGTGGGAACGCTGGCCATTGGTGGCGGTGGAATAAACGCTTGCATTGGTGGTGGTGCAGGCACTAACATTAATGAATAATTCGGTTTTTGAATAAAAAATAATTATTATTTTTTTTTTATTTCAGTACTAACGTAAAAGCCCCTATACCGGAACGCGATCATATGTCCGAACAGTTTTGACATTTATATATTAATGAAGTTATTTCTGAAAGAAACCTTTGATAACAAAAATTATTATTAATAGAATGATTATTTTTCAATTTAAATTCAACTCGCATTTAATGTTTCCTTACTTAATTAAAGAAATACATAATTATATATATTAAATAATTTTTGTTGAATACAGTATTTTAATCCTTTATTTACGTCTGGTACTTAAACCATTCTATGTTTCCTACTACTTCCTCACTCTATGTGACATCTTTCTAGTAGGAAAGATAGACTGTTCATAGATGTCTATGTGTCATATTACTCATATTACACGTGTGTTTGTATATCGGTTCCCAACTTCTAGTGTCATTAATATTTCTCTATTTAGATGTAGATGTCGACATTTTGTAAAAGAAAAACATTAATAAATAAAAAATTTTGGGTTGTTTTTTTTAAAAACATATTCATTGGATTGAAAAAACTTTCTTTCATGCTTATTAAATGGGTGTTTATTTGTCAATTTTTATAAACCAGTTTAATTACACACTTAAAAATAATGTTCCGGTATAGGGGCTTTTACGTTATATCATAAATAATTTTAATAATCAATGCGAAAAAAATTTTAATAATAATATAACTATAATAAATAAAAAATTAATTAAAACTTATAAAATTTTAAAAAATTTTATTTAGTTATAACGTAAAAGCCCCCATTATGGAACGGTATCTAATACTGGAACAGTTTTGACATTTACATATTTATTTCTTTAATTAAGTAAGGAAACATTAAATGCGAGGTGAATTTAAATTGAAAAACAATCATTCTATTAATAATAATTTTTGTTATCAGACGTTTCTTTCAGAAATAACTTCATTAATATGTAAATGTCAAAACTGTTCCAGTACCGTTCCATAATGGGGGCTTTTACGTTAAACATCACTCGAAAAGATCGCGATGTCTGTGACGTCATTATGTTAAGATATTCAATACAATAGTAATTTATATATTAAGAGTGCAAAATGGTACACTGTTACTCAATTGAAAATGTTGACCCGCGACGTCGCCAGGCGAAGTGCGTCATTCTCATGAGAATGGCTATTACTTTGTGATGGAATTACATAATTTTTTCTACAATCTTATAAAATGTATTCGTTTTACTTAAAAAATACTTGAAAAAATAATAATGGACGTTCACATTTATTTTAATGTTATAATTTTTGCAGCTTCCGAAATATTTGAATATAATATGTATTTGAAAAATTGCTATCACTATTGCATAATTCTATCATATATGTATATATATATTTTTTTAAATAATTTATCAACTTATTATTTATTATTTATAGTTATATATTATTTTTAATTAATATTTTGTAGTTATTTTGAAATTTAAGGTACCATCATAGTATGATCTGCCAAAAAATACAAAAATTTTCGCGATTTTTTTTTTCGGATGGATCGGATGGGGAAATGGGGATGAATTTTTGTTACGATTAATACACTATTTAACAATACAAAAATATTTTTTTTATTCATTTTTATTTATTTTTTATAATTATTATAATTTTTTGAAAAAAAGTGTCTTTAAAAAATGGCGGAAAACGGTACACATGATTGCGGTCGCAGTTTCCATCCGAAAAAAAAAAATCAAATAAATTATCAATCTGTAGGTAAGCCGCTATGTACCTATGGGAGCTATTTTTTTTTTCTTGAAATTTAAAAAAAATGGCGGCGGTATGAATAAAAAGTACAAAATTTTTTATAGCTTTTCGTGTGAAAAAATAGGAAGATTTCGAAAGAAAAAAAAAGCTCCCATAGGTACATAGCGGCTTACCTAAAGATTTTTTTTTTTTTTCGAATGAAAACTGCGGCCGCAATCGTGTGTACCGTTTTCCGCCCTTTTTTTGAAGACACTATTTTCAAAAAATTATAATAATTATAAAAAATAAATAAAAATGAATAAAAAAAATATTTTTGTATTGTTAAATAGTACTATTAATCGTAAAAAAAAATTCATCCCCATTTCCCCATCCTATCCATCCGAAAAAAAATCGCGAAAATTTGTCAATTTTTCGGCAGATCACACTGTGATGGTACCTAAATAAAATTGATATTTTACTTGATCACGATAAAAAAAAAATTGTTTATTTGTTGCCATAGAAAATACAAACAACGCCTATTCGATTTGTAATTAAATATATGTTGAGCGAGCGACAAAGTACTACTTTTCGCTTTAGAGCGAAAAGTAACAGTCCTCGGCAAACACATATTTTGCGCCTTCTTAACAGAGCGCAAAAACCTACGTTAGATTGTGATTGTAGAAAAAAATATTTGTAGCAAGCAATAATGAGCCATTTTCTCAAAATATGTAACAGTCTGACACCAGAGCGGCGACACAGGTAATTTCGAACTACATTTCTATGATTGATATTTAAATTTAAAAATTGCTATGTAATCGCATAAGAAAATTGTTTAACACCAGGGCGGCGACACGGATTATTCGGAACTAAAAGAATAAACAATATTCCTAGGTAACCGAATTGGAAAATTTCGTTGCTAAAGTGGAATTAACAGGAGATGATTTCTGGTTGGTTAAATTAATATCTCGATCATAGAGATGTAATCCCAACTACCTGTGTCGCCGCCCTGGTGACAGATAGCTGCATATTTTGAGAAAATGGCTCATTGCATAGCAATAATAATTCAAAATAAAAAATCATTACTGTGTTCTGTGCGCTTTGGAACTGTCGGCCCATTATCGGTTCTAAATTTAAAAAATTATTTTTCATTTGATATAACTTTTTAAATATTAGATTTAAAAAAAAAAAATAGAGTTTTCTTATACAACATATATTATGATCTTTTCATTTATGGCAAAAAAAATTTTTCTTAAAAAACCTAATTCGACTAGTAAATTAACTTGCCAAGTAAAGTAACATTGGCTACTATAAGAGTATCTTGAAAGTAAATTAGTTAATCGATTTACGGATCAAACGTTAGTTTGCTATTGTACAGTAAATGGGAGTACTAATTTATTTAGGATTTCGTAGTTCGAACAACGAAATCCTATATGAATTCGTGCAGCGTGTCTTTTCTAACCAATAACGTAATTCGACACTGAAGTGTACTTTTAGCGAATTTCCAGAAAGAATTCTGGAAATTCAGCTATTACAGTAGGTGTCATGACGCGACTTGAGCCCGGGACTATGGCAGAAATTTGTTTTGAGGTCCCTAGAAACCGAAAATAATATTCACTATTTACGAAATTTGGTGACAACGTTGGAAGTCCAAAAATCTTGGATGAGTTCTTCAGCCAGACACGTGGGATGCCAGGAACATGGTTTTTGTTCTTGCAAAAAATTAGTTTTTTGCCAAAATTTCCACTTATTCAAAAATTTTTGCCAAATTTTTTTACATCATTTAAAAGAGGAGAAAAAATTACATAAAAAAGGTCTTTAAACTATTATTCTATGTCAACTAGTTTCCGAGAAAAACTAATTTTTATAAACGGAAATTCGCTATGTTATGCAGGATGCTGCGACAGGGGTATTTTTTATTTATAGATAAAAACTAATAAACCAAATAAAGAAATAGTATATTATTCAACAAGCTGGTAATGATAGCTATTACTCACGAAGATGAAATTGCGACACGAGCTGAGTTTACGAGGCGCGTGTCGTAATGCATCTGACAATGAGTGAGTAATAGCCATTGCAAGCGAGTAGAATACGATATTTTTTCTACTTTTTTCCTTTTTGATTTAAATAAAATTGAATATAAATTTTAAATCAAAAGAATACAATTTTTAATCTATTTCTAATTTCATTATATGTTTGTATATGTACAAACGATGAAAACAAAATACAAACTACTTTGTTTACTTAGATGTTACTACGCAACATATTTGAAATTAACAATTGATACGTATATTATACACAAAACAAAAGCCGGCTCATTGAATAATGGTTAATACGGTGATTTCATTGGTCAAAAAGGTAGTGAGTAATGAAAATTCCTCCACACCTTTGAATAATGCCTAACTTTCTCAACAATTAACGGATATGTAATGAATGTGTTCTTCAACAGAAGTAGAAAAATATACAAAATCTACAAAACTGTCAAGTGAATAAAATTTACTTGGTAGATTTTTTAAAAAGTAAATTACTCAATAAATTTACTTCGCTAGTAAATTTATTCGTTATTCATATTACCGAAATCTTTGATAACGTAAATTTACTTCACAGATTTACTTATTCTTTTACAAAAACTTACTCATTAAAGGTGGTGGTCGCATTGGCGGCATTGGAGTCGGCATCATCATTATGGGTGGTTGTTGCGCTATCATATGTGGTTGAGGTGGCATCGCCATTGGAATTGGTGGCGCTACCACTGGTGGCGGTGGAGCTGGTACAGTAACCGGCTAAAACAAAATAATTTGATTAAGAGTGGAGTTCACGCCAGAAACGGCTAATAAACTAATTTTTTTCGAATTTCGTTTTTTGTTTTTATTTTGTTCTGTGGTTCTTTACAAACACGATGATATATAAAACATGGCCAAAAAAATTTTTTTCAAGTAGAAAAATATTTATTTGTGAGCCGCTGCATAGCCAGACAACGCTCGCCCCCCCCCCTCGCGATTTGATCAGTAAGATGAATCTTCAGGATGAAAAAAATAAGAAGGAACAAGAGGGGACAATGTATGAGGCTGGAGAGTTTTAATAAACAGTGAGTATACCGCTTCTTTTGTTATTATTTTTGTTTTTTACCGTTTCCTGAAAGTTGTGTTTTTCCCGACAAGGAAAATCATATCTCAAGTTCTAGAAAAGATAGAGACTTAATTTTTTTTTTTTAATTTTGTTCATAAACATATTGCGCATAAAGTGGAGTATGCTTTTTCCATTTGAACAATACGGTACTTGACTGTATTTAAAATTTGTGTCAAATGTTAAATAATTCTATGCATTATCATTACATATGTCCAATTTTAATGATGAAACATAAAAAGATTTGATAACTATTTAGAAATTTTATTTTGAAAATCGCCATTTTTCAACAAATATTCAAATTAGTGAAGACGCGCCATTTCTTGAAAATGACGTAACATTTTGTAGCCAGTATATATATAGTAATAATAATCGACCAAAATTCAAATAAATTCTTGCTTTTACTTTGACATTTTATGAATATAATCAAAGTTTTGAGGTTATAAATATTGACATTGACGTTTAGTTGCTTCAAAACGTGATGTCACTGTAGTGAGATGTTTTTCCCGCCTTTTTTTTCATTTAAAATTGTAGGGTTATTTTTTTTTTTTGATGATTTTTTACAGAATCTGTCGAAAATAAAAAAATCACTTAACTGATATGGAAAAACAATGCTTTTAGAATATTTTTGTAACTTCAGTCAAGTACCCTATTGTAACTATTTTTAAACATTTTTTTTTAATAAAAAATTGGGTTTTATAATTTTTAGAAGTTTGGGATTACAATTTTATAGTTAACTTTTAAAATTACCTGAAACCCATACTCAGCTTTATGGACAGGTCCTTTAGGAATAAAATAATGAAAAAATATTTAAAAAATATTCATTACATTTTAAGATATGGCGTTCCTTGTAAACGCTTAAAAACTTGTGAAAAAGGGCCCCCTCCCCCCACAGAGACGAGTAATGAATGTTTCAAAAACAAAATTTTCTATTTGAAACCCTCCCTAGTTTGAAAAAAAATTTCAACAGGCAAAATAATCATAAATAAAAAAGTTGCTTTTTTATTTGAACTCCCCCCTTAATTCAATAAAATGTATTTCTTTTGATATATCGACGTGTACCTGTGACGTGTAAATAACTTGTGACGGTTTTGACACCGGTTTAGCCGTGATAACTGCCGCCGACGTAGCCGGTTTCGTAATAGACGCTGAAGACACAGTTTGTTTACTGGGATTTCCAATTACAGGTTTTGGGCCAATTTTCTCTTTTTCTTCATCCGGTAAAAGACCCTTTACTTTATGGATTTGATGAATCTGATCTTCTAGTGTGATATTGGCTCTTGCCGCGCGAGTGGCCGCCTCAACGCTGGACGTATGACCATCCCACGTGACACGATCGTCTTTACGTGGCTCCTCTTCTTCGCCGATTTTCTTACCGATGGCGGTTTCTTCGTCACCGACACCGAAGATATCGGTACGTCGTTCGGCCAACTGTTTCAAACTGGCTTCAATGGCCGAACCTGGTGCGTACACGGTTTCTTGGTTCAGTTTGTCGTTGACATGTCGATCGCGTTGCTCTAACCAACGTGGATCCAATAGACCGATACGCATGTGCTCCTGGACCTGACTTGCTGGAATCTTATCACCAGTTAATGGTGATATCAGATAATCATCACCAACAGTTGGTCTGGCAACCTTCACAGCTTTAAAAGAAAATTATATTGATTTAAAAAAAAAAAAATTACAATGAAATGAAAGATATAAGACAGTTCGGAAATGTTCGTCAATCCGAAAATAATCGAATTTTATGGGAGGAGCTGCAGCTCAAAGTTTTGAATACATACTATATGTTTCAAAACGTATATAATTACTTAGGTTTTTAAATGGTATTGGTTAGGACTACAGTAGAGATTGTAAATGTAACAACTTCATTTTCCAGTAGTTCGGAAAACTTTCTATTAAAACCGGTTAACCGGTAATTTACCGAAATTTTTGTATATTATAAACTATAAATACTGAAACTATAAATATTTTGGCAAATCAATCAATAATTTACGGTCACTTTTTTATCTACAGAAATTTTGTACATGTACAGCTGTTTTTATAACCCTAACAAAAATAACCCTAACAGGAAAAAATATCGCTTTACAATTATAAATTTATACAAGAAAGAAAAACTACCTTTTAAACTGACTCTCCTCATAGATCATATATATTAAATTATTCTAAGCCTCACCTTACACTGTCCACTTGATCGTATGAATATCAGTGTTCAAGAAAAAATGATCTCTAATATTAAAAGGGTGAATCATTAAAACCAACCAATAAAAGAAAAGCTATCAAAATAGGGGCTTTACGGGTTCTTCCAAGTATAACACATACACTTGTATGGCAAGTCACTGCATTTAATAGTCTGAATGCTGTAAACTAAATTAAAAATATTTCACGTTCGAGTGATTTCGTAATTCACGAATATTGACGAGTGGACTTATATTTGTCATTACACTGTACAAAATTTTTATTTTTTTTTTACCTTGTTTGGGATCATATTTCTTCACCAACACTTTATCGGGTATTGGAGGTAATGGCGGCTGTACAGACGGTTGTTTCTCTTTAGATTCATCCTGTTCTTCGTCTGAACTTTCCTCCTCCATATCTTGCACACGATTATCATCCTTATGTCCTCCAGTGGCGGTACGATCTTCCATTTTACTCAACGGTATCTTAGTGGTATCAGTGAGTCCAGTACCAGCATCTTCTTCTTCATCACTTTCCAGTTGCATTTCAATATCTTCACCTACAAAATTACGAATATATTTATAATTTTTTATTTCTTTTTTATTTTATGATATTAACTTACCATCTTCAAGACGTTCTTGCATAAGAACTCGAGCGCCAACTTCTTCGGGTGTTGTCGGCGGCGGAAAATTTCCTATTTCAAACGGTTGATAATCAACCGTTTCCACAACGACAAAATCATGCCAATCGATTTGCGCGTAAGCAACTGAAAATCAATCAATCAATTGAAGGGGATAAGTTAAGAATGACTTTAAGTTCCGCTTAAGTTACGGTTGCCAGGCGTCCGGATAAAGCCGGACACAGTCAGGCTTTTTGGTTGCGTGTCCGGCCTGTTCGGCTTTTTAAATTTGACCATTTTCTTTTTTTTACATTTGTCATGTGTTGGTTTCCGCTCCGCCCGTGATTTGATTCCTGAATCCTTTTTAATTTTTTTTTTTTTAATTTGTTTAAGTAATAAATGAAGTTAGAGGGGTAAAACTGAAGTTTTGTACCCAGCAATCAAATTTTATCCAATAATTAATCTTCTCCATACATACTTGAGTCGATGAGTTTCAAAACCATCTAATTGACACAACTAAAAATGTTCAGGAAACACAAAAAACTGTTTTCTCACTTATAATAATGATTTTGATGTGGTTTTTACCATTAAATTTTTAGGAAAAATCATACAGTTTTTAAAAAGAAATAATAACAACGATACCACTCTTCAATAATTAGTAAATAAAGATTAAAAATTATAATTAACTACTTTTGCAGCAGTTTGATTTAATTAGATGGTTTTGAAACGGTTGATTTTGTAATTAGCTACTTTTGCAGCAGTAACACTAACAATTAGACACTTTTGCAACAGTTTATTATTCTTTCAATAAGTTTTAAATAAAATAACATTCATACAAATCTATCTATTTACATCGTACAACGTTGTTTTTATTATAACTTATGAAAACTAAGATATTTTCTGATAATTTAGTAGAATATGCTCCTATAAAACAAGTCTCTTTACTGTAATTTAACAGTAAAATTCAAATTAGAACCACAATGTTTCACACAATTTTATTCTGCACACATTCGCAGCCTGTTATATTTGACAATTCCACAAGTTTCTTTGTATTTTTTTCTAGTTATTCCAATAGTAAATATTTTCTTAGAGAGAGTAATAAAATTATCATATACAATTATGTATTTGATTTTCTGCAGGCCCTGCAGTGCTACATATTGACTACCTAACTAGCTATTTTTGTTCCAGATTTTTCTAATGACGCCATTTTTATATAAGTAATTAGATAGTTTTGCAACTGGTTTGTGTTGCTTGCAACGCCATGTTTTTTCAGTTGGAAAATATTGCAATTAGTTACTTTTGAAACAGTTTCGTATTTTTGTCATTAAAATTAAAGGGGAAAAAGTTGACTTAGCACCGTCTAGTTGGTATTTTTTGGTGCAGTTTATCCTCCTGAATAATAAACCGTATCTAACTCAATTTTGAAAAAATCGTCAATTAGATAGTTTTGAAACTCAGCGACTCACTTATGATGTACATAAAATTCAATATTCTACATAAAATTTGGCATTTTAATACTTTAAAAAAAAAAAAAAAATCTTAATAGAACTACTGGCTTTATTAGACAATATCTAGACGTTATTGGCTATTACATTACACAAAATTTTAAATCATTTTTCCACATAGGCAATGAAATCGATTAGTAATTCAGATTGTTTTTCAGAACTCCTAACTATTTGTGTCAATATTATTTTTCCATTCCGGATCATAATGCAAATGTTGAAAGAGTTTTTTCTTTAATAGGTCAACAATGGTCAAATGAACGCAACAAATTAAATGTCGATACTATAACCAAAATGTTGGTTGTACAATTTAATTTTAAAAATTTGATTTGTAAAGAGTTTTACAACTCAATTTTAAAAGAAAATGAGCTTTTAAAGCAGATGTCTGCCAATGAAAAATATTAATTACTTTATGTTACAATTAATTTAAAGTTTATTTAGTTCATTAGTATTTTGTTTAATTTTGTTTTTCATTACAAATTGCAATAGTAGTTACGCTAACTGCTATTACCATGCTATTATTGAAATTAATATTGTGAGCAATTCCATGAAATGATGGAATTTTAGTAAAAATTAAGAAATGAAAATAATTAATCAAAATCATATACTTGATACTCAAAAGACTAAATCACTGATATACGTTTTTTTAAAATTTTTTTACCTTTAATTGTTTTTATTTTGTAAATTTAGCTTAAAAATTTATTACTTAATAAAAAAAAAAATACTGTAACTTGTGATTTTTTTCAAATGAATAGTAAAATACAGCTAAATTTACCTTTTTCTTTATGCTGCTATCAAAACCGACAAAGGTTTTTTAATTACTAAAAATAAACTTTTATCTTTGTTATCTATCATATTCTCCAAAAAATCAAACTAATAAACTACTTACTTTTTATTAAAACTTGTTTTAAAGTGACTGTAATGTAAGTGACCAAAGAGGTGTAATGTAAGTGACCGATTAAAAGTTACATTTTTATCAAAAATATATAATATTTTATGAAATTTATTATTAAAATAATTTATTGAAACATTATTTGTTTAAATTTATTTAAATGAAGCTGCTTGTTATCAAAACAGAACAGAAAATTCTCATTGTGTATAAGATGAAAAATTATGTTCCTTTTTGAGTAATGTAAGTGACCACCTACTTTATCTTGTATAAAAGAAATTTATATACATTTTTTGTTATTTGATTTCCTTTGTTTAAAAGTTCAAACCGTATTCGATTTAATTTGACTAAATTTTAGTGGATTTACTCATTAAATACGGAAATTCAAAAGATTTTAATCCCAATTTTAAATCAAATTGTAATGTAAGTGACTATGGAATTACCCTTGTAATAAATATTGAATGATTAATAATAAAGACAACTGATTCATTCAATTTTATTGTTGTTTCATTAGAATTTAAGAAAATTTTCTGCTAATTGATAACAAATCCTTGTTTTATTTAAAAAAAAAAAAAATAGTCGTGTTATACTAAGACTAAAAAATTAAGGGTGTCCGGATTTTTTACCCAAATGTCCGACTAAACTGGCTGATCTGCCTTGCTTTTCGGTTTTAAGACCTGGCAACCCTAGCTTAAGTCAGTCAAAAGTCGGATGTAACGCTACACTAAAATGTAGCAGAAGATGAAAGAGCTATAAAAGGATGACGGGTAAGCAGACGAACATGACGAAATTATAAGGGTTCCGCAGAAAAATCTCGGAATCCTAAAATTACCTCTCTCTTTTTCAAGCAATTCCTCCTCTTTACGCCTCTGAGCTTCCTGATATTTAATCCATTCGGAACGATATTTAACTTGTTCTAAAATATTTTTCATGTTACTTTCTTCTTCTTGTAAACGTTGCATTAAATTTTTAGGTGGTATCAAAATCTATTTTTAAAAAAAATTAAATTAGTTTCAACATAATTTTGTAAAACAAATTTCCAAAAAATGTTACCTTTGTATACTGTTCCAGCAATTTGGTGAAATACTGAAACAGAGAATGTTGAGGACGAAGGAAATCAAATTGATAATTACGTTGTTCCCGATTCATTAATTGAGTCAAAAATTGACGTCCATTTCGTGCCACAAATTGAGCAGTCAGTTTTACAATATCTAAATCTAAAGCGGAAATACTTGGTGGATCGGCAATGAATTCAAAATCTGGAGGAGGATCTTTGGGAACGAACGGCTGTTCTACTTGTTTCAAAATTTCTTGCTGTTTTTGTTGAGCCGCGGGGGTCACTCCCAATTTTTGAATTTGTTGGGCAAGGCCTCCAACGGTCGGTTCTTGACCTATAACATAATAAATATTGTCAAAAAAGCAAATAGTTAATTGAAAAATATAATTTTTTTAATATTGTCAGTAAAATCGCTTCATTTTTTTTTATATCAAAGTTCCAGTCACACTTTAATTGTGGAGAAATCTCAGATATGGCTAAGATTCATCACTTTTAAACAGATTCAAATTAAATAAAGGAAAAACGTGCGTAATTTTCGTTTAATTAGTCACACAAAATTATTAAAACCATTAAAAATTAAACGTGACGTCTATATTCTAAACTACCACCTATCAAACTAGTAAAATTTAAAAAATATTACCTTTGCCTTCCCGAAAATCTTTAACCTTATGCTGATAATAGGCATGGTAAGGATCGCCAACGTTTAAGAAATTGAATTTCGGATTGCCCAACTCATTTTGTCGGATTCTTGCTTCAAATTCAGGTCCATTTCTGGCTACGAAACTTGCAGTCTTATCAACGATATCTAAATTATTGAGTTCAGGAATTTCTTTGTGACGAATTGTAAAATATGATCGTATCCAATACGACTCTACTCTTTCCTTAACTGAACTATATACAGGACATGTTTATTAAAAAGGATACTTCTTACTTCTGGTGGAGGATAAATTATTCCTACAACCGATTGAGTTTGTGTTGTATCTTCGGTTGGGGTTGTTCCTGGATTTACAGGAGCAAGTTTAGGAGTTAACACTTCAATGCCAGGCATTTTTTAAGCTTTATAAAATCAAAAATTATTTTATTAAAGTACTGACGTAATGTTTTTACTTTTAGAATGATTCGAGTAATTAAAAGCACAACCAAAAAATAGCCATTTTTAAATAGATTAACAAAATTATAAGACATCCATCACATCCATGACATATACAACATACACATCATACCAATCCACGCAAGGATGCCAACCATGCCAACCATATCAAATTTGTAGCCATGGAGTTGCGGAGTTAGCCAGGTCCGGCTCTAACTATTAAGGAATTATGTACATTTGAATTATAATCACTGATTTAAATCCAACCAATTGTTTACTTAAAATTTTAATGTGCATAATAGTTTTATAATGCGTGGTTTTTTTGGCAAGCCGTGTTTTTTTTTATAATGTATTCAGTTTCCTGTAGTACGGGAACACTCAGGGCCGGTTCTAGGGTTTTGAGCGCCCCGGTCAAAACTAAATTTGGCGCCCTTTCATATAAGAATATACAAATTTACTGCAAATTCAAAAGAAAAATAGTAAATAAAGGCAAAAAATCAAAATTACACAATAAAGAACTGAGTAAAAAATTTATTTATTTAAAAAATAATACAATAGTTATTTATTTATAAGTGATGCAACATATGGAATAGCATACTGAGTTGAAAAGTAAGCTATGCTATTCCTGTTGCATATGTGTGACAGTAATTAGACATACAAGATTTTTTGTAATGCTATTTGTCAAAAATTCAATAACATAGTTAAGGATATATCGAGCCATTACCGCCGATTTATCGTAAGCGACACTTTTATCGAAATTGAGATTTTTAGTGCAAACAACATTTTTCTCCAACGTTTTTCTCCAAAATTCGTTAATTAACGAATTATAACAACTGCTTAGTTTATCGTTAATACAACACATTTTCACATTTTAGCGAAACCGACAGTAACCATCTTTATCGTAAGGTTAATAAAATAATAGGAATAATACGCTCAGGCGTAATAAAATTTAAGACAGCAGAAATATCGCAAGCGCCATATAAATATTTAAAAATTCCTTCTCCTGTAAAATTTGATATTTGTGGGTTACGCTAAAATGGCGTTAATGGCTCAATATACCTAGTCAAATCGAGTACTACATCTAAAATTTTTTGAAAATTAATCATGATGTTAAATTATTACTAGAAACACTTATTTTATGAATTAAGATGTGAACTGTATAAAAAAATTACATCAATTAATAAATTTTTTCTATAAAAAAAGGATTTAATTTGACTATTAATTGTTGACGTTGGATTTAGTACCTATTGGAATTATTATCATGACAGTTGATGTATAGAGTATGTTCCATTTAGAAAACATTGTGTGACACAATGTGATACATTTTCTTTTTTTCATAACAAAAACTAATTTTTTTTAAATTTTATTGCAAAACTAATCTCTTAGATGCATTTAAAAGTAAATAGAAGGTTAAAATTTAAAAAAAAATAGTTTTTTGTGCAAAAAAGAAAAATGCACTGTGTCGTCTGTGTTTCCTAAATGGAAAACATTCATTAATGTTTTACCACATTTATCGTCAAAAATGGCGGGCACAGTTTTTTAAAATAATGTCAAAACCGCGTGGTTCCGGCTTCTAATTTTTATTTTTATTTTTACGAAGAAGATAAGCCGGTGGGATCGGTTTTTTTTTTATTAAAAAATAATACAAAGTATAAGGTTCATAAACCTTTTTTTTTTCTCACGAAAGTTGGATAAAATATGATAAATTTTACAAATTTATTCGTAGCTATGCTACTTCCGGTTCAAAAACACACTATAAATGAGAACATTAACATTAATTATTTCGTTTAATTTGTCCGTGACATACAATTTTCTTTTTGCTAACCGATGCGGAATCATCTATTTCAAACTCAATGGAAAAAATTGGAATTTTCTTTTTGGGTATAGGTACCTATCCTTAAATTAAATTAATTTTTTTGAATATCACACAGGGAAATTTTATCATACTACTTAAGTTGGTACAATTGGATACGCAACGAATTGAAACAACATCCACACTAAAATACTTTACTAAATAGGTATGCTAAATATGCATCACATAATTTGTAAACCCATGAACCTTGTTAATAATAATCAATAATAAATAAATGTTAATTTCATTTATCTTAAAACATTTAAAATTTATACAGCTTCACAGGTATTACAAATCTATTTTGTCTTTATTTTTAAAATTAAAAAAAAAAAATCTTAAAAAATCACATCTTTTAGTATTAATAAACACAAAAAATGGAAGAAAATAACGATTTTGTACCAGTTCATGAAACGGTTTATATTAAATTTGATCCAGAAGAAAGTCTTTTTAAAACTGAAACAGAGGAAAATTCGCCAGTTACAAGTAATTGTTTTACCAACAAAATAAAACAGGGATCTTTTGAATCTCTTAATGAAAATTCCATGAAATTCGATGATTTGAAAAAGGAACGAGGTAACATAAGTGATCCATTGTTTTCGGGAACTTTACCTGTTCAAGTTAAAATTGAAACTAATGATGAAAATTATAAAAAATTTGAATTTTTTCCCGAACAGTCTGTTAAAAAGGAATCGAAAAAAATACATGACAGAACTGTTTTGAGAAAAAAACATAAAAAAGTTCGCACGGAAGAAAAATCACTCGAATGCAATGTATGCTTAAAAAAATATGCTAGTTTATCAAATTTAAGAACACATAAGAAAATTCACACGGGCGAGAGAGATTTTCAGTGCATTACTTGCTCGAAAACTTTTACCCAAGCAATAGCTTTAAAAAAACATGAAAGAACTCATACGGGAGAAAAACCTTTTGAGTGTAGTACATGTTTTAAAACATATGTAGACAAGTCTGTCCTAAAAATTCATGAAAGAATCCACACCGGAGAAAAACCATACAAATGTGCCACATGTTTCAAAGCATTTATTAAATCATCACAATTAAGGGTTCATGAGAAAATTCACACTGGTGAAAAGAATTTCAAATGCAATATTTGCTCCAAAGCATTTACTCAATCATCGGGCCTCAGACGACATATACTAATTCATACAGGAGAAAAACCTTATGAATGCGATATATGTCTTAGAAAATTTGCCGATGGATCAGACCTTGTAAAACATAAACGAATCCACACAGGAGAAAGACCTTATAAGTGTAATATATGTTTGAAAACATTCAGTCGTAGTCCACTTTTGAAGCAGCATGAAAGAGTTCACACGGGAGAAAAACCAGAAAAGAAGGAAAAACCAGAAAAACAATTCGAATGTAGTATATGTTTCCGAAAATTTGTCCACATACGCAGTTTAAAGGATCACGAGAAAACCCATACGGATGAAAAACATTTCAAATGCACCGTTTGCTTTAAATCATTTATTAAATCGGCACATTTGAGGCGGCATACACTAACTCACACGGGTGAAAAACCTCATGAGTGCAGTATATGTCTTAGAAAATTTGCCGATAGGTCAGATCTGAAAAAGCATGAAATAATTCACACGGGAGAGAGACCTTTTAAATGCAACTTATGCTTAAAAGCATTCAATCGTTCAGTGACACTAAAGAAACATGAAAGAGTTCATACGGGCGAAAAACCATTCGAATGTAGTATATGTTTCAGAAAATTCGGTCAATCATCACATTTGCGAGATCATGAGAGAACTCATACAGGTGAAAAAGCTTTTAGTTGTAATATTTGTCTGAAAACTTTTACCCAGTCAGGAAGTTTAAGAAAACATGAAAGAATTCATGAAGAAGAAATGCTCGATATTGCTAACATAATGAATGAATGAAGTAACCAAACAGTTGTTTTATAAATAACGCAAACTCAGATGAAATTAAATTCAGTATTTGAAACATTGGTTGTGTTCGTATTTACGCAACGTTTCAAAACGTTATAAAACATATATGACGTAAGCAAACATTTATGGTGCATGATTTTTACGCATGTACCTTATGTACGTATGTAATAGAGGTCATAACTATTTGCAACAGTTCTGTCCGGCGTAATTGAACACAAAACATGTTCTTATGTTGCATTAAATCGATTAGCCTCATTGTGAACTCGCATCGCATTCCGTGGTTCCATCTATGTAGTAGAACCATCTGTGGATAAAAATTCGTTCGTTTTAGCGAATTTTCATTCTGGAAATTCAGCTATTACAGCAGCTCTTATGATAAGACCTAAGTCCGGGACTATGGCAGAAATTTGTTTTGGAGTCTCTAGAACCCGAAAATCTACTTCACTAAAATTTATATATATATATATATATATATATATATATATATATATATATATATATATATATATATATATATATGTGTGTGTGTGTGTGTGTGTGTGGGTTTATGTGTGTACGCGATAGTTCTCGAACGAAACAATATAATAATATATTTGAACCCCTTTCTCACAAAAAAAAAAATTATAATCACTCGAACGAAACGTTTAATACTTATGAAATTTGGTGTGCAAGCTGGAATCCGGATTGGCTCGGCTAAGTTCGTTAGTTAGGCACGTCGGATGCCCAGAAGTATGTTTTTTGGCCATTTTTCGCCATTTTTATTGGTTTTTTGTAAAATTTTCGGAAAGAGCATAAAAAATTGCATAAGATAAGCTTTTAAAACATTGTTCTAAGTGAACTAGCACTTGAGAAAAACTAACAAGTTTGCTGAATTTTTTTAGAATAAATTCTGTATCGTTTAAGCAATTCTTTTCTAGATAAAACAAGTACTAGTTAGTTATTCAATATATATGTATGTGTTATAATAACAATAGCTCTGTCTCATCAAAATTAGCCAGATTTTTTAAGAGTACGTTATGGAAAGGAAATTTTTGTATGAAGTCTTCCTTTAGAGAGAAAATATAATTTATATATATTTGCATACCTAGAAAAAAAATCGAAAACTGTAGTTATGTAATGTAATAATATATGTATCGTTAAATGGATATATGCTACACTATATGAGATCCGTTAGGGTCTTGAGGACCCAAAAGCGCTAAAAATTAACTACTGAACTGATTCTGAAAATTGTTTCACTGTTAGAAAGCTAAACTATTTTAAATGGGTACAGGTGTTAGATGAGATCCGCCAGTGCCCAATATTTGGAAATACGCTATGTTATACAGATGCTGCGACAGGGGTATTTGTTTTCTTTTTTTTAAAATAAACAAGAATGTGATCTATACTAATCTATCGGTTATTTTGTATTATATTTTCTTTTTTAATAATTATGTATTTTAAAGCATATTTAGATGCTCTACAAAGCAGGTATTGAACGAAAAAATTTTTTTTTAAAAGGAAAGAACGTTTATTTATTATCACAGGCCTACAATGGTTTACTCCTTTAAGATATGGCAACTGATTTTGATAGATTTTAGGGCGTTGATTACCAGAAAAATATTCAAAAAATTCCAACACGCCAGAATTTTTAGATATTAGATATTAAAATTTTTGACTAAAATTACCTAAGTCGACCAAGTTAAGAATAGATTATGCATTTTTATTTATTTCCTATTTAATAAAAAGTCATTACATAGTTGCAATTGGCTTCTAGGAATACATTCTCATCAATGGTTTGTTAAATGTAATCTAATTAACCACGTGACATACCTATCTTTATTTTGCGAAAAAAAGTGAATTTGAAGGTCATCCGCTAATGAGCTCATCATTGAGGGTAATTTATTTTTTTCTATTCAGTTTTAATTAATAACTAAACCTCACAAGTTTACGGTGCTAAAAGGACCGTACTACCTCCGTACTTATATTTTAAAAATTTAAAAGATGTTAATAGGTGTAAATACTATTTTTATTTTTTTAAAAAAAAAAGATTTATATAGATATATTTTCTATTAAGCTATTAATAAAAATTAGTTTAAGGCAACTAAAAAGCACAAAAATTTTAACTTTTTTTAATTAAAATTGTTGAAAATTTAACTGGCTGACTGTATTTTAAATGTTATTAATAAAAAAATATTTCTTTTTAAAAAGTAATTTGAAAAAAATAAAACGACACAAAATTCGATGAAAAATTAAGTGACGATGAATTGGATGCTTGAAAATCTTTTAAGGAAGTTGTGAGGAATTTGCTAGGAAACTATAAAAGTGCTAACTATGAAGATATTGTAAAGAAAATAATAGAAAATTTTGGAGAAATGGGATGTTCGATGAGCATTAAGCTTCACTTCCTAGATTCTCACTTAGGCTACTTTCCGATAACTTGGGATCTTTTAGTGGAGAGCAAGGAAAAAGATTTCACCAGGACTTGATGGAACGTAGGTATCAAGGAAAGTGGAATACCCGTTGGTTGCTAAAGCGAGATAATCGAAACAGGAATTTTAATAGGAAATCTCACAATCGAAGCTTCAGTGAAAAAAAAAAAACAGATACCACAAAAGTATTTGATTATTGTTATTTATGTATTTAGGTCATGTAAATACATTTATGACATTTCTAAGTAATTTAATACATTTTTGTTTCTAACATAATTTTATTTTCCTGAAATGGTGTCTGTTTTTGTGATTTGTCTCATAGGGCTTTTCCACAAAAACTGAGGCTGATATCGAATAATTACCAAAATACCCTAAGATCAGTCATCAAATCCAAAAGGGGATGACATGACTTAAAATTTGCAGGCCTGTAATATTTATTATTAATGTTTATAAAAAAAAAAAAATAATGGAAGTTTCAGAAGATGAACTTATTTAACTTGTAGTTTGTGGCTTAAATTTTATTAAATCACTGAGCTGTAGTGTAGACTGGGTTATACATAATAAAATTTTCCCCCTTAAGGACCCACAAAAAATATAATGCCTATACAATTATGTCCTTAGGGGGAAAAACTCCAGGCAGTATTATTTTGTTTAAATTTTGTACAAATGTTTTATATTTTTAAATAAAATAAACAAAGGTAACAGAACTTGTATCTTTTATTTATTAAAAATACTTTTACTGAATTTCAGCATAAACGACGCGAACTCCCCGATACTTGTAATACTTGTAGCGAAGCACTAAAAAAATAAAAATAAACTCCTGCCAGTAGTACAGAGCGGACAAAGTGGCATATTTTTTGGCGTTAACTTCATCAAAATCAGGAAATAGTTTTTGATTCATATTCTTATGATTCACAAAATATGTTCTAATAAGATACGAAATTTAAACTAACTGCATCATAAGAAAATGTTGAAGACAAAAATGCGTATCGTAGTAATGCCATAAATTATTTCTAAAAAGAATTATTTTTACAGGATTTTCCAAAATCGCGTAATTATTTTCAGTAAATGTTTTCATTATTTGAAAGCACTTAAGTCAGTTATTTATTGTTGATCAAGAATGATTTTGTCCTAAAATAAATTCTTTTGGCCCAGCGGTACAAAAGTTTGAGAATCTCTGCTAAAATGCTATAAAATTATAGACGATATAGGGCATATAGCGTATAAAACTTAAGTTATAAACGTTGATCGTCTTCCATTAGGGTGTCTACACAATCAATGAAATAAGGAATAAGAAGTATGCCATCTAGTGACGTTGAGTGGAACTTTAACGTAACTGCTCATAGATATAAATATGTACTTTTGTACGTCAAAATTCGTGATTTTTTTCACTTTAGTGACAAAAAAGTCATCACGAACGGTATTTTTTATGAATTTTGATGTACAAAAATACCTAAATACATATACCTATGGGCAGTTACGTTAAAGTTCCATTCAACGTCACTAGATGACATACTTCTTATTCTTTATTTCTTATTTCATTGATTGTGTAGACACCCTTAGCAAACACAAACGACCTTGTGTAACAAAGTGCATTTAGGGGAAAAGTAATGCCAACCAAATTTTCGTAATTTTTGTACTTCGCAAAAAAATTAATTTTTTTTTAATTTTATTGCGAAACTAACCTTTTATCTGCTTTTAATTAAATTATTCATGTAATTGGGAATCACAGAAAGTATACCAAGCAAACTGAATCTATTTTTTTTTAAATCTAGTAACTTTGTCTATCCTGTCATGCACTGCGTAAAATTTTTGCTAAATGGAATACGGTCGTTATAAACTGTCAAGATTCTAATTTGTAACCTCATGAATTTTATTTGCTCTAAAATTCATCAGTCTTCACAGGTAACCTATTACGTATTATTATTTTTATAATTTTAAAAATCGTAAAAAATTACATCTTTCAACATTAAACAAAAAAGAAATGGAAAAAAATAAAAATTTTAGGGAAATTTGTAGAACTCGTACATATGGGATTTTTTTTTTTAACCGATAAAAACGAAACAATAGTGGTGGAAATTTTAAATTATGAAAAGTTAAAGCGCGAAAGCATATTTTTGTTTTGGAAAACTCAAATTTATTTATATTTTTCATAATTTTTTATAATGACAGCTGTATGATATAACATTTTTTTGAAACAAATTATTGTATAATTTATGTATAGAAAACGATAAAAATAACAGAACAATGCGTAACACAAGTGAGTAAAGCGGCCCCGCTCACGCGAGGCCATTTAATATACTAGGAAAATTAGTTTGTATATCAAAATGTTTTTTAATTGTCCTAACCTATATACTTTGACCCCTTTTAAAGTGTGATAATTAATAATAAAACGCAATTATTTTTAATAAAAATATGTGATCGCCCTTTAACTCTTTAAGTACAATAATTCTCAGCCGCATTTGTTTCTTTTTTCCGGCAGACATCAAAATTACAGCATATGTACGAGTTCTCCATTTTATACCGTTTCATGAAACGGTTTTTATGTCATCTAAGATGACGTATTAATATCGTTGTGTGATTGAATTGAACACGTTATTGAATAATTATGTATTGAGTTGTACATCCATATTGAATAAACGCAAGAGGGCTGTAGAGTTAACAACTATAGAGTTAACAAAAAATCATAAATTAACACTTTCACTGAGATGGCATTACCACAGAATAGATAACAACCAGAAGAGTAACAGAATGAGAGGTCCGATATTGCCTGCTATGACCTTGATTGCATGTGTTTTGTGAAAATCAAGGGGTGGTTCCGGGTATATTACCTATTATCTTACAGAGCCGGTATAGGATTTGAACTATGGAAAAAAAATAATACAACATACTAGATGATTTGTTATTGTTAACTAGAATTTATTTATTAAAATTCTTCACTAAACAAACGTAATGTGATTTGGATATATTCTCCATGTTAATATAATATAATTTTTAAAATTTACAATTTAAATTTGTAACGAAATCCTATTTTAAAATACAGTACTGCCCTGGAAGAACAATTTAACTGATCGGCTTGTACTAACATATTCTTCCCAATTTCTTCCAAACCTCGAGCATCAAAATCTACCTGACTATCGTTTCTTCTCTTTCTGTTACTATTCTGGTTGTTACTTATTCTTGTGGCATTACTTAGTGCGTGTCAAAAACACGCACTTAACGAATTTTATTAAATTTGAAGTAGAAAAAAACTTTCTGGAAATTAAAAGAAAATTTTTTTGAAGGTGAAACAGAGGAATCGGTTAAATATTCTCTTAATAAAAATTTGATAAAGTCGGGTGACTTGAAGGAATTAAGTGATCCATTATTTTCGGGAAATTTACCTGTTCAAGTTCAAGCCAAAATTGAAACTAATGGTTGTGTTATGTACGTATGTAATAGAGGTCAAAACTATTTGCAACAGTTCTGTCCGGCGTAAGTGAACACAAAACATGTTTTTATGTTGTAAAACGTTGCGTTAATACCGAACAGGCCCAATGATGATAAAAATTACACTAACTTTGAATTTTCTGCCAAACAGTTTGTTAAAGAGGAAATGGAAGAAATTCCTGACAAAAATGAAATAGTTTCCACGAAAGAAAAATCACTCAAATGTAATATTTGCCTCAAAAAATTCGCTAGTTTACAAAGTTTAAAAACACATAAAAAAATTCACACGGGTGAAAAAAATTTTAAATGCAATATTTGCTTCAAAACATTTACTCAATCATCAAGCCTCAGACGACATATACTAATTCATACAGGAGAAAAACCTTATGAATGCGATATATGTCTTAGAAAATTTGCCGATGGATCAGACTTTGTAAAACATAAAAGAATCCACACAGGAGAAAGACCTTATAAGTGTAATATATGTCTGAAAACATTCAGTCGTAGTCCACTTTTGAAGCAGCATGAAAGAGTTCACACTGGAGAAAAACCAGAAAAACAATTCGAATGTAGTATATGTTTCCGAAAATTTGTCTACATACGCAGTTTAAAGGACCACGAGAAAACCCATACGGATGAAAAACATTTTAAGTGCACCGTTTGCTTTAAATCATTTATTAGCTCGGCTCATTTAAGGCGGCATACACTAACTCACACGGGAGAAAAACCTCATGAGTGCAGTATATGTCTTAGAAAATTTTCCGATAGATCAGTTCTGAAAAAACATGAAATAATTCACACGGGAGAGAGACCTTTTAAATGCAACTTATGCTTAAAAGCATTCAATCGTTTAGCGACACTAAGGAAACATGAAAGAGTTCATACGGGAGAAAAACCATTCGAATGTAGTATATGTTGCAGAAAATTCGGCCAATCATCACATTTGCGGGATCATGAGAGAACTCATACAGGTGAAAAACCTTTTAGTTGTAATATTTGCCTGAAAACTTTTACCCAATCACGAAGTTTAAAAAAACATGAAAGAATTCATGAAGAAGAAATGCTCGATATTGCTAGCATAATGAATGAATGAAGTAACAAACAGTTGTTTTGGGAAATTTGTAGAGCACGTTGATATGCGATTTTGTTTTAACCGATAAAAACGAAGCAATAGTGGTGGAAATTTTAAATTATGAAAAGTTAAAGCGCGGAAGCATATTTTTGTTTTGGAAAACTCAAATTTATTAATATTTTTCACAATTTTTTATAATGACAACTGTATGACACATTTTTTGAAACAAATTATTGTATAATTTATTTATAAAACGATAAAAATAACAGAACAATGCGAAATATACTAGGCAAATTAGTTTGTATATCAAAATCCGTTTTTTAATTTTCCTAACCAATATACTTTGACCCCTTTTAAAGTCTGATAATTAATAATAAAATGCAATTTTTTTTCATAAAAACATGTGTCCGCGTTTAAACTCTTTAAATACCAAAATTTTCAGTCACATTTATTTTTTTTTTCCCGGCAAACATCGAAAATATTAAATCACGACGAGAACTGCTTTTTACCCGTTGTTTTATATAAATAATGCAAACTCAGGGGAAATTAAATTCATTATTTGAAACATTGTGAATTCGCATCGCATTCCGTGGTTCTATCTATGTCAGGGGTCGGCAACCTGCGGCCCTTTGCAAGCTTTCATGTGGCCCGCCAAGCAATATAACTTTTCGAACAATTTGCTCTGCCTATATGCAGAGTTGAGCATACTTTAGGTATACTTTTTCCGATGTTTTGTAACATGTAAATAAAACTGTTACTAAAAATTTTTCCTCATGTTGATTTTTAATAATATTTATATTGTGTTAAAAAAAAGAAAATACCCCTGTCGCTGTATCCTGCATAATATAGCGAATTTCCGTTTATAAAAATTAGTTTTTCTCGGAAACTGCTTGACATAGAATTATTTTTCAAAAACCCTTTTTATGTGATTATTTTCTCCTCTTTCCAACGGTGTAAGAAAATCTGGCAAAAACTTGAGGAAATTGGGGCAAAAAACTCTTTCCACAAAAATTGTTTAAGCAAAAATGCCAAAAATCCATTCCGGGCATCGGACGTGTCTGACTTTTTAGACTTCCAACATTTTTACCGAATTTCGTAAAAACGGGATTTTTCGTTCGAGAGTTATACAAATTTTAGTGAATGTCATTTTTGGCTTCTAGAGACTTCAAAATAAATTATTTCTATCATAGTTCCGGGCTCAAGCAGCATCAAGACAGTGACTTTAATAGCTGAATTTTCGATTCGAAAATTCGTTTAAAAAAACCTACTTAAGCCACATACTACATTAAAAAATATTTGAGTGTGCGGCCCGCTAAAAATTAATTTTTTTAAAAATGGCCCGTCATCCAAAAAATGTTGCCGACCTCTGATCTATGTAATAGAATCATCTATGGATAAAAATTCGCTCGTTTTTGTTTTCTTTTTTTTTTTTTATCTAGCGCTGATCTAGCGGTTATTTGTATTGTGTTTTCTTTGCTTTGTCTATTCAAAGAATATTTTAATATGTATTATAAAGCATATTTAGATGCTTTACAAAGCGGGTATTGAACGAAAAAAATTTTTTTTTTAGTAAATAACGATTATTTATTATTAATATTTATAAAAAAAATAATGGAAATTTCAGAAGATAAACTTATTTAACTTATAGTTTGTGGCTTAAATTTTGTTAAATCACTATATTGAGCTCTACTGTAGACTGGATTATACATAACAATAAAATTTTACCCCTTAAAGACCCACAAAAAATATAACGCCCACAATTATGTCCTTAAGGGAAAAAACTCGAGGTAGTATTATTATGTTTAAATTTTATATAAGTGTTTTATATTTTTAAATAAAATAAACAGTGGTAACAGAATTTGTATGTTTTATTTGTTAAAAATACTTTTACTGAATTTCAGCATAAACGACGCGAACTCCCCGATACTTGTAATACTTGTACCGAACCACTAAAAAAATAAAAATAAACTATTGCCAGTAGTACAAAGCGTACAAGGTGGCATATTTTTTGGCGTTAATTTAATTTAAACTAACTGCATCATAAGAAAATGTTGAAGACAAAATGCGTATCGTAATAATGCCATAACTTATTTCTGTCAAGAATTATTTTTACAGGATTTTCCAAAATCGCGTAATTATTTTCAATAAATGTTTTCATTATTTGAAAGTACTTCAAGTCAGTTATTTATTGTTGATCAGGAATGATTTTGTCCCAAAATGAGTTCTTTTGGCCCAGCGGTGTAAAAGTTTGGAAATCTCTGCTACAAACGCTATAAATAATTGAAGACATGAGTGGATGAAGATGTTACGTAACATTTTTCCAAATTTTGATATATTCTATGCTGATGTATCATATATTAAAATTTGGTTTTATTAGGTCCAATAGTTTTGTAGAAATTCAGTAATAAACATGTGCTATTGCATGAAAAATATATGTAAATAAAAACTTTTAAACGCTTCTACTGTAAAATTATAATAAATTACAATTATACATATGGAGATTAGACAAGGAGACGAAACTCAATGTATTCGAAAAAGTGTCCAAATCAAAGATGGCACTCGTCGCACTCGTATTCGACGGATACGAAAGCGGTACAATACTTATTCTCAAATGGAAACGCGGGCTTCTATATTATCTTTGTTAGCTTTTGAATAGAATCTTCTGGAATCTTTTTCAATATTCAACTCAGTTAAAATAAAGTGGGTTTTTCAATCGTTTTTAAAATAAACTTAACAATTTTTATTTTGCGTCGCATCATTTGTATTGTATATTATATTAACAAGGTTACCCTTTGACGGAAGGTTAGGTTAGTTTAGTTAGTTTTGAGAATATACTTCAACTTTGATATAAAAACTAGGTGGTGAGGTTAGTTAAGGTTAGGTTAGTTTAGTTAGTTTTGACAGTATACTTCGAGTTTGATATAAAAACTAGTTAGGTTAAGGTTATAGAACACCATAAATATTCACATAAATGATCATTCACTGATCATCAAAAAATCATGAAAAAAATTTTTTTCACTTCCTTCCCTTTCGAGTCGCCAAAAATCCTTTCAGATGCATTCGTTTTACATATATTTGGGTGTACCCACAAAATTTCAAGTGATTCTGAGGATTCTCATTTTCGGAATTCCAGCCTTAAAATTAAACATAGACTAATTAAAATTTTTCATTTTTATATTTCTCATTTATTACTGAATTACATACACTTACCCTTTAAAATGTATCTAAATTTAAGTACACGATGTCCGTAAAAGTTAGGATTACACGGGATTTTAGAAGTGTTTCATAATTCGGAATTTTCGCTAATTTGCACCGACCGTGGTTCGCATTAGGTCGAATTATTGAGGTTTTACTGTAGGTACAAAAATTTTTTCTGAAGATTGGCAACTTGGCAAGCCAATCGGTCAGAAATGGTATTATCATAGAGCACTAGAGATAATATACCTATCTCTATACTACTGGAACCAGTGTAACCAGTAAGAGATAGAAAATATGCTGTATACGTGCACTGTGTTTACTTTGTATTTGTGCGGTAAACTGTGTTAGTGTGAGTAATCGAAGATAGTGGTGGCCGTCACGTGACGCTGCTTCGCATACATATGTGTGATACCACAACGCTACGTGTGGGGGTTCTACAATGCTAACAACAATCAAATCCATCGTTGTTTGACTGAGCTACACTCAGCGACTGCTACTGAGACAGTAACTATTTAGTAGCCTAATGTGCACAGAAATGCACACCATGTACACTGCAGATTACACGATATAGATAGTTTCTGTACCTCTGTACTCTGGAGGTATTACAAATTGACAACCATTTGACACATTTGACAACTCTCACATTAGGGTAATCTTAATCCCCTTTGGCTTTTACCGCTTTTACTATATTCGTCTAGACCACGATCTAAACAAATTTATCCAATCTTCAGGTATTAGTTATTACTAACTAGAAATCTATTATTACTTTTGTAGGTAACTTTAAAAATTACTTCTTTCAGTATTAAAACAAGAAATGGAAAAAGAAGATAATGTTTCTGTAGCAATACCTGAAACAATTTTTATTAAATTTGATGCAGAAGATAATTTTCTTAAAGCTAAAACAGAAACCGATTTGAAGCAAGCAAGTGATCCATTATTTTCAAACAATAAATCTATTCAAGTTAAAATCGAAACTAATGATAACGAAAGTTATAAAAATTTTAAATGTTGTTCTGAACAGTCTGTTAAAAAGGAAACGGAAGAAATACGTGACACAACAAGTGACATTCAAACAGTGGCAAATTTAAAGAAACATGAAATAGTTACTACGGGAGAAGAATCACTCGAATGCAGTATATGTTTCAAAAAATACTTTACCTTATCAGGTCTAAGAAAACATAAGAAAATTCACACAGATGAAATAAATTTTAAATGCAATATTTGCTTCAAATCATTTACTCAATCATCAAGTTTACGGCGACATTCACTGATTCATACGGAGGAAAGGTCTTATGAGTGTAGCACATGTCTAAAAACATTTGCCGACTCATCAGTTCTAAAAAAACATGAAACAATTCACACGGGTGAGAAACCTTTTAAATGCTACACATGTTTAAAAACATTCAATCGTTTGGCGGCGCTAAAGAAACATGAAAGAGTTCATACGGGGGAAAAACCATTCGAATGTAGTATATGTTTCAGAAAATTCGCTCAATCATCATATCTAAAGTATCATGAGATAACTCATACAGGTGAAAAAGCTTATAAATGCAATATTTGCCTAAAAACTTTTACCCAATCGGGAAGTTTAAGAAAACATGAACGAATTCATGAAAAAGAAATGCTCGATATTGCTAACATAACAAATTTCAACGATCATGACAATAATTTCGACATAATTTAGTGGAAGCTTTGTTCTCCGTTTGCGCAAATTCCAATTCATTGTGACCAGTGTTGCCAGAAAAATTTTAATAAAACCGGCCGATGAGAGCCCATTCCGGAAGGAAGTGCACTTATATACTTTTTGAATTTTATTTTTGATGAAATTACACGAGCTTTAATGACGTTTAATAAAACTTTATATTAATGATTGTTTAAAAAATTTTTATTTTTTATTAATTAAAGGATATAGCATGATAAGTATAGGTGAATCTGCCCCGGAAGCGAATTATTTTAATAACTATATTAGCGGTATGGTAAGGCTGTAAGTAATTGATATCTACAATTTTGGCGGCCAAAACTGAGTAGTTATGGAAATAACTAAAAAAAATTAAAAAATTACAAAAATTTTTTTCTTGGTAACTACCTACTCAACTTAGGAAAATAATTCCAAATCCACATGAAGGCAAACACTCTCAAGAATATTAGATATATTTATTATCGTATCAGTCCTCGTTATTAAGGATAATAACAAGGATAGTATCCGATCCAATGTTATTTTTATAGGGTTCCAATTGAGCGACAACTTCAAAAAAAATTCAGTAACTGTGCCCTAATGTACTTAATTACTGCACCAAGTCTCATCAGAATTCAAGGGCTGCAACATGGTAAAAAAAAATATTTTTCATTTCTAATTTGCTGAACCGCCCCTCCAGTGGGTCCGACGCTGGAATTATATACATCAATCGAAAGTACTTTAAAAATAAAGTGTTATGTCTCATAAAGTGTTTTTTCATATCTCCTATAGTTTTCGAGATAATCAAGAATAATCGAAAGAGGTATATTAAGTTATAGGTTATCTGCCCCTGATAGAAAGTCCTAATAGTAACTGTATTGTCGTTTATGTGACACTGCAGGTACTTCAAATGTATAACTTCCCTAGATCAAAACAAAACCATTGTAGAAATATAATAGAAAATTGTCAAAAAATGTGGTGTAGTAGGCATTTTTAACATGTAGAATATTAAAGAATATTAAAAAAATTTTCTTAATAAGTATGAAACCAAGTTTTTTTAATCAAATGGATATGTTTTTAAGAAAATATAACCCAAAAATTTTGATTTATTAATGATTTTGTTTTATAATTTGTTGACGTCTATTAAAAAGCATACAGAAAATATTAACCTCCTTTGAAAGATCAATACACTTACCCCTATCAAGAATCACCCATTACTAATGTACATCAGTACAGTAGTAAATCTTATACTATCGAATATTTGAACCATTCTCTTTCAGTCACTTTGACACTCTATCCACTACAAGAGGTCAGTCTGTGTCATATAGGCTATTGACTATGTAGTTGAATAAGGAACTAATTTGTAACAGGTGTTTTATTGCTTCATATGTTCAATTGTACCCCAAAGATGATAAATTCACAAAGTGCTATTAAATTTAGGCGTGCGTTTTTACGAACGGCGTAAACTTATCGACGCTTACGTTTTTTAACTATAACTCAAAAACTATGCATTTGTCGTAAATACACATGATATGATTTTTTTTAGAGAATTAAATTTCCTATCGAAATGGCACTTTATGAACTCAAAAAACTTTTTTCTCAACAAAATAAGTCAAAAAAACTATTTAAAGAAAAGCTCAAATTTTTCAATTTTTCTTTTTTTTTAAATTTTTGAGTAGTACTTTTTTCTGAGTGAATTTAGGTATAGGGATTGGTTCACAAAAAAGAAAGCTGATATAATTCCCGTCAGAATGGTGACCGATAAAACTATTTTCGATAACAACCGGCTGAGATACAGTCGTTCAAAGTTACCTACTTTTTTACAATTTTATTACTTTTGACTTTTATACCATGTTATTTGTAATTTTTACACGCAAAAATTATTTTTATTGAATACAAAAATTATTTCTGCTTTATCAGAGGTAACGATAAAATTATTTGCTAAAAATTTTGATATTCATATGATCTTAGGTATAAAAAGAAACTTTAATATTGTACTAAATTACAGTTCTATTTTTTAAAAAAAATTAAATGTACCTATTATATTTATCCCATAATGTTTTCAAATTCAATATCAATATCTTCATCAACATCGTTTTGGACATCTCCTTCTGTAATTTCTGGAACATCCGCATTTTCAGAAGTTAGTGGGAAATTGGTTAGAGAAAATTTTGTGCTTTTTGATAATTTTTGAAAAAGTTGTAACCGAGAACTACCTAAACTGTTGGCCTTAATGCCATAAAGAGAAATTACGATTTAATTCTATTACGTAAATTGTGGCTGTAGAAAATTATAGGAATTAGCTGCTCCATGTTCTGCAAAGAATGTATGGGCCTAAATTGTGAAAATGCGGATGTTCCAGAAATGACAGAAGAGGATGTCCAAAACGATGTTGATGAAGATATTGATATTGAATTTGAAAACATTATGAGAGAAATATAATAGGTACACGTAACTTTAAAAAAAAATTAGAACTATAAATTACCTAGTACAATATTAAAGTTTTTTTTTATACCTAAGATCATATGAATATCAAAATTTTATCGTTACCACTTTTATTGTTACCTCTGGTAAAGCAGAAATAATGTTTGTACTCAATAAAAATAATTTTTTTGTGTAAAAATTACAAATAATATGGTATTAATGTCAAAAGAAATAAAATTGTAAAAAAGTAGGTAAATTTGAATGACTGTATCTCAGCCGGTTTTTATCGAAAATATTTTGATCGGTCACCATTCTGACGGGAATTACATCAGCTTTCTTTTTTGTGAACCAATCCCTATACCTAAATTCACTCAGAAAAAAGTACTACTCAAAAATTTAAAAAAAAAGAAAAATTGAAAAATTTGAGCTTTTTTTTAAATAATTGTTTTGACTTATTTTGTTGAGAAAAAAGCTTTTTGAGTTCATAAAGTGCCATTTCGATAAGAAATTTAATTCTCTACAAAAACTCATATTATGTGTATTTACGACAAATGCATAGTTTTTGAGTTATAGTTAAAAAACGTAAGCGTCGATAAGTTTACGCCGTTCGTAAAAACGCACGCCTAAATTTAATAGCACTTTGTGAATTTATCATCTTTGGGGTACAATTGAACATATGAAGCAATAAAACACCTGTTACAAATTAGTTCCTTTTCCCCCTGTTTTTTTGTACATAGTCAATAGCCTAATAGAGTATCACAGAATGACACCTTGTGAAACAAAGCAGCAATGACAGAAGGGTTTAAATATTCGATAAAATAAACCACTAAAATACTGTATTTTCTTTTGCCATCTATAATTTTGCTTTAAAAAACATTGTGTACATTGTGACATGATTCTAACTTATCTATACGCCATTGTGAATTTTTAAACAGTTAAATTGACGATAGATGACGTATATATTTATATATCGTTTCAAATCTAAATGTGTGACGTTTTTATTTCAATTTCGAAGTTTTAATTCAATATTAATTATTTTTCAATTGATTTTACGTTCTGAAATAAATAAAATATTAAAGTGAAATTATAAAAACGGTTAGTTAAGTGTTTTAAACCCAAAAATTAATTAAAAATGTTTATAAAAGAGATATGCAATATATAATTCTCAAAATGCCGTACCTAACTCTAAAACTTTGATCCCAAGAAGGATCAGTCATACAAATAATATTTAACACATATAAAATTTAATTTAGCTATGCTAATCTCTTAAGTGGACTAATAACAATTATTTGTATACTTTTATTATGCTAATAACTTTAAAAATTCGGTGAAAAATGTTACAATTTATAACCCATGTGTTTTGAATAATGATCATCCACCATATTAAAAATTCATGAATTCAACAAAAATTGTTATATATATATATGTATTTCTTAAATTAAGTGAGGAGACATTAAATGTGATGTGAATTTAAATTGAAAAATAATCATTCTATTAACAATAATTTTTTTTATCAAAGGTTTCTTTCAGAAATAACTTCATTAAAATATAAATGTCAAAACTGATCGGACTTATAACCCCGATCGACAATGGGGTCTTTTACCCTACCATGCACAAAACAATAAAGTTAAAGCAGAAAAATTTAAAAAGAAAAAGAAATTATAATTCTTTTTTTATCCCTTAATCTATAAAAAAAAATTTTGTATGCAATTAAATAAAAAAAACTTCTCAACATTTAGTACAATTTAGATAATATTTATACAATTAGCACTTTTATATTTGAAAATAAAAATTGTCAACTTTGCTGTGATGTTGTGATTCATCTCTACACCATAGAATAAAATTCTAAAAAAATGTTGGTAATTAAGTATGTACAGTTGTATACGCTTAATATTTTTCTTCTTAAAAGACTTCGAAAATTCATCTTTCTGAATTATAAATTTTTACTTAAAAATTACCGCCACTTTTGCAACAGCAAATTTGAATCGATTTTGAATACAATCGATAATTTAAGTATCGATTCTTTTGTTGGCAATTAGGGCAATTAGTAATTACGAATCGATTCAAAAATCGATTTTTTTTTTAAAAACGACATCCCTACTTGGGAGCGATTTTAAAACAGCATCGTCTGTCGGTCAGAAACAGGGTTAGCAACCGTACTATAATTATAGTAGACATACTATAATTACATCCTTTTTACTATGTACTATCATGCCTTTACAATAATCCTTAAATCTACTATAATTTCTTAAATCTATTATAATTTTTATAAACCATATTTTTAGACCGAAAAAACAAATTTTTCGTAATTAATTTCAAAATGTTTCTCATTTGGCGCCGAAATGATGACTGCTGATACAGTAGATGACTGCTGATCAATCGTGATTTCAATATATATATAGTCCTCCGGCATTTTGACAACTGGCGAGCAAAAAAAAAAAAAGGTCGCCGCTCTCGCCTTCCGATATAAAATGCGATAAAATTGAATTTGGCGGTTATTTTTTCTAATCTACTATTAATTTTTTCAAATTTACTATAATTTTACGACCCCAGCACAATAGTTTCACTCTTCAGGGTTGCTAACACTGGTCAGAAATGGTATTAGGAATTGACAATCATTTGACAGCTGTCATAAAACAAGATATTTACCGATCTTCAGGTATTAAAAATCTTTAAAATCGACTTCTTTTAGTATTAAAAAAAAAATAAATAAATAAAAAAGAAATGGAAGAAGACAATGATTTTGTGGCAATTCGTGAAACGATTTTTGTTAAATTTAATAAAGAAGAAAATTTTCTTAAAGCTAAAACAGATATGGAGGAAACAAATGATCCATTATATTCGGAAAATTTACACGTTCAAGTTAAAATTGAAACTAGTGATAACGAAAATTATAAAATTTTTGAATGTTTTCCCGAACAGTCTGTTAAAAAGAAAATGGAAGAAATCCGGGACAAAACGAGTAATATTCATATAGTGGGAAACATGAAAAAATTAAAGAAACATGAATCAGTTCCCAGGAGAGAAGAATCACTCGAATGCAGTATATGTCTAAAAACATTCCGTCAATTATCGACGCTAAAATTACACGAAACGGTTCACACAGGGGAAAAACCATTTGAATGTAATCTATGTTTGAAAAAATTCAGCAAGTCATCACATCTGAAAGATCATGAAAGAACTCATACAGGTGAAAAAGCTTTTAAATGCAATATTTGCTTCAAATCATTTACACAGGCATCAAGTTTAGGACGACATTCACTGATTCATACGGGTGAAAGACCTTATGAATGTAAAACATGTCTAAAAACATTTGCCGACCCATCAGTTCTAAGACAACATGAAAAAATCCACACGGGAGAAAGACCTTTTAAATGTACAACATGTTTGAAAGCATTCGGTCGTTTAGCGACACTAAAGAAACATGAAAGAGTTCATACAGGGGAAAAACCATTCGAATGTAATATATGTCACCAGAAATTTTCTCGGTCGCACCATTTAAAGGATCATGAGAGAACTCATACAGGTGAGAAAGCTTTTAAATGCGAACTAAACAGCACAAATATACAAACTCTGCCGTAGTAAAACTTAATAGTAGTTATTTAAGTGAATTTCCTTTTTCGAAATTCATTTACTACAGCGAGTGCCATGGAAAGACTTGAGCCCGGGACTATGACAGAAATTTGCGTTGAGGCCTTGAGAAAACAAAAATGATCACTAAAATTTAGATACAGCGTGTTTCAGGCAACTAAGAACATATAAATTTTAGCACAGGGAATATTAGTTACCATCAAGGGATGCTTTATTTTATTATTATTAAATATTTAGCTAAATTTTAAATAATATCGTATCAAAATAATGTTTTTCTACTCCTACTATTAAAAGTAACAATTTGTGCACGGCTAACTATATGTAAAAATTAACAATTGCCCACACTGTACGGAAATACAGTGGGAAATTATTTCCCACGCCTTAATATAATAAAAAAGTAGGCTGTTCCGTTAGTTTAATATATAATATATAGAAATTATACTAAAAATAGACATATAATGATATATGTATGTTGATTATTTATTATTGTTTCCATAGTTTCAAAGTATGCTTTGGCAAAAATTTGAACATCTTAGCATTGACATTATAAATTTTAAAAATTTTTACTACTTATTTAAATTTTATTTTAATTATTTATGCTAATTTTACGAAAAAAAATGTGCGCGTAGAAAAAGTATAGTGTAAAATACGTGGGAAAAGCTTATTTCTCACTCATACGAATTCATATGAACTCATACGAACTCATATTCGTGAGGAATAAGCCTCTTTTCCCACTTATTGTACAATATACTATAGGCCTTTTCATCACACATTTTTTTTGTGCGCATGTGTCAATATCGGCCATTTTTTTCGTACTGTTTTTTGTAAACAACCATGTTAAAGTACCCATCTACAAATAATTAAAATTAAAAAATATTAAATAAAGAATATTTATTGAAAAAAAAGTAAGAAAAAATAACAAATAAGTGTTTTTAATTGAAAATTAAATTTTTTCAATCCATTACTATAATGTTATCTGTACGAAAAGGATCAAAGAAACGGTGTTATTATAGAGTTTGTAAGGGTGATACATGCTATAAATCATTTAAAGTTGTATTAAAAATTGGTTGACATTATTAATTAGAATAAAATTATAGATATTATTTGTTTTTATTATTATTTTTGACATAGTAAACAAGTAGTATGGATGCCTAACCTCTCAAACAGCTCACTTTTTTTCCGTTTTTGCGGACGTCCATAACATTTCAGCCACCTTTTCAATTGTTCACAATTATGGGTAATTATGGGCTTGAACTGAATTATAAACAAGTGAAGCACCATCGACGATTTTTTCCAATAATTCATTTATTTATTGAGATAATATTGCTTTCCTGGCTATTCCTGATCAAAACAGTACGAAACTTTTGAATTACCACTATTTTAACATGGCGGCTGCGCTTGCGCTCGTCACATGATGAAAAGGCCTATTAACGTCGTCGCTACAGATGTACAATATATTGTATTGTACATCAAATTTAGGTTATGTTAACATTATTTTTTAATTGAGAAATAACTAAAAACTTCTTAATATTATTTAAAATTACTAAATTACGCTTATTTAAAGACAAAAAATTAAAAATTTTAATTCAAATAAACGCTTGTTTAAATCTTTGTTCAGTATGATGGACAAAAGTATTATGGGCGCAAGAACTTTTTTATCTACATCTGCATTTATCTTTGTCTATCATATTAATAAATAGAAGTTTACTCACTCACTCATATTCAAACATAATTACTTGGTTTGGTTGGTAACTATGGAAATAATACAATTTGTGTTCCCCTCACCTTAGTTTCTGGTGGTCTTTTGAGCTTGCGCCCATAATATACTCATTGACGTTTAAGAATTTTTAAAAATTAGTAGCGAAGAAGTTAAAAATAATTAAAAGTCAATAGCAGTCAATTTATTGAGATAACTATAAATAAATCTTAATCTAATGTTGAAATATTTATTAACAAATAATGCTGCTTAGTAGAAAATTGGACACCTATTGTTTTGTTTTCAAATTTGTCTTTTTGAAATTAAAGAAAATTTTAATAACTATGGATACCTATATAAAAATGATATCCATAAAAAACAAGTATACTCTGATCCCTCTCGAACGAAGCATCCAATTTTATAGTCAGCCAGATACGTCCGATTGTTAAAAGCCAACATTTCGCCATTTTTAGTGTTTTTTTGCAAAAATTGGCCAGAATTTAAAAATTTGGTTAATTAATTTTTACCTCATCGAAAAGAGCGTAAAAAATTACATAAAACAAGCTTTTAAAACATTGTTCTAAGTGAACTAGCTTTTGAGAAAAATTAAAAAATTTGCTGAATTTCGGTACAATAAATGCTTTACCGTTTTTGTCATTACAATAACAATATTTATATCTGTTTCATTTTTCAAAATAAAAATTAAATAATTTTTCAAGAATACGTCATTACCAATTTTGAAAATTTGTTCACTGTTAGAGAGCTAAACTATTTTAGATGACTGTAAGTTATCTTATATGAGGTTTACCAGGGTCCGGGGGTCCCAAAAGCTCCAAAAATAAAACTACCCAAAGGATTTTAAAAATTTTTTCACTTTTAAAAGTTAAATTCTTTAAAATGCATATATGCTATATTATATGAGATTTGCCAGAGTCCTGGAGACGCAAAAAAGGCCAAAAATTAATTACTTAACCGATTTTGAAAATTTTTTCGATGTTAGAGGGCTAAACTATTTTAGACGAATACAAGTTTGTATATGAGATCCACCAGTGTCCAATTTTTGGAAATTCGCTATGTTATGCAGATGCTGCGACAGGGGTATTATTTAATTTTTTTTATCACTTCTGAAAAAAATTATTTTTTTCAGTATTTGAAAAAAATAAAGAAATGGAAGAAGATAAAGCTTTGAAAATAGAAACAGATTTGAAGGAAACAAATGATTTATTATTTTCGGAAAGTTTATCCGTTCATATTAAAACTGAAACTAATGATAACGAATATTATAAAAATTTTAAATGTTTTCCCGAACAGTCTGTTAAAAAGGAAACAGAAGAAATACCTGACGGCACAAATGATATTCATAAAACGGGAAATTTAAAGAAACAGGAAATAGTTCCCACGGGAAAAAAACCACTTGAGTGTAGTATATGCCTCAAAAAATTTGCTAATTTATCAAATCTAAGAATGCATAAGAAAATTCACACGGACGAAAGAGATTTTCAGTGTAATATTTGCTTAAAAACTTTTGTTCAGTTATCAGGTTTACGACGACATGAATTAATTCATACGGGGGAAAAACCATTTGAATGTAGTATATGTCTCAAAAAATTCGCTCGGTCACACCATTTGAAGGATCATAAGAGAACCCATACAGGTGAAAAACCTTTTAAGTGTAATATTTGCTACAAATTATTTCGCCAGTCAGCAGCTTTAAGACATCATAAAAGAATTCATATGAGGGAAAGCCTCTGTGAATGTAACGTATGCCTTAAAACATTTACCAACCACTCAGGTCTAAAAAAGTATAAAATAATCCACAAAGGGGAAAGACCTTACAAGTGTAATACATGTTTAAAAACATTCAGTCAAATGACGACTTTGAAAAAACATGAAAGAGTTCACATCAGAGAAAAACAATTTGAAGATAGTTCAAAGGATCATGAAAGAACTCATACAGGTGAAAAAAATTTTAAATGCAATATTTGCTTCAAAAAATTTATCAGATCGTCACATTTAAAACGACATGTACTAATTCATACGAAAGAAAAACCGTATGAGTGTAACATATGTCTAAAAACATTTTCCAAACCGTCAATTCTAAAAAAACATGAAACAATCCACACAGGAGAAAAACCTCATAAGTGTAATACATGTTTAAAAACATTCAGTTATTTATCGGCGCTAAAGAAACATGAAAGAGTTCATACGGGAGAAAAACCATTCGAGTGTAGTATATGTCACAAAAAATTTGTTCAGTCATCACATGTGAGGGATCACGAGAGAACTCATACAAGTGTAAAAGCTTTTAAATGCAATATTTGCCTGAAAACTTTTACTTATCCAGGAACTTTAAAGAAACATAAAAAGATTCATGAAGAAGAATTGCTTGACATTGCTAACATAACAAATTTCAACGATCATGATAATAATTTCGACATAATTTAGTGCATCTTTGTTCTCTGTTTGCGCAAATTTTAATTCATTGTGACAATCTCTATCTAGTGGCATTACATAATTCGCATGGCTTGTCGATAATAAAACCATCTATGGGAATTTAATTGAAACAAACGAAACACATATTCAAATGCGTATACGCATCAATTATTTACTTATTATAAATATGTAATATTGTGACATTTATAGTCAATAAAAATTATTAATAGTAAAAGAGTGTCTGTGAATTTTTAATTTAACAAAAAGGTTTAAGAACCTGCACCTAAAAAAATCGATTACCTCAGTTTAATTCTTGCACGTGAAGAGCACAGTTCTAACTTCTAATTCACCTATCTATTTACTTATATCAAATTTTCTTATACATGAAACTATGGAGAGTAGATATCAGGAGCACCATCTCTATATCAAAAAGTGTCCATAGAAAGGCATAAATAGTAGCGGCATTACTGTAGTAAAAGGGTAAATTTAGAGAAGTAAACAAGGAAAGCAAAACATCCGCGTTGTTTTGTAATTATTGTTTTTTTTATTATAATTGTTACATATAATAGTTTTATTATTTTAAAAATTTTTATAAAACTCAACATAAAAAAATCACTATACTCTTTTGCTACTCTAGCGCTATTCTGGCGAGTTTTTGAACTGTTACTTAGTACTTAAAACGGGACACTTTTTGAACTATTTTTCTATTGTTTTCCGTACAAGATAGTCCTCCTCATGGACGTATATGGACTAGTCATTTTGTTAGATGATCTGAAGCCAAGCACTGGTGTTCCTTCTGTCATTGTTTAGTTGTGTGCATGTCCCTGCCACTTGTTTTCAAGGACGGACCTTTTCATGTCACAGTTTGCTACGTTTGCTACGTGGCGCTAATGGTATAGGGGGTAAACTAAATAGAGTTGGGACATGTGAGCATTTTTCATCAAATAGATGTCAAAATTAATTACCATATGATTGAGCACAAAAGTATCGTCACCAAGTTCTGTGTTAACGAAGAATTAAAATTTTTTAATTTAATTAATCTTTCTAGGTTGAATTAAAGTATTTTTTAAATATTTAATTTATTTCCAATTTATTTTAGATGAAAAAGAGCGAACTATTAAACCTCATGTCTCGACTCTAATTTTATCCCCTAGTAAATCAACGCCATCTGGTATATTAGTTACAGCGACGTCAAAAAACGGTCCATTTTTTTATAATAGACTAAATGGAGAGTGACAGGGACATGGTTGTGTGTGTGCGTCACGTGGGATCTCTGAAAAGTTGTCGTGAAATTAAAACTGACTACAACGTTTTCCATCGGAAACCAAAATGGTTAATTGTTGTGTTTTATCGTGCGAAAGCGACAATCGAGTAAAAACAGAAGGAAAAAACCCAATTACGTTTCATAGATGAGTAGAAATCATGTTTTAAAAATTAAATATGGGTATCCGCCATTTTATAATGGATGTCTAAACAAAATTTTTTTTATGTATATATTTTTTATGTATTTTTTTTTTTATACATATAACTCTTATTTTCATTAAAAAACATCAAAAAAAAAGTTTTTGTTATTGGCAAATACTTTGCTAAATATTCCTTTGTTCCCTATATTACTTTTATAAAAATATCCCCTATTTAAAATTGTTAAGAGATCACAATGGTATTTTTTAGGTACGTATGCGATTGTAAATGTGTGTAATGCTTCGTTTCTGTAATATTCACACATACGAAATGCCAACTCCACATACCTCCGTTTAATATTAATAACTTCTGTAATATTCACACATACGAAATGCCATTTCCTATACCTTCGCTATGTTCACATCAGTATTCGAGCATTATTAACGCCGCGAGTGGTAAAAAAAGAAAGCCTTATATTTACTATTTTCCTGACCAATTTTGTCAGTTCCTCTTACATATATATGTAAGTAAGATCTCCATCTTATAATACTCCATTGACAGTACACTGAAATATGACAATAATTTAAAATGGAACGCTCTTGCCGGGGTACTGGTGTGACCACAGAACAAATAGAACGAGTATAACTGTCTCTTTTCTGCAATCACTTATGTGGAAGTATGTGCATCTTAGGCTGCTTAGGTGTCAGTTGCTCACTACCCGTCGCTCAGTGTAAGTCAGTCAAACAACAATAAATTTGATTGTTGAACCGACACAAGTAGCGTTGTGGTATCACACACATCACATACATGCATGTGAACCAAAGGTCACGTGACGGCTATCACCACTCACACAGACAGAGTTTACCGCACAAATACAAAGTAAACACCGTGCACGTATACAACATATTTTCTATCTCAAGTGGTTACACAGGTTCCAGTAGTATAGAAATATGTATTTTCTCTCTAGTTGCTCTATGGGTGTGACATATACGTTTTTATAGTTTATCGGTCTGTATCGGTCAAGAATAAAATTGTCAACAAGCAACCACTTGACAAATGACATGTAAGATGGTAATTTCTTATCTCATAAACCTAACTGATGTTCGTCTAAAACTCTAAGCAAATTCATTCGACTTTCAGGTATTAGAAATCTATTTTTCATTATTTTAAAATATTTAAGCAATTATTTATTTCAGTGTTAAAAAAAGAAATGGAAGAAGATAAAGATTTTGTAGCAAATCGTGAAACGGTTTTGGTAAAATTTGATACAGAAGGAAATTTTCTTAAAGCTAAAATAGAAACACATTTGAAGGAAACAAATGATTCATTATTTTTGGAAAATTTACCCGTTTCTGTTAAAACAGAAATTTATGATAACAAAAATTATAAAAATTTTGAATCTTTTCCTGAACAATCTGTTAAAACAGGAACGGAAAAAATATGTGACCGGACAAATGATATTCATACACTGGAAAATTTAAAGAAACATGAAATAGTTTCCACAGGAAAAAAACCACTCGAGTGCAGTATATGCTTCAAAAAGCTTACTACTTTATCAAATTTAAGAACACATAAGAAAATTCACGCGGGCGAACGACATTTTCAATGCACTATTTGTTCGAAAACTTTTACTCACGCAATAGTTTTAAAAAGACATGAAAGATCTCATACGGGCGAAAAACCTTATGAGTGTAGTATTTGTCTTAGGAAATTTGCCGATGAATCAACCCTAATAAGACATAAACGAATCCATACAGGAGAAAAACCTTATAAGTGTAATATATGTTTAAAAACATTCAGTCAGATGACAACTTTGAACAAACATGAAAAAATTCACACAGGTGAAAAAAATTTTGAATGCAACATTTGCTTCAAGTCATTTACTCAGGCGTCAAGTTTAAGGCGACATTCATTGATTCATACGGGCGAAAGGCCTTATGAGTGTAATACATGTCTTAGAACATTCGCCGACCCATCAGTTCTAAGACAACATGAAATAATACACACAGGAAAAAGACCTTTTAAATGCAATACATGTTTGAAAGCATTCAATCGTTTAGCGGCACTAAAGAATCATGAAAGAGTTCATACGGGTGAAAAACGATTCGAGTGTAGTACATGTCACAGAAAATTTGGTCAGTCATCACATTTGAGGGATCACGAGAGAAGTCATACAGGTGAAAAAGCTTTTAAATGCAATATTTGCCTGAAAACTTTTACTTATCCAGGAACTTTGAGAAAACATAAAAAAATTCATGAAGAAGAATTGCTCGATATTGCTAACATAACAAATTTCGACGACAATGATAGTAATTCAGACGTAATTTAATTCAACTTTGTTCTGTGCACAGAACCGAATTGAGTATTTCGTGAACTAGAGATGTAAAATTACCAGTAATTTTGAAAATTACATTACCACTGGTAATATTACGGTAAAATTCGGTAATATTGCTATACATAATAATTTGTATGTATTTTAAGGTTATTATGGCATGAGGTTTAGTTTTTTAAATGTGGTGATACTGAGTCCTATATTAAAGCATTGCTTTTTAAAAGTATTGCCAACTGCATCCAACGAAATTTCAAAGCGAAAATTTATTAATTTTTAATATATGAAGATATAATTTTAACATTAAAGTATTCTAAAATGTCATTAAATATTTTTATAAACATTTTAGATGAAAGCAATTTTTTCTTACGTAATTATTTAAATATTATATCTTTGTATGAAATATTGCAACATTGAAGTCAACCAATGGCCAGTAAGTGCTGCCATCTATTAACACTCTCCTTTAGTTTTTTAACTCAACCACTATTTCGTCGGTAACATTGAAACGCATAGGGGATTTTAGGTTGTTTTTAACCTTTTCAATAAATAAAAATACATAAGAACATCAGATGTATGTAAAATACTATTGTATTTAAGTTTATTTAAGTGTTTTATGTCTATGTGATAATAAAATATTTATGAAAAGTTATGAAAATAAGTTTATAATTCTGTAGCAAAAAAGTGAATAATTTTTAATTTGTTTTCTGGTGTCTGTGATTTTTAAAAACGTATGTAAGTGTTATACAAAAATTTCATTAAGTATTAGGTATTTTTATTTACTGTAATGAATTTATATACCTGCTTTATTGTTAATAAGTTTTGAAAAAAACAATTGAACTTTTATAGAAAAAAGGTGTGATGATTTCAGTTCATTCAATTATAATTTAAACTGAGGAAAATAAACAAAACTTATTTCAAATACGTATTGTTTTTTGTTATTAGCACCAGTTATTAGTGTGCACTGTTTTATACTTTCAAACACCTCTCTCAAATTTTCGGTTATTCAAGTATTTTATAATAATAATAATAATAATAATAACTTTATTTCCATAGATACATAAAGTACATAGGATCGTCAATAAATAAATGCTTAAATATAATAGTTACATAAAATGCAAGTCTAATATTGACAAACAATTTACTACATAAAAACTAAAAACATCCATGTATAAATTTTGAATTTTCAGAATATTATACAATTATTCAATCGTCACATGTTATTGTAGGGACAGAGTTCTATGAAATACTTTTTTAATTGTAGTTTAAAATTATTAAAATTTTGAATTTCTTTTAAGTTATTAGGAAGTTTATTATAATATAAAGATCCTGCAATAATTGGGCTTTTTTTGTATTGTTCTGTTCTAAAATAATCAATATTTAAATCGGAACAATGTCGGGTTTCATGTTGATGAATTGCGTCTCTCAACGTGAAGTTCTTGTAATTTCTCTTAACATACAATAATAGTTCCATGTTATAGATCGCGTAAAATGTTAGTATTTTATGATTTATAAAATAGTCCTTACAAGACTGTTGATAGTTTAAGCCAAATATTATCCGTATTATTCTTTTCTGTAAGATAAATATACGTGAACATTCTGCAGAATGTCCCCATAAAGTAACACAGTATTGCATCGAGCTATATGCAAATGCGTAGTATACTGCTAATAAGGTATCGATATCATGGTTACGCTTTAACTTCTTAATATGATAGTATGTCTGAGATATAATGTCCCGAACTAACACGAAGTTAGTTCGGGACATAAAAAGTTATATTTTTATTTTCAGAAGTTTTATAAACAAATAAAATGAGGTTAAGGAGATTTAACGAGATCTGTAACCCCTCTCAGATTATTTTGATTTCAAATATATAACAGTGTTGTCAATGTTATCACTACTTTAGACGTTTTCGATACTTTAGATCAAAAAATCGAAAGTTCAGTCGACCGGATCGCAACTGAATTTTGAGTATCGATTCTTTATTGGTTAAACTATATCAAATCAGTTTTTTATTTAATTCTCTTTAGTGGAACTATTTTTTAGCGAATTTCCAAAACTGGAAATTCAGCTTTTACGCCAGGTGTCATGGTGCGACCTAAGCCCGAGACCATATCAGAAATATGTTTTGAGGTCCCTAGAATACGAAAATGATATTCACTAAAATTTATATATATATATATATATATATATATATATATATATATATATATATATATATATATATATATATATATATATATATATATATATATATATATATATGTATCCGCGCGATAACTCTCGAACGAAACGTTTAATGCTTATGAAATTTTGTGTGCGAATTCGATTTTCCAAATCGTTGGATGAGTTCGTTAGCCAGACACGTCGGATGCCCAGAAGTAGGTTTTCCGAGCGTTTTTTGTCAACAAAATGAGTTTTTTGCCAGAATTAAGCAATTTTTCAAATTTTTTTTTACACTAAGCCATTGTAAAAGGTAAAACGCATAAAAAATGTTTTTATACCGTTGCTCTAAATTACTTACTTTTCGAGAAAAACTAGGAAATATGTCGTTCTCCATTTCACTCGCACTCGCATTCTTTTTTTTTCTGTCTCATTTTTTGCGAGCTAAATTCGAAAAAAGCCGCTTTATAAGTGGCGTGTCATGATTTTTTTAATCCAATTTAACGATTCGGCTATATTCTATTTCTCTGTCAGTTAAATGTTTTTATAATGTATCTCTGTTCCATTTTTTTTTACAAAAAAAAATCCCGACGATATCTGTTATGTGATATGATCAGAATTTAGATTATATTTACACCTTCCTAAAATTAATAAGAGTTTGCTTCAATCGTATAAAAATTACGTTAAATCATATTCAAACAATAATATTTTTACGTAATTTTTTATCCAATTGACAATACAGTTATGATTAGAATTGTATAATCAGAGCATTCTAATATTAAATAATTTTGCACATTCAATTTTTTTTTTTAACAAAGAAAAATTTTTTTAAATTTTGACACATTCTTTTATGAAATTTCGATTAAGAAATATTAAAAAATTTTAAAGTGAATCATTTAAAAAGAGTTAAAAATAAATTAAAAAGGAAACATTTCTCTATTTTAACATATTTGTAAAGAAAATTTTACAGTTTACTTACAGTTTTTTGCAAAAATGTAATAACATTTTTACATACAATAAAGATTATATTTGAACGGTAGGAAATCCACAAATTTTTTTTTATTTCTTTAATTAATTATTAAATTTGGTTTTAGAAGAAAATCTTCGTCTAATTCGCTCCAAGCCGAAAGTATAGCCACTAATAAGGACATTCCACTGTTAAAATAAATGGAAAATATATTGAAATTTATTTAATGAAAGCCATTCATACACATTTTTAAAATATCCTTTTGAATTATATAACAAATAAAATCTGTGTAAAAAAATCTAATTGACGTGTTTTTTCTCAATTTGCTAATATTAAGTAAGGCTCGTTAATTAGGGAGTGATTGTGTTAAAATTTTAATATAAAATATGGTAATTTTAACCCTCTTTAAAAGAACATTTCGATTTTAACAATAAAAAAATTTTAAAAAGTGTTTTCCTTTTTCCCGGATTACCAAAAACTGTTCATAGGCATATCTGTGACTAAAGTTGCCTCCCTTTCTTAAGAAAATAACGTATTTTTAAAATTTTGCGCAAAAGAATAAAACACAATTAACGAAAAAAAAGTACGCGTTTCCATATTTTTAAGATTTTGTAGTACAAGAAAATCCTTATAAATTCATCATATCTGTTATTGCATTTACTAGCTTTTACGCAATTTAATAAACAAAAGTCTGAAAATGGACGTAGAATCTCACTGTTATTAATTATTATGTCTTAGTCTTTTGAAAAATTATTTTTTGAACTAAAATAAGAATAGGAGGAATATAAACTTAGGTGTAAACGACAGGAGTATATAAACTTTATTTTAGATTCTACGTTTATTTTTACAGAAAATCATCAAGTACCTATTATTTCTTTTTTGAATGTATAAATACAAAAAGTTCGAAATTATTTTATATTAGAATTTCAATTTTGGTCGACCCTACGGGTTGTCCCCATTTACTCTTTTCTCGTCTTTTTTGACCCCAATTTTTCATAGAGAAGAAATTATACGATTTTTGTTAATTTTTCAAAAACCACCGATATTTTTAAATTTTTTTGGATACTGCTGATAAAGTGACCATCTTCGCGTAAATTTTTAATATATTAAAGATTAGGTACTCATAAAATAAATACAAAAAAATACGGTGTGAAGTCGGAATGCGTACCTATTCATCCTTGTCTACGGTAGCACATTTTTTATTGACATAAATATTAGAAACGCAGGAAAAGAGACCAGGAATCAACATAGAAGTGGATTATGGTACGATATATTTTCTGAAAAAAGTGCTTAGGACCAAAGTTATAGAGTTCAAAGTGATGCACTTGATGATCTTGAAGCACTTGACTCTCGTGATGCACTTGACTTTGAAGTTGACCTTGAGGTCAATTTCCAAAGTCATTTGAAAATCATTTAATATTTTTCAAAAGGAGTAGTTTACTTTTCATCCCTAAATGGTTCAAAGTATATTCGAACGAATTTCACATGCAAGATAGAAAATAAGTGATCAAGAAGTAATTTTGAAAAATACTTGCTCAATCGCAATCGGAAAAATAATAGTTAATCATATGTTGAATTGAATTCCTAATATGATAACTATAGAGTAGCAATAAAAATTTTAAAAAATTTTGAAAATTTCTAATATAACATAAAGTTAATGTTTAACTTACAATTGGAGTGATATTAAATCTTTTCTTAACTTCTAAAATTACTTACAAAAATGTTTTCTTCTAATTTTTTCTATAAATTTGCGCCTATTTTTTCATTTCGTCAGGTTTTTATTTTTTTTATTTTAGAAAAATAACGCAACAAATCAATTTTGAAGATAGATTGAGTCAATACATGAAATTACTGCTTATAGGTACAGGATATGGTCAAAGTTCGGCAATGGCTAATCATTTTCAACTGACCTTGAAAATCGATTTCAGGGTCACTATCAAGTGCATCGCTTTAAATTCTACAAATTTGGTACTCAGCCCTTTTTTCAAAAAATATGCCGTTTCAAAAATATTTAGCTATAACTGTTTTCATCTACAGAGGTTGAATGGTGTTTTCTACCCCTAAAAAGCGTATTTAGCCGAAATAAAAAAACACGTATTTAATATTTTTCGCTGTTTAATAAGTATGTTAAGTTTCATTCAAATTGGCAAGTATTAGTTGGGTAGTGTTATTTGTCAGAATGTTTTGCCGATCTAGTTTTTTCAATATTTCTTTGCTCGTTTTCAGAATTTGTATTTTAATTTCTACGGACAAATAACTCATTCTTTTCTTCGATTTTAGTAACTTTTATTTGCTGATGTTGACCATTAATTGATCGAAACATATCAAATATTTTTCAATGATTTTTTTAGCGAATGTCGAAAATTTTGAAAATTTTTTCACCGTTAGTAAGTTAAAGTATTTGAATTCATTAAGTAATTAAATGATGTCCACAAGAACCTTACGAACTACCATAAGTTATATGAGATCCCTAGGACCCGTTTTTTACTGTTAGGATAAACTTTTTACTAAAATTATTTTAGATGAATAAAGGTTATGTTGTATGATTTCCGCCAGGGTTTACTGTTCCCATTATTGTAAAAAATAGACTAACCGACCGATTTTGAAAATTTTTTCACTGTTAGAGAACTAAATTATTTTAGATGGATACAACTATGCTGCACAAAGTCCGTTCGGGTTCTTGGGTTCCAAAAATATCAAAACTAATTACCCAGCCGATTTTAAAAAATCTTTTACTCTTAGAAAGCTAAACTATTTTAAATAGGTACAGTTCTTAGATGAGATCCGCCAGTCCCCAAAATTTGGAAATTCGCTATGTTATGCAGATGCTGCGACAGGGGTATTTTTTTTTTAAATTCGAAACAAAAAAATTCACATGTCTCCATAAGCACCCATGTATTTTTACTCAACTTTGGTAATTTTTTTCTCGACTCTCAGCGACCAAATTTTTTTGTTCTTTCATAGGATGATAAAATACCTTTTTGAGAATCTGTATGCAAATTTTTATTATTTTTTCTCTAGTCAGCCCTCATACCACAACAACCTTAAATGAAGTCGTACATTACCTTTTTAGTTACTTTTTGGTTAGAAAATAGGAGAGGATTTTAATATAATGAACAATAATTTATTAATTATTTTAATGAAAGTGTATTAAGCAACGATTATTTTGTAAGAGAGCACTTTACTGAAATTTTAAAAAATACTATTCAAAATACAGTACTGGCGACGTAAAGATTCTTACTCACGTCTCTGGTGGTAAAATTAGAACTAGCATCAAGTAAATATATACATATACGATCAATGGGTGATATAAAATATAGTAATCCGCGCATAATTTGTATAGTACATTTTTCTATCGACAATTAAACGTATACAAAAATTTTTACTTAATACAGCTTCTAATTTAAAAAACCAGGACCGCTCGCGTAATCTTTGCGTCGCCAATAGCACCGATAATGGAAACATCAGTTTTGGAAATTTTTTGGGAGCATCAAATTAGTCAACATCACTTTTGGAAAGTTGCATCAAAAATGTCAAGTACATAAATATTAAATCCATGTGCAATAGACCATGACGCGTGATTTTATCAAAAGAAACAAATAAATATACCGGTAATAGTAGTGACAAACAACAACAGACCTCAAAGCGTGGGAATGTAGATTTTAATTATTGTACATAAAATGTTTATCTATATGTATTCTGTTCTGTGGCGGTTTTTATCATACGTAAAATGTAAACAAAATTATTTCAAAGCAAATTAATAAAACGGCAAATGAAAAAATATTTTTTGAGATAACTAATTTTTAATTCTTCACTTCTTTTTTTTCTTTTATTAATATTTAAAAAACATAATTTTAATTCAAAACATAATCTTACGATATTTCTTTATTTGTTCAGAAAAAAAAATTTTGAAGCTAAATTTACCATTTCCCTATATTTACTTGGTCAACCATGTAATTCAGATAACTTGACACTTTCTTAAGAATTAGAAAAATGTTTAAAAACAGTTATTTAATTTTAAACAGAATTTTTGTAGCCTGGAATCATTTCCGCCATTAGTTGGAATCATATTTAGTCGGGTAATATAAAATGTCGTATTTCGACCACCTGATCTACCATGTAATTCAGATAAGTATCGACACTTTTTTAAGCATTAGAGATATTATGACTAAAAGCGATTTTATAGTTATTTGTGTATTAAGAGCGCAAAATGGTATATTGCCGCTCGATTGAAAATGTTGACGCGCGACGCCGCCAGGCGAAGCGCGTTAATTTCATGAGAGCGGCAATATCATTTTTTGCTCGAATTACACACAAAATTTTTTCTACAATCTTATAAAATGTATTTTTTATTTAAAAGATACTTAAAAAAATAATAATGGACGTTAATATTTACTTTAATGTTTTGCAGCTTCAGAAATATTTGGAGGTGTACTTGAGAAATCACTGTCACAATTATATATTTCCATCATATATGTATAAATTTCTTAAAATTTTTTATTCTTATTTTTTTATTAATTATAATTACTTTTTATTTTTAATTAATATTTTCTAGTTATTTTGGAATTTAATAAAATTAATATTTCACTTGATTACCATAAAACTATAATCATTTTAGAATCTGTTTATTTGTTACCATAGAAAATATAAACAACGCCTACCCGATTTGTAATTAAATATACGTTGAGCGAGCGACAAAGTATTACTTTACGCTTTAAAGCGCAAAGTAGTACTTCGTTGCTCGGCAACGATATCTTCGGCAAATAGCCATTTTGCGCTTTCTTCACAGAGCGCAAAAGCCTTCTTTCCACTGAGATTGTAGAAAAAATTTTAAATAGAATTCTTGTAGCTTGGAGTCATTTCCGCCATTAATTAAAATAATCGTAGGTTGTGAAATATGAAATGTCGTTTTTCGACCACTTGTTCGACCATTAATTCAGATAAATATTAACGCTTTTTTAAACATTAGAGAAATGTTTAAAAGCAATTCTCGTATTTTAAATGGAATTCTTGTAGCTAGGAATCAATTTGGCCATTATTTGGAATAACATTTAGTCGTGTAATATGAAATGTTTTCCAACCATTAGGTCGATCATATAGGTAATTCGGAAAAAATATTTTTAAACAAAAAATTTTGTACTCTACTGTGCTAGACGTGGGCTATCATGGGCCGTAAATAAAAAAAAAAAAAACGAAATTCCAAAACATGCGATTTTTATTGCCAAAAACCTTTCTTTAACATTTTTATAATTTATTGTAATTAACACATCTTTCTGGGAACTGGAGAGGTACTTTCGCAGCCCAGTACTACGAACCGGCGGTTGAGAAATATTGACCTTGTGCTTTATTTCTGTAAATATTATCTTATCTCTTATCTAAAATTTTATCTAGATAACGGTTAAATTATCTGTTATCTTTATCTAGATATTTTAAATTATGTTATCTATTATCTGTTATCTAGATAATAAAATTCGATATCTGGCCCAACACTGGTTGTGACTAACTCAGAAAGACCACAACGCGAAATTCGATTTGAAATTTGATGTACAAAAATATGTACACATTACCTATGAGCAGTTAAGTTAAAGTTCCATTCAACGTCACTAAATGGCATACTCCTTATTTCTTATTCCTTATTTCATTAAAATTCCATTCAACGGCACTAGATGGTATACTTTTTATTCCTTATTTCATTGATTGTGTAGAAGGCATTAGTGTGATGTATGTTGTGTGTATGAGTGAGGTAACCTATCTTGCATACGTATATACATAATACTACACACGTATGGATGTGGTACGTATACCGTGTTAAAACGACGGTAACAATATGACTATACAATAACAACAATTGAACTACACTCATCGACTGATACCGAATGAATGACTACTAAGAAGCCTAACGTGCCCAGAAATGCACACTGGTGATTACAGAAAAGAAATAGTTGCGTTCCTTCTGATATATCCTGGAGCTGTGACTATAAACTCCATTAACTGTCACTAACAATAATACCAATACGAATAGGCTTATTCGTAAACAATTTCATGATTTTTGAGATTTCATTTGTTTAAAATTCATCCCATCTTCACAGGTACGAGAAATTGACTTTATATTATTTTTTTTTATTATAATTTTTAAAAGTAATTTTTGTTTCATTATTAAAAAAAAAAAAAAGAAAATGGAAGAAAATACGAATTTTGTATCAGTTCATGAAACAGTTTTTAAATTTGAGGCAGAGAAAAATTTTCCTAAAATCAAAGAAGAAGAAAATTTACCAGTTACAAATAATTGTTTTACTAATAAAATAAAACAAGAGTTGATTGAATCTTCTAGTGAAAATGCGCTAAAATTAAATGATTCGAAGGAAACTGGTGATCCATTATTTTTGGAAAATTTACCTATTCAAGTTAAAACTGAAACTAGTGATGACGAACATTATAAAAATTTTGAATTTTTCCCCAAACCGTCTGTTAAAAAAGAAACGGCAGAAATATGTGACAAAACCAGTGATATTCATATAGTGGGAAATTTAAAAAAACAAGAAGTAATTCCCACGGGGGAAAAACCATTCGAATGCAGCATATGCCTCAAAAAATACGCTACTTTATCAAGCTTAAGTACACATAAAAAAATTCACACGGGCGAAAGAAATTTTCAATGCAATATTTGCTCCAAAACTTTTATCCAAGCAGTAACTTTAACAAGACATGAGAGAATTCATACGGGAGAAAAACCTTATGAGTGTAGTATATGTCATAGGAAATTTGCTGATGAATCAAGCCTAATAAGACATAAAAGGATCCACACAAGAGAAAGACCTTATAAGTGTAACATATGTTTAAAAACGTTCCGTCAGATGACAAGTTTGAAAAAACACGAACGAGTTCACACCAGAGTAAAAGCAGAAAACCAATTTGAAGGTAGTTTGTGTCTCAGCAAATTTGTCAAATCATCACATTCAAAGGATCGTGAGAGAACTGATACAGGTGAAAAACTTTTTAAATGCAATATTTGCTCTAAAACATTTCGCCAGCCAAAAACTTTAAGAGAACATAAAAAAGTTCATACCGGAAAAAGCCTTTTTGAATGTAATACATGCCTTAAAACATTTATCAGTCGTTCACTTCTAAAAAGACATGAAAGAACTCACACTGGAGAAAAACCTTTTGAATGTAACATATGTTTAAAGACATTCAGTCAAATGGGGGATTTGAAAAAACATCAAACAGTTCATACGGGGGAAAAACCATTCGAATGTAATATATGTCTCAAAAGATTTGCTCGGTCACATCATTTAAAAGATCATAAGAGAACCCACACAGGTGAAAAACCGTTTAAATGCAATATTTGCCTGAAAACTTTTACCCGATCAGGAAGTTTAAGAGAACATGAAAAAATTCATACGAGCGAAGCCCTCTATGAATCTAATACATGCCCTAAAACATTTACCAGTCAATCAGTTTTACAAAAAACTGGAAGAATTCACATCGGAGAAAAATCAGAAAAACGATTCGAATGTAACATATGCTTTAAAAAATTTGGCTGGTCATCACATCTAAAGGATCATAAGAGAACGCATACCGCGGAAAAAGCTTTTAAATGCAATATTTGCCTGAAAACTTTCACTCACCCAAGAACTTTAAAAAAACATGAAAGAATTCATGAAGAAGAATTGATCGATATTGCTAACATCATAACAAATGTCAACGACCATGATAGTAATTCAGACGTAATTTAATTCATTTTTGTTCTCTGTTTGCGCAAAATCCAATTCATTGTTTGGAACATTGTTACTCTCTACCTAATAACATATTAATTAAAGTTTGCATAGGAATAAAGAAAATTTTAACCCCTTCCTGCCTGGCGGTACTTTTGAGTACCAGCAGGGTTGTGCACGTAGACTTCGTGAGGTAGTCTACCCCAATTGTCTACGCATAAAACAATCAGGTAGACTACGTGGCAAGTGTCTACTAAGACAATGTAAACAATGAATATTATTTATTTTACAATAGATCATTAAGGTTGGACGAATGCATATTTGCATATACTACTTTATTTATGAGTACGCTTATTCTAAAATTTGGTTTTCAGTCTTATAAACCATTTAAAAGCAAATGAGCTAATTTTCATTTTGAATATTTTGCCCATTATACATTATCGGTTATACTCTAAAATTATTACAGTATTGTTATATCAATTACCTAGATTTGTTTGATAAAAAAATTTGTCATGTGCATTAAATTCAAGAACCGGTGGTTAATTTGCGAATTTAAAACGAAGGCTAAGTTCAAAAATGCATCACTGCTTGCATGAGGCAGAGTCAAAAGTTCAAAAACGCATCAGACGCATCACAACGAAAAATCAAAAGTTCATTTTTGCATCTGATGCGTCAAAACAATGCATCAAGAAATTTGGTGATGCGTGTCCAAGATGCTTGTCATGTGTAGAATTATAACTACTTGCCATATTATGTAGGTATTAACACCAACAGGAATAATTCCGAAAAAAACTATTGAAAAAGATTAATGTATTTACTTTTCATTAAAATTGTTTAAACTATTTGAATACATCTTGCACTCAAAATAGGTATGTAATATTTTTTATTCAAATAATTTCAATATTTTCAATTTCAAGTAAGTTCAAGTTGAAATTCAAAGATAATATACCTATACAAGGACTGTATTACTATATTATCTATAGTCCATCATGCTACATTGGCTACATTGTGTGTCTATTATGCTACATGCATCATGATGCCAATATCCCATTCAAAAATATCTAATGTGCATCAAATTTCAAGAGAGCATCAGCATCGCATCATGCAGTATTAGACGCATCAGAACGTCCTGATGCTGCATCGATGCGGTAAAGTTTACATTTTTGAACTTACCCGAAATTAGAACAGTGTTATCTCTGATATATTTTCTCATAAACCATATTTTGAAACTGTGACAATATTGTTTCGAACCGTCAGTTCATTTTCAAACAGAATCTGATTGAAAATGAAATGACGGTTCGAAACAATATTGTCAGAGTTTCAAAATAAAAGTGGTATTTTTGCGAAGTAAAATATTTGTTTATTATTTTGTTTTTTAACGATATCTGAGCATATAAACATTTTTATAAGCATAATTAGGTACATATATTTTTTAGTGCATATGTATTTGACTAAACTTAGATCACATTAACGGAAAATTTGAAAATTTAAAAATTCTTTGTTGTAAACAGCGTAAACCGTGTTGTAAATTATTTTGAATTTTAGAAAAACATATCACATATTTAGTTGTTGGTTTACAACTGCATAGTATAGATAATAATTATGTAAAGGAATTTGAAATTTTATAATAAAATAGATAGGGTTAAATGATTGTATAATATTGTATAATAATGCTTTTGTATTTGTGTGCTAATATGTGCCATTTAATTGTAAAATAAAGTGCATTTGTGTTGGTACATTTGTGATCTAAAAATGTTTCTTCAGTTTAATTTCAGAATTTTTCATAAATTCCTTCCTTTTTGTTTAAAAATTGTCCATATTTTCCATAACGTTGATGCTTCCATTGTTTAAATATATTCAAAAATTCAAACTCTTAAAGTCACAATTTAATATGATACATTTCAACATAGTGATAGATGATAAATATTGATTGATAATGATAAATCCATTTTGTGATCTGATTTATTCTTCATTTAACAAAATATTAAAAATTCCTAAAAAAATTTTTCCTCACTTTTTCCTCAACAATGAATATTCTGTTGTTTAAATAATCATACTAAAAATTGCATCAAAGAGTCTGGAACCATTACCATAGGTGAATTTGCCCAAGAAATGAAATTCAACGATATGTATGCGATTGTGTAGCTTAGTGAAAGAGTAAACCATACGTATGGATTTTTCCTCAATATCTTTACATTTTGCGGAGTTATAATACCAAATACCAAAAAATAGTGGTCTTATTCAAACTTTTTTTTCTCGTAAACTATTCTAGATAAAACGATGAAACAAAATCCATATTGTTTGCTATGTCCAGTACTCTATTATATATTTTTTTCATTTAAAATGGACATTAAATACCCTTTATAAAATATGAAAAAAAAATTCATTAAATTTTTTTAGCTACTTGTACAAGAGTGACCACTTTCTTATTACTACCAAAAGAAAGCTCGCAAGCACTTCCCTCATCTCCCTGAATTTTATTTTTGTCAAAAGGGTGGAACATATTGAAAAAAAATAAAAACATATATATTTGGTAATGTTCATGGTATGTGTACGTGCAGGTACAGGTCAACAAATCTGACTTTACCTCTTCAAGGTCATTAAAAATGCATTCTTAAAGAAGTGAGATAGTACTTAATATAAAGAAAAAATGACCTTGAAGCGGCAAAGTCAGATTTGTTGACCTGTACCTACTTGTTTTTGAATTATGTTTTTAAGAAATATTTTGAATGAATAAATGAATAAACGAATCACTGAATGTTTTTTTTTTTTTTTTTATTACATGAGAATCTGATGCCTGCTCTACACTCTCGATCAAACTTCCTCGACGAAGTAATCGCTAAAGTTGGCTAAAGTCGGAATACCGTTATAACACCAGCCAGAAAGAACCATGAAATGACTTTTTACACTCTCGTACTCGGTCCACTTTGCGAGAATTGAGAGTAGACATAAGGAATCTAATATGTTTTATCTTCAAAAGGTGGCATCATGACGCTGGCCGGAAGTTTTTTTGTAGGCAAAATTTAATAACTTCAATCGATTGTAGGCCGTTTGTAGATGTTTGTAGTATATTTATTTTCGTTTGTAGCCCTTTAGTTTATTTGTAATTAACAGTCAAAATTTTGTACTGAAGTTAGCCGGAAGCAATCGTGTAGGTAATTTTTTTTGATAACAACAGAAAGATTATCGTTTGTAGTGTCTAAATATAACGGTAAAATGTTCGTAGGATCGCCTGATAAAACATAATTAATTAAAAAGTTATTTAAAAAAATTGCGCATGCGTACCATTTTTGCTCCATGTGAGTTCGTTATTTTAAATTTGACGCATGTATAGGTTTTATTGCATTGCATTATTCAAAATTTAACAGATTGCGTTTATGATTACAGTAAAATTTAGTCTAAAAAGAACTAACTTCTTTCATTGTTTTTAACGTATTACTCGATTCTACAATTATTTCGCAAGTAAATCCAACTAACATTTTTATTTACCCGTTAGGTAAACTAAAACTGTTTACTTGATCAATTAGTGATGTATTTAACTTCATCAATGAATTTAAAATTGTAGACTTGAAAAGTATGTTAAAAGTAATGAAAAAAATTAGTTCTTGATTCGTAGCTGATTATTTTTTAAAACTCCTATGTGGAATGAGTCTACATTTTGAACATAAAACATATTAGATTCCTTATGCCTACTCTCAATTCTCGAAAAGTGGACCGAGTACGAGAGTGTAGAAAGTCATTTCATGGTTCTTCGTGGCTGGTGTTATAACGGTATTCCGACTTCAGCCAACTTTAGCGATTACTTCGTCGAGGAACTTCGATTGAGAGTGTAGAGCAGGCATCAGATTCTCATGTAATAAAAAAAAAAAAATTCAATGATTCGTTTATTCATTTATTCATTCAAAATATTTCTTAAAAACATAATTCAAAACCAAGTAGGTACAGTTCAACAAATCTGACTTTGCCGCTTCAAGGTCATTTTTTCTTTATATTAAGTACTATCTCACTTCTTTAAGAATGCATTTTTAATGACCTTGAAGAGGTAAAGTCAGATTTGTTGACCTGTACCTGCACGTACACATACCACGAACATCACCAAATATATATGTTTTTATTTTTTTTCAATATGTTCCACCCTTTTGACAAAAAAAAAAATTCAGGGAGATGAGGGAAGTGCTTGCGAGCTTTCTTTTGGTAGTAATAAGAAAGTGGTCACTCTTGTACAAGTAGCTAAAAAAATTTAATGTTTTTTTTTTCATATTTTATAAAGGGTATTTAATGTCCATTTTAAATGAAAAAAATATATAATAAAGTACTGGACATAGCAAACAATATGGATTTTGTTTCATCGTTTTATCTGTAATAGTTTACGAGAAAAAAAAGTTTGAATAAGATCACTATTTTTTAGTATTTGGTATTATAACTCCGCAAAATGTAAAGATATTGAGGAAAAATCCATACGTATGGTTTACTCTTTCACTAAGCTACACAATCGCATACATATCGTTGAATTTCATTTCTTGGGCAAATTCACCTATGGTAATGGTTCCAGACTCTTTGTTTTTCAATATGGATTCATCAGTTATGCCGTAAGAAAAGTATTTTGTTTTGTTTTATTTTATTTCATTTTGTTTGCTTAAAAATCATCTTCTTCAAATGTAAACAAACTCTTCTTTATAATTTTTGAGTGTATAAACTGTATAAACGGTATAAACTCTCGGAAATTGGATATTTTGATTTGTTTGATTTTGTTTTTCGGTCTGTCTGTTATATATCTTTCCTGATGATGACGCTAACTAGGCGTTGAAACCGGTCGAATAATTTTTACAAGAAAATAAATTTTCTAATTTATCGCCTCGTTTAGTCAAAAATTACTTGAATATTATTATTATATATTCTGGAGCTGTGACTATAAACTCCATGAACTGTCACTAACCTAATCACTAACAATGACCCATATATGTATTATTATTATAATAACTATATGGCCAATCCCTATAAGAGGCAGTGGTTCCGATGAAGTGAGACGGATAGACATCGGGTAGAGGCACTTCAGTTGTTTTGCGCAGATGCATCAATTAGTGTTTACCGTGTTTACTGTTCAGATTGGTTCATATTACCACCAAAAAAGTCGCATTTGCGCAAAACGTACAAAATACTTCCAAATCTGCACCGTTGTGGCACCGTTAATGTTGGGAGTTGGGACGTTTTTTTCATATCCATTTGGCTATATATGTATACTACATAATATATGCAATGACCGTGTTCCATTATTAGCAGACACAAACGACACTGTGTAACCTGTGTAACACAGTGCATTTAGGGGAAAAGAAATACAATAGAAACTCGATTATAACAATTAAATGTTCCTCTTAGGGTAGGGATTGTTATAATCGAGTGATTGTCATAGGCGGCTCATTAATTTTCAGAATATCAGAAATCTAATGGTACGTAGTGCTCTGGCCTCTGTGCAAACTTAAGGGGAAGTATTGGGATAAGCGGGTAAATATTATTTATCTGATTGTGAGTTTATTTAAAACAAAACTATCCTAAGAGCAAGGGGTCAAACTAGATTGTCTATGTCTCTGTTCCACTTGTAATGAGTTTATGACGTAAATCTCCCCACTCTATTTGTGTAGATACACACTGTTTGCAGTGTATTAGTTTGGTGTTTTTTAGTAGTGTGCGTATTTACGCACACCACCGCAATACACTTATTACCAGAGAGAGCTGTTCAACGTGTCCAACCAACAATGGTAACAATGTACATATAATGCACCGTGAGTTCGACGACGGACACGGACTGACTAATGCCTTTAGCTGTGACACGACTCCAAATGACTCCACGCCAATTACACGTTTTTAATGTTAGTTGGTTTCTAGTGTTCTATGCCTAAGAGATAATTTACACCTAAAATTCCATTGTACAGACAAACGGAACCAAATGTTATATCAATGAATATAAGTGGCGATTCCTAGAAAACTGGCAAAGATGTCGAAATACCAACTTCACTATCGCATTCATCAGCATAAAAAATGCCAAATAGCGGAAACTGACAAAAATTCTAGAATATTCTATTCGTCACTTAGCAGAGATATCAAAAAACAAACTTCACTATTGAATTGGTTACTAAAAATTAGATTAAGCAGAGCAGTTTCACAAAAATTCTAGAATGTTCTATTCGTCAACTAACAACGATATCGAAAAATCGATTGCACCCTTTAATTGATCATCGAAAAAGAGACCAAATATCTCATTTTGATAAATGTTCTAAAATATTCTATTCACCAATCAGCAAAGAAGGAAATATTTGAAAACATCTGGTAAATTTTGCTGTTCGATGCCGAATGCCATCGATGGTCAGTCCAATGACGAAACCAGTTTTTCGCTTTGTTTACTGGCGAACGAATAGATCATTCTAGAACGTTTGTCAAAATGGGACATTTAGTTTACATTAGTTTAATTGCGGTTAGACAATTAAATGGTGCAACAAGTTTTTCCATATCTTTGGTAGTTGACAAATGGAATATTTTAGAACATTTATCAAAATGTGTTATTTGGTCTCTGTTTTGATGACTAGTTCAATGGCGACGTTTATTTTTGGATATCTTTGCTAGTTGACGAATAGAACATTCTAGAATTTTTGTCAAACTGCGCTGTTTAATCTTATTTTTATTGACTAATCCAAGAGTGAAGTCTATTTTGGGATATCTTTGCTAGTTGACAAATAGAACATTCTAGAATTTTTGTCAATCTGCGCTGTTTAATCTTATTTTAAGTGACTAATCCAACAGTGAGGTCTGTTTTTTGATATTTTTGCTAGTTGACAAATAGAACATCCTAGAATTTTACGTTATGTATGCAAAAAAATATTATATCGCATATTATGTATGCAAAAAAATTTTAAAATTTTTAGAGGCTACGGGAACCTCAGACAGTATTACTTGCGGCCCTGACTCTGTCTTGGTACATAAATTTTCACCAAAAGAGATGAACGGTAAAATATCTGTGAGAAGAGAACCTCACTAAGTCGCTGACGTCGCTACATCGGAGTACGTACCATTGGATATCCACTGTATTTATTTTTAGTTTACTAACACATACTCAATTCTAACATTCACGTACATGTTTTGTAAACAAAAAGTTAGACGAAGATAGTGATAAATTGTTATAATCGGGATTGTTATAATCGGGTGGCTATTGTACCAACCAAATTTTCGTGATTTTTGTACTTTCTTTTGTCACAAAAAACTATATTTTTTTAAATTTTATTGCGAAACTAACCTTTTATCTGCTTGTAATTAGTAATTAAATTATACATGTAATTGGGAATCACAAAAAGTATACGAAGCAGATTGAATCTATTTTTTTTTAAATCTAGTAACTTTGTCTATGCTGCCCTCTGCAGAAACACAATAAAAGTTGATGTTCCATTAGTGAAAAAAGTAGACACGTGTTCCATGGTAGACACAGTCAGTGAAGAGAGACATCTATAGAACTTCACGACCGGAAAGAAGTTGGCGCCGAAAGTTGGAAAACCTTTCTGTTTTTTATATGGCTAAATTGCTCCCAAATTGCTCCTTTGGAATCAGTAATTGGTCCACCTGAAACTTAATTACTTAATTAGTTATTTACAAACAAAAAAACTTTTTTGTTTGACTATTTCTATTATCAAAATCTTGTCAAATAATGCATTTTTATACAATTACTTTATATCAAAAAATTGCTCCCAATTTGCTCCATCTAATTTAAAAGTTAGTTATTAATTTCTCTGAATAATAATTAAAATATATTAAAATAAAAAATATTATGAATTAGGTTATGTATTATTAAAACGTATAGGCAATCCATTATACCTTTAAGTCGTTTGCATATATTCAAGGATAATTGAATTTTGACAAGTTAAATAATATTATAAAAAAAAAACAAAATATTTTAATAATTATTCAAAAAAATTAAGATTTAGCTTTTCAATTAAATAGAGCAAATTGGGAGCAATTTATTGACGTAAAGAAATTATATAAAAAAGTATTATTTTGGGAGATTTTGATAACTTAAATAACGGAAAAAAATTTTTTTTCTTTATAAATAACTAATTAAATAATTAAGTTTCAGGTGGAGCAATTACTGATTTCGAAGGAGCAATTTGGGAGCAATTTAACCATATATAAAACAAAAAGATTTTTCAACTTTCGGCGCTAACTTCTTTCCGGTAACTTCACGACGTTGAGCTTGTACAGTCCGATTAATTGCGTATACTCCATTTCAAAAGTAATGCATGTTTAAATTCGGCAATGCTGCAGTAAAGTACGTAAAATCTTAGTAAATACGTACGTCTTAGCTATTATAGTGGACCGTCTAAATATTTAACAACTTTTCAATATATATTTCAAAAATTTTTTCCGATTTTTTGAATTTTCTTACTTTCGTCAAATAAAAAATGCTGTTACTATTCTAAATAGTGAAAAATTTAATTGTGTCAAATGTGCATAATTTAATGTAATTTAGTTGCAAAATTTTATTGAAATAAGTACGGTCCTGACCTGTTCGAAGAAATCCGGTACCTAGCAATGACAACAATTGAACTACACTCATCGACCGATACCGAATAAATGACTACTAAGTAGCCTAACGTGCCCAAAAATGCACATTGGTAATTAGTGTAATTACAGAAAAGAAATAGTTGCGTTCCTTCTGATATATTCTGAACACAGAATAAGCTAAAGCTGTGATAGTAGCACTACACTCTCGTCGAGGCAACACGAGGTGACGCGAGGCCGAGAGTGTAGTTGATGCTCTCGTGTTACCTCGCCTCCTCAGGTCTCCGATCTGAGTCGGTTTTTTGTCACAAGTCAAAGGACACGAGACACGAGGCGAGGCGATCAACTACACTCTCGCATATACTCGTGTATTGATATTGCATATGTTGCATATCTGCGTACTATTATGTTTTTATACATAACCTAAAATCATGCCTTAAATTTACAAAAACGTTATTTTAAACTTTTTTTGTGTAATATGCATGAAGAAAATTATATGCAGGCACTACATTCTCGTCGAGGCACACGAGGCCGAGAGTGTAGTTGATGCTCTCGTGTTACCTCGCCTCGCCTCGTCAAACCTTGCCTCGCCTCGTCAGCTCTCCGATCTGAGTCGGTTTTTTGTCACAAGTCAAAGGACACGAGACACGAGGCGAGGCGATCAACTACACTCTCGCATATACTCGTGTGTTGATATTGCATATGTTGCATATCTGCGTACATTATGTTTTTATACATAACCTAAAATCATGCCTTAAATTTACACAAACGTTATTTTAAACTTTTTTGTGTAATATGCATAAAGAAAATTATAAGATTCAACAGTACATAGAACTGTAGCAGCAGTTATTTGAATCCATGTCACCGACATCACCCATCTTGTCCATCTATGATTGACATTTCAAACTAGACGAACGCGTATGGGCAGTATGAATAACTGAGTAATGAGCGAGAGTGTAGACGGTACAAACTCGTGTTGTCTCGCCTCGTCAAAACCTCGACGAACGTCTCGTCGAGGCGACCTCGCGAGAATGTAGTGCCTGCAATAGGATTCAACAGTACATAGAACTGCAGCAGCAGTTATTTGAATCCATGTCACCGACATCACCCATCTTGTCCATCTATGATTGACATTTCAAACTATACGAACGCGTATGAGCAGTATGAATAACTGAGTAATGAGCGAGAGTGTAGACGGTACATACTCGTGTTGTCTCGCCTCGTTAAAACCTCGACGAACGTCTCGTCGAGGCGACCTCGCGAGAATGTAGTGCTCCTCTGTGGTAGTGCTACTATGAGTAGGGTTGCCACCCGTACTTGTTTAAAAAGTATTGTACTTTTTTTTAGACAAACGTACTTTGTACTTTATAAAGGAATAAAAGTACCCTAAAATACTTTTTTATGTAGGTTAAATTTTCATTCATTCATCTCATTTTTAGCTCTTATTTTAAATTATAATGTTTAGATACTTTGTTGTCGCTTGATTTGATGTTCAAAGTTAGCGCCGAAACTTAGATGCTTAACGTGTGGTTGCATCTATGTTGCATCTAGTTGTACAAGTACAGTTTGAACCGTTTGAACAGCTTAAACTGAGCTTAAATGTCGTTAGTAGTGTCATACAATTCACATGCCAAGCGCGCCATGTATTAACATCATATGATTTGTATTCAGTATAATCAGACATAATTAATGAATCGCTTGCAAAATTAATTAATTGTGCACATTTTAAAGATATTCCTACTGCAAAAAAATGAACGCTACGATAATTTTCCAAATGCATACAATAACTGCCCATCTTTTGTCAGCTTTTATTTATTCCTTCTACTTCAGCATTCATAAAAAGAGTATTTTCAATAATGAATATTAAATGGCGTGAGGAAAGAAATAAGACGTCGCTTAATAAAAAATGAATTACTAATAGATATTTATATTAATTTAGATATAGACTGTAAGAATGCCTTAAATGTTATTAAAAAAGACAAATATCCAGATAGCCAGGGCCGGATTTACCCTAAGTGCCGCCCGGGATATCGTGAAAAATGCCGGCCCCTGGTTTTTCCTGAAACGGAAATTTCGAAAAAGTTTCTTAGTAAACATAAAGTGACGAGCAAAAAAAAAAACCGTTAAATTCCAAATTTTTCCGCCCTGTTTAAAATTTGCCGCTCGAGGTTAGTGCCCCGCGTGGCCTTAGTGTAAATCCAAGACTGAATATAGTTAAGAACAATAAAAAATACTTACCTATAGAAAAAAAATAATATAAATATTTAATGCGTACTTTTTTTTTACTAACTGTACTTTTTATTTTTGCTAAAAAACCGAAAAATACTTTTTTTGCCTTAAAAAAAGGTGGCAACCCTAACTATGAGTGTCACTAACTTTAACTGTCACTAACAATAATACCAATAAGGCCTATTCGTAAACAAATCTCATGATTATTAAGATTTCATTTGTTTAAAATTCATCCCAGCTTCACAGGTAGGAGAAATCGACTTTATATTATTTTTATTATAATTTTTAAAGTAATTTTTGTTTCATTATTAAAAAAAAAAAGAAAATGGGAGAAAATACGAATTTTGTATCAGTTTATGAACCAGTTTTTAAGTTTGAGACAGAGAAAAATTTTCCTAAAATCAAAGAAGAAGAAAATTTATCAGTTACAAATAATTGTCTTACTAATAAAATAAAACAAGAGTTGGTTAAATCTTCTAGTGAAAATGCGCTAAAATTAAATGATTCGAAGGAAACTGGTGATCCATTATTTTTGGAAAATTTACCTATTCAATTAGTTAAAACTGAAACTAGTGATGACGAACATTATAAAAATTTTGAATTTTTCCCCAAACCGTCTGTTAAAAAAGAAACGGCAGAAATGTGTGACAAAACCAGTGATATTCATATAGTGGGAAATTCAAAAAAACAGGAAGTAGTTCCCATGGGGGAAAAACCATTCGAATGCAGCATATGCCTCAAAAAATACGCTACTTTATCAAGCTTAAGTACACATAAAAAAATTCACACGGGCGAAAGAAATTTTCGATGCAATATTTGCTCCAAAACTTTTACCCAAGCAGTAACTTTAAAAAAACATGTGAGAATTCATACGGGAGAAAAACCTTATGAGTGTAGTATATGTCATAGGAAATTTGCTGATGAATCAAGCCTAATAAGACATAAAAGAATCCACACAGGAGAAAGGCCTTATAAGTGTAACATATGTTTAAAAACGTTCCGTCAGATGACAAGTTTGAAAAAACATGAACGAGTTCACACCAGAGTAAAAGCAGAAAACCAATTTGAAGGTAGTTTGTGTGTCAGCAAATTTGTCAAATTATCACATTCAAAGGATCATGAGAGAACTGATACAGGTGAAAAACTTTTTAAATGCAATATTTGCTCTAAAACATCTATCAGTCGTTCACTTCTAAAAAGACATGAAAGAACTCACACTGGAGAAAAACCTTTTGAATGTAACATATGTTTAAAGACATTCAGTCAAATGACGGATTTGAAAAAACATGCAAGACTTCATACGGGGGAAAAACCATTCGAATGTAGTTTATGTTTCAAAAAATTCACTCAGTCACACCATTTGAACGATCATGAGAGAACCCATACAGGTGAGAAACCTTTTAAATGCAATATTTGCTCTAAAACATTTAGGCAGTCAGCAGCGTTAAGACATCATAAAAGAATTCATACGAGGGAAAGCCTCTCTGAATGTAACATATGCCTTAAAACGTTTACCAACCACTCAGGTCTAAAACAGCATAAACTAATCCACACAGGCGAAAGACCTTACAAGTGTAATACATGTTTAAAAACATTTCGTCAGATAGGGACTCTGACAAAACATGAAAGAGTTCATACAGGAGAAAAACCATTCGAATGTAGTGTATGTTTAAGAAAATTTGCCCAGTCATCGCATTTGAGGGATCACGAGAGAACTCATACAGGTGAAAGAGCTTTTAAATGCAATATTTGCCTGAAAACTTTTACCCGATCGGGAAGTTTAAGAAAACATGAAACAGTTCATACCAGCGAAAAGCCTTCTAAATGTAATATATGCTTTAAAACATTTACCAACGCCTCAAATCTAAAAGAACATGAAGCAGTCCACACCGGGGAAAAACCAGAAAAACAATTCGAATGTAGTATATGTCTCAGAAGATTTGGCAGGTCATCACATTTAAAGGATCACGAGAGAATTCATACAGGTGTAAAAGCTTTTAAATGCAATGTTTGCTTGAAAACTTTTACCCAGCAAAGAAGTTTAAGAAAACATGAAAAAATTCATACGAGCGAAGCCCTCTATGAATCTAATACATGCCCCAAAACATTTACCAGTCAATCAGTTTTACAAAAAACTGGAAGAATTCACATCGGAGAAAAATCAGAAAAACGATTCGAATGTAACATATGCTTTAAAAAATTTGGTACGTCATCACATCTAAAATATCATAAGAGAACGCATACCACGGAAAAAGCTTTTAAATGCAATATTTGCCTGAAAACTTTCACTCACCAAGAAACTTTAAGAAAACATGAAAGAATTCATGAAGAAGAATTGCTCGATATTGCTAACATCATAACAAATTTCAACGAACATGATAGTAATTCAGCCGTAATTTAATTCAACTTTGTTCTCTGTTTGCGCAAAATCCAATTCATGATTTGGAACATTGTTACTAGCTCTACCTAATAACATTAATTAAAGTTTGCATAAAAATAAGGAAAATTTTAACCCTTACCTGCCTGGCGATACTTTTGAGTACATACCAGTTAATTCACTCATCAATTTAGCACTCATTTAAAAATATGTATCGAAATGTATCAGACATTCCAAAGGTGCAAAGATTTGATTTAAACTGACATTAGTATCAAAGAAACATGACTACAATTAAAAATAATTCCAGTTGGTTGACCAAATAGTACTCTAAAGTTTCAACAAGTATTTTAGACGAATTATTAACTCTTTAAATGATTAAGACGAGTTAACTAATCCTGTAATATGGCGGCTCAAAATCCTGTGATATGTATATATTCACTGGTACAGGTACCGCCTTCTGTGACAGATTTTTCAAAATGAGCCATTTTCTCAAAATATGTATCAGTCTGACACCAGGGTGGCGACACAGGTAGGTTGGAACTACGTCTCTATGATTGAAATTTTAATTTAAAAATTGCTATGTGACCGCATAAGAAAATTGTTTAACACCAGGGCGGCGACACGGGTTATTCTGAACTACATCTCTATAGTTGGAATATTAACTTCTAAAAAATAAACAATATTCCTGGGTAACCAAATTGGAAAATTTTGTTGTCTAGTGGAAAATAGAAGACGATTTTTGGTTGGTTAAATTAATATCTCGATCATAGAGATGTAATCCCTTTACCTGTGTCACCGCCCTGGTGTCAAATTGATACAGCTTGTGAAATGTAGATTGAAACTTGGAATTTGAATGCGCAGTAGTTCAAAGCCTCCCACTAACAATTTAACATAATGTACTTACTTATCCGTTTGTATGGTAAACGTTGCCCACTGCATTTAGGTACAGTACAGTTATTTATAAAGATTTTAAAATGTTTTTCGCATCTTCAAGTCTCAAGCTACATTTCACCCACTGTACATATTTTGAGAAAATGGCTAATCCTAACTAATGTTATAAATGCGAAAGTGAGTTTGTTTGTTTGTTTGTTTGACTGGCTTTCACGCCTAAACAGCTTAACTAATTAATTTAAAATTTTGTACAGACGTATTTTGCGGAACAGAGACGGTTATAGACTACTTTTTATCTCGAGAAAATATTTAATTCCCGTGGAAAAATGTATATTATACTATTGGCGACGCAAAGATTCTCACTCGCGTCTCTTGTGGTAAAATTAGAACTAGCATCAAGTAAAAATATACGTATACGATTAATGGATCATAAATCTAGTGATCCGAGCATAATTTGTATAGTACCTTTTTCTATCGACAATTAAACGTATACAAAAATTTTTACTTGATACACTTTCTAATTTAAAAAAAACCAGGAGCGCTCGCGTAATCTTTGCGTTGCCAATTAAACGAGCAATATTTTCATTTGTTACTAATTATGGATTGTTGTTAATCATTATACTATATGTATACAACAATATGAATAAATATTTCTATAGATACCACCAATAATAATAATATTTCTACTGACGACTACTATGAAATTACTTATTTACTGTTCAAAATATTATCTGTATCCTATAAGGAAATAAACAACCAATAACTATCCAGTTATCGTCAACCACATGGCACATCTACTATTCTTAACAAATTCTATACAGATGAAATTTCCACCGGCCGGGGTCGGTCACCCTGATGTTTAAATTATACAACGGACAATTGATTAGCATATTGTTAGCAGAAAGAACAATATACAACGACAAACATAGATTACTTTCAACTCCGGAAAAATATTTAAATCCTGTGGGAAGTCTTATTCCCGTGGGAAAATATATTTAAAATGATATAAAAAAAGAATGTTATAGCCTATTTTTTATCCGGGAAAAATATTTTAATTCCGTGGGAAAACTCCCAAGAAAAAAGTAATAGTTCTCAATAGTGACGCGATGAAAGTATATACGATTTAACTAGATGTCAATTTCAAAAGCCGCAGGTAAAAGAAATAATAATGTTCAATTTTATCAACATATAGTTTAGTATAATTTATATTTTGTAAATTCCTAGGGTTCACTTTTTTGATTATGATTTTTTGATCTTGGGATCTTTGATTTTTTTTGTAACCTTATATATTGTACTAATCACTGGCAGTAAAAAGTCCGGTATTTTGAGACAAAAAAATTTTCAATATGGTTCGTTTAAAAGGTTAAGAATATAAGCCCCATGAGATGAACCCATTTCCCTGCCACTTGCTTTCAAGGACGAATTTTTAATGTCAGTTCGTCACGTGGCGCTAATGGCATTTGCTGGCATACTAAATAGAGTTGGGACACGTAAGCATTTTTTATCAAATAGATGTCAAAATTAATTATCATATGGTTGAGTACAAAAGTATCGTCACCAAGTTATGTGTTAACGAAGAATTAAAATTTTTTAATTTAATTAATCTTTCTAGGTTGAATTAAAGTATTTTTTTTAAATATTTAATTTATTTTCAATTTATTTTAGATGAATCTTTGATGAAAAATAGCGAACTATCAAAACTCATGTCCCGACTCTATTTTAGAACAAGTACCATCAACGCCATCTGGTATATTAGTTACAGCAACGTCAGTAAACGGGATAAACCTAAACGGCATTTTTTTTATATTTTTTGGATATAAGTATGGAGAGTATTGGAGGCGTGTTCCGATATACACTGTGAGTACTGCAACAGTAGTGTCATCCGTTCCGTAATATGTCGCCAGTGCTCTGTCACAGTGCTTAAAACATTCATGACGTCATTGATGGACGCCATTTTTTTACCGTAAGCACTGGTTTCACAGAGGTAAGGCCACAGAACAAATAGAACGAATATAACTGTCTCTTTTCTGCAATCACTTATGTGCAAGTATGTGCATCTTAGGCTGCTTAGGTGTCAGTTGGTCAGTACCCGTCGCTCAGTGTAAGTCAGTCAAACAACAATAAATTTGATTGTTGAACCGGCACAAGTAGCGTTGTGGTATCACACACATCACATACATGTATGTGAACCAAAGGTCACGTGACGGCTATCACCACTCACACAAACAGAGTTTACCGCACAAATACAAAGTAAACACCGTGCACGTATACAACATATTTTCTATCTCAAGTGGTTACACAGGTTCCAGTAGTATAGAAATATGTATTTTCTCTCTAGATGCTCTATGGGTAAGGGGTAAGGCACTCACAGTAGTGGAGTAACCAGTATACTGTAGATTTGTTCCGTTATTCATGATTGATAGTACACTGAAATATGACAATTTAAAATGGAACGCTCTTGCCAGTGTACTAGCGTGACGTCGTAATCAACCGTGTTTCCAGTACTGGCAGTATATATCGGAACACGGCTTGGAGAGTGGCAGGAACAGGGATGAACGCCATGAACTGTCACTAACATAAGATCCCTCAAGATCTAACTTGTAAATAATCTTATGAGTTGTTTCACTGATCTCATTTATTTAAAATTAATCAGGTAGGTATTAAAAATTTATTTTATACTATTTTTATAATTTTAAAAGTATATATAATATACCTACTTATTTTGTCAGGATTACAAAAAAAGCGGAATGGGAGAAAATAAGCAATTTGTACCAGTACCTGAAATGGTTTTTAAACTTGAGGCAAAAGAAAATTTTTTTAAAATGAAAACAGAGAAAAATTTGCCAGTAACAAATAATTGTTTTACAAATCAACTGAAACAGGAGTTGATTAAATCTTTTAATGAAAATGCGATAAAATTAGGTGATTTGAAGGAAAAAAACGATCCATTATTTTTGGAAAATTTACCTGTTCAAGTTAAAACTGAAACTAATGATGAAAATTATAAAAATTTTGAATTTTTTCCCGAACAGTCAGTTAAAAAGGAAACAAAAGAAATATGCACCAAAACAAGTGATATTCATACAGTGGGAAATTTAAAGACGCAAGAAATAGTTCCCATGGAGAAAAAATCACTCGAGTGCAGTATATGCTTCAAACAATATACTACTTTATCAAATCTAAGAACGCATAAGAAAATTCACACGGACGAAAGAGATTTTCAGTGTAATATTTGCTTAAAAACTTTTGTTCGGTTATTAGATTTACGACGACATGAACTAATTCATACGGGGGAAAAACCATTTGAATGTAGTTTATGCTCCAAAAAATTCGCTCGGTCACACCATTTGAAGGATCATAAGAGAACTCATACAGGTGAGAAACCCATTAAATGCAATATTTGCTCTAAAACATTTAGGCAGTCAGCAGCTTTAAGATATCATAAAGGAATTCATACGAAGGAAAGCCTCTGTGAATGTAACATATGCCTTAAAACATTTACCAGTCACTCAGGTCTAAAAAAGCATAAAAGAATCCACACAGGCGAAAGACCTTACAAGTGTAATACATGTTTAAAAACATTCAGTCAAATATCGGATTTGAAAAAACATGAAAGAATTCATACAGGAGAAAAACCATTCGAATGTAGTATATGTCTCAAAAAATTTGCTCGGTCAGACCATTTAAAAGATCATCAAAAAACTCATACAGGTGAAAAAGCTTATAAATGCAATATTTGCCTAAAAACTTTTACTCAAGCGGGAAGTTTAAGAAAGCATGGAAAAACTCACGAAGAAGAGCTGCTCGACATTGCTGACATAATGAATTTTAAGGATCATGACGATAATTCGTAGTTGGGAAAAGCCAACCCGTTATATTAACACTTTCAGTGTTACCGCTTCGGCATCCGAAAATAATCCACAACAACCGCAGAGGCCAATCGCGAGCAATGATTAATTGATTACGCATTATGTATGTGTGCGATGTTACCACACCGATGTGTATATACTCAACTCACACCACACAAACACCAACACACACTACTCTCTTGGTTTCTATAAAAAAATTTTAAGTAAACAATATAAAAACTAATAAAAGTATTTGTCTTTTTTTATTTATTTTTACCAGTTTGTTATTTAAACTTTTTGTAATTCTCTAAGGCCCGATTTACATTAACAGTCCGTTCTCGGTACGATATCACTACGCAGGGCCCGCTCCAAGGGCGGGCAACCCGGGCATTTGCCCGGGCGGCAAATTTTAAGGGCGGTAATTTTGTAAATTTTTTTAAAAAGGTGGGGATTTTACAAGTGAGGAGAAAAAAAATTTTTTCCCGGGGCGGGAAATTTAAAGGGCGATAATTTTGTAAAAAAGGGGCAGCATTTTACAACTGACGAGCAAAAAAACAAACCCAGCAACCAAACAAATCGATTTTGGACAGGGGCGGAATTATTTCCTTTTGCTCGGGGCGGCGTAAAGGTTAGAGCGGTTATACCTGCGCTTCAGATTCGATAAAATATTCTTACACAATAAACAATGAGTGTATTCACATTATCGCTCTGATATCGGTCCGATATCAGTCACGGGTCGTTCCCACTCCTATGCCACTCCAATATCAATACCACTCAGGTAATATTTTATCGGAGCGATATCAGACCTGTTATGGCTTGTACCTATAGTGTAAACACTTTTTTGATTCCACTCCACTCCGCTTGAATTCAGTTGTTATGAAAAGATATTTGTATTGAACTGGGAGCGTACCCAGAGCGATATTTTAATGTGAATAGAGGGCGAATAGGTACCAGCATGATATCAGCACTGTAATGTAAACACAACAAGATTATATCGGATCGAGAGTGGAGCGGGAGCGTACCGAGAGCGGAGCGTTAATGTAAATCGGGCCTAATTGATTTCAATGTGTTTGATTGTCAAATGTATGTATGTACGTATCACATATGTGTACATGTTGAATCATTTTATTTATGTTTATATAAAGTTTCTTTAAAAATATTGTCGGCTTTCGGGGAAGTTTACTGTGAAAGTGTTCGGGCCTCATAGTGTTAAAAGTCTGCATAGGCGGGATTCAGAGGGGGCAAGGGGGGGGGGGGAGCAACTGCCGCCCAGTATTCGTGCGAATAAAAAATTAAAAACTTGAAAAAACAAGATTTATTAAAATCATATAGCAGTAGAAAAGGGGTGAGGATGCAGAAATTAAGTCAAGCTTTTGTCGACCTGAACTAGTTTGCTATTCTAAGAATCCCCAAAGGTGGTTTTAATATTAAATATATTCCTTGCCTTCATGGAATTCATGAAAAAATAATGTTCTTGATGACTATTTTGTCACTAAGTGAAAAAAATCACGAATTTTGCCGTAAAAAAATACCTACATATTTATATCTATGACCAGTTACGTTAAAGTTCCATTCAACATCAGTAGATGGCATACTCCTTAAATCTGAAATCTTATTTCTTAAATCTTAAATCTTAATTCCTTATTTCATTGATTGTGTATGACTCCTTATAACAGAATCGAAAAGTTGAATGTTAAGAATCGATTCTGGATCGATTTTGAAAAGTCAAAGTCGATTCTCAATAATCGATTCTCGAATAGAATCGGAATCGAATTTGCCATCCCTAATACATACGTTACGTACGTTACGAACTGAGTGATAACCCCACAGAATGGCTGCATTCGAGCAGAAAAAATTCAAAAATTCTTTAAAGCGCTTAAGCAAAATGGCGATTTACCAAAAATGGCACCAAAAAGCAAAATGTCATCATAGATATTTAAACAAAATAACCTCAATAAGAGTTATTCATAGGAAAATTTGTTATTTCTTTTATATATTTTACACAATATGAATAACATTATGGGTCATATTGTTGAAGAATCATCAGAGTAAACAACAATATGGCAGAATTTTGTAATTTATCGCAGTAAAACTTAAATTTGGTGAAAGACAGAACTACGTGTCACTTGATTTCTGTCTTGGCAAAAAATTAGTCAGTAATATGAAGTGGCTTGAAGCGCTTAAAGAATTTTTTTCTGCTCGAACACAGCCAATATTAACACAGATAACCCTGATAATAAATGTCACAATTATTCTGTGGTCACAACTGCCATGTTGACGTTAATTCGTAAATCTCATTAATGTTTGTCTAGATACGTTTATTTTTCCTTCAGGTATTAGAAATATGTTTTGCATTAATTTTGTAATTTTAAAAATCTTAGAAAATTATTTCTTTAGCATTAAAAAGAAAAGAAATGGAAGAAGATAAAGATTTCGTAGCAATTCATGAAACGGTTTTTATTAAATCTGTTGCTGGCGAAAATTTTCTTAAAACTAAAACAGCGGAAAAATTACCAGTTACAAATAAGTGTTTTGCAAACAAAATAAAACTGGAGTTGATTGAATCTTTTAATGAAAATGAGCAAAAATTAGATGATTTGGAGGAAACAAGTGATCCATTAATTTCGGAAAATTTACCCGTTTATGTTAAAATTGAAGCTAATGATGACGAAAATTATAAAAATTTTGATTTTTTTCCCGAGCCGTCTGTGAAAAAGGAATTGGCAAAAATACATGACAGAACGATTGATATTCAGACAGTGAAAAATTTAAAGAAACATGAAATAGTTCCCACGGGGGAAAAATCATTCGAATGCAATATATGCCGAAAAAAATACGCTAGTATATCAAATTTAAGAACACATAAAAAAATTCACACTGGCAAAAGAGACTTTCAATGCAATATTTGCTCGAAAACTTTTACCCAAGCAGTATCATTAAGAAAACATGCAAGAACTCATACGGGAGAAAAACCTTGTAAGTGTAGTATATGTTTTAGAACATTTATCGATGAACAAAGCCTAATTAGACATAAAGTAACCCATACAAGAGAAGATTCTAACAAGTGTAACGTATGTTTAAAAACATTTAGTCATATAAATCATTTGAAAAAACATGAATTAGTTCACACCAAGGAAAAACCAAAAAGACAAATCGAATGTAGTATATGTTTCCGAAATTTTACCGCAACATCACATCTAAAGGACCATATGGAAACTCATACAGGTGAAAAAGCTTTTAAATGCAATGTTTGCGCGAAAACATTTAGCCAATCAAAAACTTTGAGACAACACAAAAGAATTCATACGGGCGAAAGTCTGTTTCAATGCAATATATGCCTTAAAACCTTCATATTGCCCTCAGCTCTAAAAAGACATGAAAGGACTCACACTGGCGAAAAACCTTTCAGTTGTCATATATGTTTAAAAACATTCACTGAGGCGAGCGGTTTGAAAAAACATCAAAGAGTTCATACCGGCGAAAAACCATACGAATGTAGTGTATGTTTGAGAAAATTTAGTCAATCATCAAATTTGAGGGATCATCTGACAACTCATTCAAGTGAGAAAGCATTTAAATGCAATATTTGCGCGAAAACATTTTCCCAATCGGGAACTTTACGGCAACATCAGAGAATTCATACAGGCGAAAACCTTTATGAATGTGATATATGCTTTAAAATATTTGTTAACCATTCCGGTCTGAAAAGACATAAAATAACCCATACAGACGAAAGACCTTATATTTGCAATATATGTTTAAAAACATTCAGTGAAATATCGAATTTGAGAAAACATCAAAGAGTTCATACGGGAGAAAAACCATTTGAATGTAGTTTATGCTCCAAAAAGTTCGCTCGGTCACAACATTTGAAGGATCATGAGAGAACTCATGCAAGTGACAAAGCCTACAGATGTCATATCTGTCTGAAAACTTTTGTTCTAGCGGCAAGTTTAAGAAAGCATGAAAAAATTCATGAAGAGGAGATGCTCGATATTGTTGACCTAATGAATTTTAAGGATCATGACGATGATTCATAGCTGGGAAAAGCCAACCCGTTGCGTTGTATTAAAAGTCTATGTTGTACTATATAAATATTCAAATTCAATTTAGTTTAACAGGGAATATGCATGTTTTTTTCATTTATTTTAAAAATAGTTTAAGCCTATGTCAAAAAATCACAAAAATATATTATGAGTACAATTTGCGCCTTTATTTCAGAAAAATAAAAAAAAATGATTTTTAATTTTACATTATCATTATTTAAACATCACCATTTGGCGCGCTGACGTCATTTGTAAGTATTCAAATAAGAAGGCTATTACCACCCAGGCCAGAAGCATTGTTATATAATTCGTTCTGTAGATGGCAATGCTTCGGATAATATAAAAAATCATCTAATCGTTTATTATTTTCTACTGCTTTCCACATCTATCAATATTTTAATTTGTTTGACGAATAAAATTTTGCAAATATATTTAGTTAATAAATTAAATAATTACCTATTATTAATTAATTTTCAGTTTAATTTTTTAAGACCGTTTCCTTTTACAAATTTTTTTAGAAATTAAAATCAATAATTTTTTTTTTTATTTTTTTCAAAGCAACTTCTTTTTTAAAAATAATGATCAGTATTTAATATTTGCCTAGTTACCTAAATTAATTTTAAAAATATTTCTTGAGCCATTTTCTCAAAATATGTAACAGTTTGACAGGGCGGCGACACAGATAGGTTGGGACTACATCTCTATGAATTGAAATTTTAATTTAGAAATTGCTATGTAACCGCCTAAAAAAAATTGTTTAACACCAGGGCGGCGCCACGGGTTATTCGGAACTATATAGTTGGAATATTAATTTCTAAAAAATAAACAATATTCCTAGGTAACCGAATTAGAAAATTTCGTTGCTAAAGTGAAATTAACAGAAGATTATTTTTGGTTGGTTAAAGTAATATCTTGATCATAGAGATGTAATCCCAAATACCTGTGTCGCCGACCTGGTGACAGATTGTTTCATATTTTGAGAAAATGGCTCATTAATTTTGTTTCCTACTTGATATATTGTTTTCGTACCAGTGACAAAGTTTATGGAGGGTATCCTATTACATATTTATTATACTCTACGTTATACATTTAATGCATATTTCATTCAGTATATGAATTCCGGCATATTTGGTGATTACTTACATTATACGTCACAAGTGTAACGACCAATAGGATCGCTGCATTGCTCGAATGTATCGTTTTGACGGAATTTTTATTTAAGGTAGATAATTTACATTAATTTCGTTATGAAAACTAAAATTAATCAAACAAAAAGAACTGTCATAAAAATTTGTGACATGTGAATATTTTAAAAAATGTTTCGCAATTTTCTAAAAAAACATGCGTATTCCCTATTCATTATTTTAAACATCGCGACTAGCTCCCTTTTTTCCTTTCAACTGTAAAGTCATCCAGAGAGATTTAATCGAAACAAATGAAATAGATTTTTTTTGTATTCAAGATGCATTGCGGAACTAATTTTTGTATTAAAGTAGACATTCATTTATTATTGCCTAATAAAGCCAAACGATTTTTAAGTAAGACACTATTCTTCGTTTGCGCAGATGGAATGGGTAAAATAAATCAATTCATTGGCTTATGGTTCCTAAGATACATGTATTTGACAGATTTCGACCTTATCTTCAAAATGACTTACAGTTAGGCTGATCCATTTTAAAATGCGTTTCTGCACATCTCTCAATTCATTTTCGGTCGGGTCTAAAGGAGCAACTCATTCTCGCGAAGTTGACCGAGGCATATGAATAACATTATAACACCATAATAATAAAATTTTCCCCTTAAGGACCCACAAAAAATAAAAATATAAAAAATATTCGCTAGACCGGTTTTGACTACTTTTGTAGTCCTCTTCAGTAGCATAAACAATAAATAACCATAAATATAAAAAATCAGAAATATCATAAAACTAGAAGATGTAAATATAGGAAATCAGAAATATCAGAAATGTAAATATAATAAAATAAAGGATTAGGAAAAATATAACACCAACCACGAGGCACAACGAGGTGACTTACACTCTCGTGCTCGGTCAATTTCGCGAGAATGTAGTTGGTCTATAACTCTATAATAATAAAATTTTAAGAATATGCACCTAGAAAATATTGATTTTTTTTATTTTACTTGCACATAAAGTCAAAACATGTAACTTAAACCAATCTAGCGGATGTTTTATATAAATATTTTCTTTTCTTTGTGAATTAAAAGGTGATTTTAATTATTATGTAATATAATGTTTACCAAAAAATTTTAAAAAAAAACGATTACCGTAAAACCGTCTAGACCTGGACAGGGGGTCTAGACCCGGACACTTCGCACCAATCTTCAAAGTAAGTAGTTTCTACATTAACCTGCTACAACAAACATTTGTTCTTGACGTCATTAGAGAGAGAAAAACATCTTCTAAACAGCTATACCAATAAAAACTACGGATTTAAACTTTTACTATCTCATTTTACAGGATTACTATCCTCCAGTTTTTCAAAGAAATAAAATGTGTGTCTAACTTAGACGTGTAATTTCCGTCATAATTGTCATATTGTTTTAATTTTGATATGTATGTGTTCAGAATTTTATCGCGCATCATTTAATGATGTTTGAAGTTATATTCGATGTATATATAAAAAAATACATGCTATATACATATATCCGTTTAGACCCGGACACATCAGTTTATTACACTATGGCCGCGATTCGCACTGGCTGTAACTTCCACTATCCATACGTTATATTCCCGCCAGAATTACGCGGTTTATGCCTCCTTCTGGTGTCATATCGCATGTTTACTTCATAGAGAGGCATAGTATGTATTGACCCCTCTCCCTTCCCACAAAATGTTTTGAAGCCTTTGACAGGTTCAAAGACATCAGACGATATAAAACACTGTCTTAACCCCGACGGGAGAGGTTAGTTTGCATGTTATTACATTATTTAAGTAAGTGTTCGGGTCAAGACGGATTTGGGGTGTAGACCCGGACACTTACTAATTATTTTTTATTTTTTTTATTTTATAATGAAACAAATGGGTCAGTGATATATCAAATAATATAGGCTCTTTCTAATGGTAATACTTTTATTGGTGATACCTATGAAGGAAACATGTATAAACATAAAATTATACCAAAAAATGTAAAAAAGTGTCCGGGTCTAGACGGTTTTACGGTACGTTTTTTAATAATTAAAGTTTAGGAAAAATAACAGAAATTTTGAAAAATTATTCGCCTTTGTACGTAACTTATACTTTATTTCTTAAATTTTGTAAATGATTTATATTGTTTAATAAATAAAATAAATAAACAGAATTTATATTTTTGATTTCTTAAAAGTATAATTCAATTAGTTTAACTGTGTTTTTTCTGTGCTATTATTGTAAAATAAATTAATAAACTATTCGAACTGTTTACTAATATCATTATTTTACTTTCAAGTTTCAACTGAGATTCAAATAGCAGCGGAATCAAGTAGGTATTCCCAAAAAATACATATGAAAAGTTGGCGAAGAAAAAAAAACGCTTAAAAGAAGGCTACTATCATTGTCTCTTATAAAAAAAACAGTACTATTTTGGGTTGATTTACAAGATGCTTGATGAAGGCGAAGAAAGGCCAACTGTTAACTGCATGGAAAAAAAAGAAGTGCTGAATTTGGCCTTAAAAAAAGGACAAACTTGTTTACAAATGGGAAAATACTGTTTCTAAAATGAATCCAAAAAAAAATTAAATTTCAGAGGACATTTTAAAGTTCCTGAACTGTATATTTTTTGCTTCGTTATAACTAGGTCTATTTAATTTAGTGAAGTATCACAGCAACTTTTAGTTTAATTCAAATTTTCCGACTGATAAATGTATATAAAATTTATACGATAGGTTTTAAATATATATTTTACTTCCGTTCGTTAAATAAATTTTTTTTTATATGATTTGGTCTATTAACTGTGCCTTAGTGGCTAAAGTAGCTCCAACCCCTGGGTAACTTTGGCCAAATTTTTAAAAATTTAAAAAAAATATATGCATACTTCCAAAATTAAAAAAAATGGTAGCCACAGCACCAGAATTATACAAATATTGTTTTAAAATTTTTTAAAATAATATGCTGCCATTTGTATAAAATATATCACAAGTAAATTTTTAAAATGTTATATTTTAGGCCAAAGTAATCCCACTTGACGGTAGTGACAAATAAAAATATTCTTTAGTTATTTAAAAATTCTACTTTGAAAATGATAAATTTTTAACTTTCATTTAAATGAGTAAAAACGCACCGTTACGTTAAAATGACGTCATATTTTGTAGCAAATATGACAAATATCATAGATAAGGAACATTAAATGATGTAAATAGCTACTGTAGTTTGATGCATAATTTTTACACGTGTGTTAAATATTATTTTGACTGGACACAATAAGTAATTGTAAATATTGCAAAACAAAAAGACTAACATCTACTTATTGAAAATATATTTTTGTTGAAAATTTTATGTTGAAAAACGTTTCCTAACGTTACAGTAGTGCGAACACATTAATATTTGCTTGCATCAAAATGTGACGTCATCGCATACGTCACCATGGTGAATCGTTTTTCGCGCCAATTTATTCATTTAAAATTTATTTTTTTTTACGATTTCAAAAATTTATTAAAAAATAATTAGTTAATACGTAAAATCAAAGCATTTAGAATCATTTTTTAATTGCAATCAAGTACTCTATTAGATGGCGATCATTTCATTCGTTGTGAGAAGACCCTTACATCATCCATTGTGAAAACACCCTAATATGGCTGACAGGACCATGTCCCTGCCACTTGTTTTCAAGGACGGACCAATGACTGTCACAGTTTGCTAGGAGGCGCTGATGGTAGGGGAGTATACTAAATAGAGTTGGGACATGTGAGCATTTTTTATCAAATAGATGTCAAAATTAATTATCATATGATTGAGTACAAAGAATTAAAATTTTTTAATTTAATTAATCTTTCTAGGTTGAGTTGAAGTATTTTTTTAAATATTTAATTTATTTCCAATTTATTTTAGATGAATCTGATGAAAAATAGCGAACTATCGAAACTCATGTCCCGACTCTAATTTTAACTCCCTGTACATCAACGCCATCTGGTATATTAGTTACAGCGGGTCAAAAAACGACCCATTTTTTTTATAATGGACTATATGTAGCACAGAACAAATAGAACGAATATAACTGTCTCTTTTCTGCAATCACTTATGTGGAAGTATGTGCATCTTAGGCTGCTTAGGTGTCAGTTGCTCAGTACCCGTCGTTCAGTGTAAGTCAGTCAAACAACAATAAATTTGATTGTTGAACCGGCACAAGTAGCGTTGTGGTATCACACACATCACATACATGTATGTGAACCAAAGGTCACGTGACGGCTATCACCACTCACACAAAGACAGTTTACCGCACAAATACAAAGTAAACACCGTGCACGTATACAACATATTTTCTATCTCAAGTGGTTACACAGGTTCCAGTAGTATAGAAATATGTATTTTCTCTCTAGATGCTCTATGATATGTAGAGTGGCAGGGACATGGACAGGACTGACTGACAGTAGCTGTGACATTAGTAGCCATCGTAGCCATTGTGGTTGTGTTCAAGTAAAAAAGCTTTTATTTGTTGAGAATACGTTTTAAATAATGGAAAAAAACGAAAATACAAAAAAGAGCAGTAAGAAAAAAGCACCTGATGTTAAACATATGAGGTATAATATGTAATTATTGTAGTAAATATGCAAATAACCAAACATTTGTAATTTTTATTTAGCAAAGAAGATCTCAAAGCTGCTCTTATAAAGAAAAAGGAATGTGATTTTAGAGCTTTAAAAATTGTTGAACGTCTTATTGAAAATCCTGTCCCTGCTCATTGGTTTGTTTACAGTGTAAGTTTTTAACTTACTTGGCCTTAATTCTAGTCGAATAATGAAGGATTAATCTCACATTTTATTTAGTTGCGGTATATAAATCAAAGCCATTTGGAGGACATTGTTGAAGAGCGATCTATTATTAAGCAGTGCGGTTACCCTATATGCATGGGTGTTATAAATGTACTTCCTAAAAAACAGTATGCAATATCCACTAAAACAAATAAAGTTTATGACATAACTGAAAGAAAAGTAAGTGGACAGCACTGAGCACATATTAACACTTTACTGTTCAAGTTTTCGGCATCCGAAAATAATCAAAACAACCGCAGAGGCCGATTGCGATCAATGATTACACATTATGTGTCCGATGTTACCACAAACAAGTATTTACAAAAACAAACGCACACATCCTCTGTATGTTGGTTTCTATAAACATTTTTAGAATAAACAAAACACTTAAAAATATTTTATATCATTACCACAGACCAATGGAACACTATTATATTACATATTATATTATACGGTAATTATGCAGAAGCACGGCTCCACCTATTTTTGGCTCGGAAAGGAAAACTAATGATCCGATTTTAATGATTTTTTTTTTAAATGTTCGTTGTCACGGCGGATTAGTTAAAAAAAATACTGCAAATCGATACCGATAATGGAAATGCTGGGAAAATGTCGATAAATTTGAAAAAATTCAATTTTTTCTAGATTTTCTTTTTTTATTTTGTATACATGTGTGTCAAAGTCGAAGTATATTGTCTAAACTAACCTAACCTCACCACCTAGTTTTTATATCAAAGTCGAAATATATTGTAAAAACTAACTAAACTAACCTAACCTTAACTAACTTCACCACCTAGTTTTTATATCATCTACTCTTATTTATTTTGATCAATTTTACCAGAATATGCACTCAAATCATGGCGTTGAGATAATCGTAGTTTACAAAATTAAGTCAATTTTTCTAACTTCCACGCTTAATATTTCGAAAAAGCAACGAGATATTGATTTTTTTTAATCTTGAAAAAGTATTTATTTTGGTCAGTTTTACTAGACTATGCACTCAAACACACATATAAACGCACACACACTAAATGACAAAAGAAAATTTGAAAAAATTGAATTTTTTCAAATTTAACGACAGTTTCCCAGCATTTCCATTATCATTAAAATCATTAAAATCGGATCATTAGTTTTCCTTTCAGAGCCAAAAATAGGTGGAGCCGTGCTTCTGCATAATTACCTATTATACTACTAGATAAAGCGTAAAGACAGTTTGTAGAAATTTTTTTTGAAGCAGTACGTATTTTGAAAATAAAGCGAATACCACTTTCTTTCAAATTTTCGCAGTTTCTTCTTAAAAAAGTAAAATTTTATTATTAATATTATAGGGTAGCTTCGCTAGTTACCCGTCCAGAGCCAGTTTTCGTCCATTTTACTGTACAATAGCATATAACAGAATTATAAAAACAGATAACCGAGCAAGTTTAATTTTGTTACATTCCTGACTCATAAACAGTGACAACACAGATAAAAAATATTTACTTGATAGAGTTGCGTATTTAAAAAAAAATTATTAATTAGCCAGTTGTTTTCATGTTGGACAGATAGTGTGTAAATTAGCAAAAAAACTAGTGACATGATGACATTCACGGTTAGTTTTAATACTGTTATGTCGTTATTAAGTTTTATTTTTTGTTTTTATACTAATATTTAAGAGACATTAAACGTAATTAGAAGTGAAAATTTTTTAAAAATGTAAATTGAGTTGTAAAAATTTGATGGACGGATATTAAGTAATCAATTCCTTAAAAACTTCAGTTTTCGTCCACTTGAACGAAAACTGAAACAATCAAATGAAATTTATTTTATTTCTCAATCTAGCTAAATATTATGAAATAGTAAAAAGCTTTATTTAGGACAATTATCATTGGCTGTTTGATTAGAGATTTAATTTTCAACTCCACTCAATTATTTGCCTAGAATGAATTACAAAAGTTTAAATTACATGGACGAAAACTGAAAACTGCATTAAATTGTACTTTTCAGTTTTCGTCCATATATTTTTCTGTATGTGAATTATATTTTCAAACTTTTAGATAACCCCCTTAGAATCAAAAAAGTTATAAACTAAAATAAAATAAAAAGGTTTAAGAAGGAAGATAAAAGGTTCTGAATACATATAAGCATTTGCTTTTTATTAAAATTAATTTTTTTGATAACAATTTTTAATCTAAATGGTGGTCGAAAACTAGCCTACATGTGGACGAAAACTAGCGAAATCTGTATATTTATCATTATTATTTTTTTTTATAAAAAAAAAACAGTGAACGTAATTAGTTATCATTTTATGTCAACTTAAAATAGACTATGTAAGCAATAAATAGCAATAGAATTTATTAGGATTAGATCAGTTGAACATATTCTTTTTATGTCGCAAAGCTATCAACTCCACTAATTGGACGAAAACTAGCGAACCTACCCTATGTTGACAATAATTATTTGAAAACGTTACTACGGATACCATTATCCTGGTCGTATCTGGCTGTCTCAATTATACATTTATATATGTTCATTGGTCTGTGATTATAACTGTTTGTTTTTTTATATTTAATTTTACCAGTTTATTATCTTACTTCCTGTTACTGATTTTATTAAAAATATCAATGTATATGTATATGACGTATGTTTACACAAATATTGCCGGCCCCTGGGGAAGTTTACTGTGAAAGTGCTCGGACTGTACATATAGCGTTAATTTAATTCTGACAACGATTACAAATGAATAAAATATTTTTAGAAATTTTGTAGTGACCAGTGTTACAAAGCGTTTATATTTATAAAAGAACAAATGTTGACTAGTCCACTGTGGTTGCGGGACAAAGAAGAGATACCTGATTTTAAATTACTACCATGGACCACCAAGTAACATACATAATTAACTAATTGTAAAAGAATAATATTTTTTAAAATTATTTATTAATATTTTAAGGGGAATCCCAGGACTGGAAGTTGATTTTGGATTACCTAAAGTAGAAATAGAACCGTCATTTGCTTCCGTCGTGGATTTTGCAAAAGATTCATTAGATGATGCTCCCGAGAGTTTTGAAGAAATGGAAAAAGACTCCTATTTAGAATTTGAACAAGAAATTAAACCGACCTCGAGTTGTCACTTGTCAAAAAACACGGAAAAATTATCAAAATTGAAAACGAAGCAGGCGGCCGAAGAACGTATTACAAGAAAAACCATTGAAACACAATTTTCCGAAATTATGGCCGAAGATTCCAAATTCAAATTATCTAAACATGAATTGAAATTAATTAATTTAAGCGATAAAAATCGGAAACTTGAAAGTGAGAAAATTTCAATCGAAAGTTTAAAAGAACGTTTGGAAAATCGACGAAAAGCGATGCTTAAACGAGATAAAGAACTTAAAGAGAAATCGCAAGATGTTGCTACGGTCGCACCGGATTTAAATACGAACAGTGAAAATGTTTTAAAATCGTCCGATGAAAATATTCAAGAAAATTCGAAAGATGCCAAATTACAGATTCAAATACAGAATTATTTAAGTGAAATGAATGAGAAGCAGAAGAAAACAAACAAAGATCAACTAGAAATGTCGACTGAAAAAGTAGAAAATAAATTAACGCCCTTAGAAAATACGATAAGTATTCAAGATAAACATATTGACACAGAATTAGATAGGAGAAAGGAAATTTTTGAGGAAAATAAAAAAGAAAGTGAACCCACAAATAATACAAGTGAACGTGAAGTTAAAAATGAGGAAATTCAAATTTTCAAAGAAAATAAAGAAGAAAATGCACCCACGAATAATACGAACGAGAAAATCGTTCAAGCGGAAACAAATAAATCGCAGCACGATAAAATACAATCTAAAAAAACCGTCACAGAAACGATACCTCTTAAACACAACATACAAAAACATTTACAAAATCGTCCAATTCTGTCCACAACCGAATTGGCCGTACAACATGTAGAGAATTGTGTAACCGAATGGTTTACAATCGATTCATTAATTTTTATTCGCGGCGAAGAAAAAGTTCGCGAACAAGTATCCAAACATTCACAAATAATTCAGCAGAAATTGAATGAATCATTAGACGCGTCCAGTTCCCTGTTTCGAAGTGAGGCATATTTACAACTGTGTAAAAAAATTGATATGCTCGAATTTAACGAAAATCGTTGGGATGAAAAAGTGGCTAATAAACAGTTGAAACCGTTACCCGACTATCGAATGTTACGTGCGGAAAGTAAACGTTTAATCGTTAAAGTGCGATCATTCTATCGCGGTACAATGGAAATTGAAGAACCGGATTATTCAGATAGTGAAACCGAAGAGGAGAATACAGATGACGAAAATGATCGAACAGTATTACCAACGGTGGATAAAAATTCACAAAATGTTCTACGACGTCGCATCGTTTATAATTATTTAAATAAAACGTGAGTGCATTTTAAGATTATAAGATCACCTAGCAACGAGTTGCGAAACTAACGTACGATAGCAAAGTTTTATAAAGTTTTTACGTAAATTACGTGATTTACTCTAGTATTTTTTATTGTCGCGTAAATGAGTTGCCTAGTATCAAAATCTACTAATTCCACTTTATAAAGATCATGGGAAATCGCAAAAAACCATAACTCAGTTCAAAATTAATTTTTCGATTAAAAAGTCATAGTTATATTAACTAACAAGGTAAAAAAGATGATTAGTACTATTATCAAAAAACAAAATTATCGTTTTACCCCTTTTTTAATCAAAATTATTTGAATTTATTAGGTTTTGATAGTAACATTTATATAAAGTGCGTTTTAAAATAGAAATTATAAGGGAAATTTATTAAAAGAAAACTTGATTCAGCAATATTGAATGTATCAGAGTTAGACGATACAATTTGTTTTGTAATATTGTAAACTATTTTCATTTTGCCACTTAAAACCAAAGTGCTTACTTAGTAATTCATTTACATCTACGATTTCATTATTTAAAATTTTAGATAAATACTAAAATACAAATTTTACGTGAAAACATAACTTTATACTTCGTACGTCCCGCATTTCAGTGAAAAAATTAAAATTTGAACGGTTAAAATCTAAAATATACGTTATGTATGGGTATTTAGCAGGATTTGTAAAGTTTTCAATGTAATTTTAGCAGGATTTGAAAATTATGTTATATTTCAGTTGCAGATTTCTTTAGTAAAAATTACAACAAAAAATGTTAAGGGGCATATGCCTTGTTGCATTTAAAAATTAATGGCCCTAAAACAGGGGTGGGCAACCCGCGGCCCGCGGGCCGCATGTGGCCCGCCTTGAACTGTTTTGGCCCGCGAGATTCATCACACTTATACAAAATATATTTATTTTATAATAACCAAGGTAGTGAAAACCAATGTATTAAAAGGAATACATAATACCTATATGGGAACGCATAATTTTATATGCGGCCCGCAGAGTTATGATCCGCTTTCAAAGTGGCCCGCAAGATCATTTGGGTTGGCCACCCCTGCCCTAAAAGATCAAAAAATTCGAAAAGTGCATTTAGTAGATTTTGATAGTAGGCGACACAAATGTCTAGTAACGAAATCGCCGCAAAATTTTTACAAAACAATGAAATAACATTAATCTGTCGGAAAGTATTTATCATACGTTAGTTCCGCAAACGCTCACTATGGAAATTGAATTTTTGCCAATAATGGGGCGTGGTCATGGGAGTTATACTCCCTATACTTGCATAAAAATGATGTCATCAAGTTGACTAGAGTCTTTGGAAGTCGTTCTTTTTTTAATTTTTACTAAAATTAAGCATACAGGACCACCAGAAAAAGAACTTCCATCGAATTAGTCATATTTCTAAAAGGAATTTCGTCATTTTCATATTAAAAATGAAAATTTCACACTAAAATTATCCTAATATTCAATTAATCACCTTAATTTAAATCACTTCCATCAAGTTCGATTTAAGAAAAAAGAAGTTTTTATTTTGGTGACGTGATCAAGTTTACTAAAAGTTGTCAGTGTTTTCAAATTCATATAAAAAGTGATGGAATAATTAAATTGAAAACGAATTATATAGGTTTTTGAAGCTGTTCTTTTTATTCAAATTAGGGATGTACAACCAAGTTTGGATAGAGTGGCGTGATCATGAGGGTCATATTTTTCCCCTGAACGGGGATGAATACAAATTTTCAAGATTTTAGAAATGTTTCTTTAACTCTTTAAATGATTAAGATGAATTAACTCGTCCTGCAATATGGTGGCTCAAAATGCTGTGATATGTATATATTCACTGGTACAAATACGGTATAATTCTAAGTAATGTTCAATTTTATCAACATAGTTTAGTATAATTTATATTTTGCAAATTTTGCAACTTTTTTGATGTTGGGATCTTTGATTTTCCTTCTTTTTCTTTTTTGTAATCTTATTTTTTGTACTTATCACTGGCAGTAAAAGGTCCGGCATTTTGAGACAAAAAAAAATTCTCTATGTTAATTTAAGTACTTTTAAAAGAAAATACAGTGTCGAAAAAACATTATGAAGCCATTAAAAAAATGTGACCCCTCCTAATTTGAAAGCTGAATCTGTCCCTGATTATACTTTGTATATTATACTCTTGTGTGAGTTGTGTACTTGATCTAATTAATTTTTTTTTATGTTAGGATTCCGGGAATATTACAGTCATTTGGATTAACAAGTCACGATATGAATTCGGAAATTCGAGAATTGATTAGCACATTCACTTTAACTGCGAAAAATATAGTTTTTAAACCAATTCATTTAAATTTATTAAGTGTAATTATGTTAAAAATGTAAGTAGAAACATTTTTGTTAATTTTTTTCCTTTAAATTAATTAAAATACTTATTTTAGACTTTCAGAAAAAAATCGTGGACTATACAAATTAATGGAAGAACCTACAGCTGTCAAATATACAAGTCTTTTATTAGGCATCTATAAATTACCTGATGATTACTTAATTAATCTTACAAACAGAATAATGAATATTGAAAGTATTGTTAATATACAATCACGCAGTTAAAAATATACAGGGTGTTTTAGAAACACTCTTGACTCGTTGTATATACGTGCATATATTAGCATAGTAATTTTTAAATTATAGGTATTTCAGTTTTTATATTTTATAATTTATTGTTAAAAGTCTTGTAAAAAATAAACATTTCGTTTGATGCGTGTATGTTTGCAAAAACATTTTGCGCAAATTTTTACGGAATTACAGCCTTTAAAGTTTAAACGCTACGAAAAATATTTCTAAAACTTTCAAGAAGAAGTATTCAGGTTTGTAGATATGCATTAGGAGTTGCGCAATTGTATCGGATTAGTGGTCAAATTGGTGTTGGATTAAATGGAACAAATATAAAAATTGTCTAGAATGTTCCTTCGTTTATATGTGTTAAGTGAAACAACTTGGATTTAGTGTTTACCACATTACTAGGAGGTAGGTGCAATGAGAATTACCATAACCATATTATCATACTTAACTTTTTAAATTTAATCCTTAAAAAAGTGTTTTAAATTGAGAGGCTGGGTGGAAAAAGGGCGTAAGTACAGACATATCGTTTTGAGAAAAGATCGTTTCAAAGTCTGATTGTCTAGTATGAAGCTGAAGACTGAAAAACTGATAAATATCGTGTTATATAATTGGTAGCAGTAATAATACACTATGTATTAAGATTAAAAAAAAAGTGAATATCGGTTTCCATTACATATTTTTACGAAGTATGATTTACACCCTTTTTGCAGATAAAATTTTGATTGAACAAAAAAAAAGTTCTTTTTCCTTTTTTTTGAAATTCTAATTAAACTTGGTCAGCACATTTATTAAATTATTCCAAACCAAAACATTTGATTCCAGTTAATTTCACGAATATGTATATGTATACTTGTACAGGTACAGTGTCCGCCTGAAAGTTGGTTATATGTAAAAAACTTTCTTATATAAAATTTCTCAAAAAATTTTATTCTTCATAAAAGTTGGTACTTGGTCTTAAGCTAAAAAAGCACCCACAGAAACTTGCATATATCTGGTTATATCATGAGTGGGCTTAAAAATGTAAATATGGCTTAAGAATAAAGTACTATAGTTAATGAAAATTTAAGAAAATATAATTTGGAAAAGTTTTTTAAAAGTGAAAGTTAGTTCAAAATACAGAATCACAGCTAACTGCCCCAAAAAATAAATTTACGTTTTTTCTGTATCACACTGTACATCATAGGACCAGAAATACCCTTTAAAGTCTATTATCTATCAGGTACTGTAAAAATTTATTCTTAGTTGTGAGTTACTAATTAGAAATTTAATTTTATGCAAAAATGGCATAATTATACGCTTCAAATTATTATCGTAGCGTAGGGGCATTAATTGATTTCCAATCGCCGTAAAAATTTTTTTTTATAAGTAGACACTCTAAAAGATTAGAAAATACAATTTACCAAAAAGGGGCGTAAAGTAACTTACACCCTTTTTCCACCGAGCTCCTCAGTTGTTCATATGCATCTGATATAACATTAAAAAAAATATGTTTTTTTATATAACTGCTAGTTTAAAATTTACTCTAAGACACTCACATCTTTCCAGAACCATCACATATTTTCTTGATCATCTTTCCTATTACGTCACATGCCAGTATTGTCAAAACTTAGATAAGAGATTTTTAGTAATATCGTAAAACATTCGTAACATTTCATATTTTGTACATTGTTATTTTTTGATTATTTTGTTAAATTATAGTAAAATGGTTAATAAAGAAAAAAAGAATAGATGTTTTGATCAAATTTTGATAAATAACCTCAAATAATGGTTATATAAATTTAAAAATTTATACATATATACATTTTTTTTTATACTGGTCTGTGACGTAAGCTATTTCTGATTGATTTCGAATTACGTCATCATTAGCGTAAATTCTATAGTTTTATTTAATTAAAATTTGTATAATTTCGAGTGATATAGTTTGTAAAAGGGCAATATTTAGTATTATTATAACTAAAATACATAATTACTTAAAAGTTAAAATAGATCTTTTTAAAACTACTGTCAAATACCCTATTAAATGTATTTTTTAGAGTTTCGTAGTCAAACTACGTAACTTTTGGATTCGTAATTTTTTTTAAATCTTGACAAATGTCAAATTTTAAAAATTTTATTTTTAATCTATGGAAAAGTAAAATAGCTATATTATTAAAATTTATTTTAGACTCAAATTATAAAAAATACAAAGTATACTTTTATAAATGTTAAAAATTTTCTCAATGGTCTTCTAGTTGACTTATTTGAATATTCATCACTTATTCGATTCATTCTGTAATTTCACATAAAATAAATTAAAAATTAAATTGGAAGATTCAGTTTATTAAAAATATATGGTCTACTAACTTGGACATTATTCAGAAAGTGCACAAAATCCCTTATCGTTTCGGACATAGTCTTGTTTGCATAAACAAACTGGGCCATTTGGATCATATACTTCATGGGTCTTTGTACAGGTCTCCTCCACTAAAATTAAAATTACATTATTATTTATGTTCACGACACGATTTATATAAAATTTACTTACGAGGACACTCTTCTGGTTTCACACAACCATAAAGTTTTGATATCACGTGACCTTCTGTACAGAAACATCCTTTTACGCACTTGTCAGAACATTTTATTAGAGCACCTAGAGTTCTACATGTCCTCGGGCATGCTGTTCCACATTCTTTGTATTCTTCGTTGATACCACATTTTCCTAAAACGAAATAAGGATTTAAATAAGAAAAGTATTTATATATATTACATTTAGGCACAATAATCTTCGTTTATTCCAAAATTTAAAACATTCTAAAAATAGTCCAATTTGTGTTCAGTTAATCGAATGCATCTAACTATCAAGACTGCAGGTACACCCAGTGCTGTATAGTATCTAGATACAAGTATCTGAAATCAGTATCTAGATACAAATTTACGTATCTTGTATCTGTATCTAGATACATTTATTTTTAAGTATCTGTATCTAGTATCTAGATACATTTGATCTGTATCTTGTATCTTTTTTATAAACTTTAGATACAGATACATTTTATAACCTTATTTACCAATTTTTAATATAAAATTATGATTATTTTAGTAATATTCAACAATGAGAATTATGAATTTAATTAACAAATTTAAACAATTAAGTTTCAAAATCTTTACGTAGGTATGAATTTGCGTAGGTGAATAGTATCTACAAGTTACTATGTTACTGAGAAAAGTTTCGAGATTCTTCATTGTTCAGTTCGCCATTTCTTTAAAATGATTGTACACAGAATTTAAAACAAACTTACTCTAATTTAGCAGAGATTGAAGCTCTTAGATTTTTACAAGAAAAATCTACTTTATCTACATTGTCCCAATTTCCAACAGTTTATTCAATTTTTTAAAAATATAATACAATTTTACCGTCATGTCAAGTGCTCCAGTTGAACGACTATTTAGTAGGTACAGCTGGACAAATTATTACCGTGAGAAGAAATTCTCTGTCAGAGAATATGGTGGAAATCACGTGTTTTTGAAACATAACAGTTGGTTGAAGGCATAATACATTACAGGAACTTATGGTTTAAGCTAGTTTATTTATTTATTTTTCATCTTGTTTCCTTTTTATAATTTTCCGTAAATTAAGAAGGTGGTCTGTGACGGTGGCAACCATTTCATGGATTCTTAGTTAATATCGTCTATAATATACGTCTATACTATAAATTATACTATATACGGCTATACTATCGCCTATAGTATTGTTAGCCTATTACGTCTACAGTACAATAAATGAAATTTTTAATATACGTGTGATTCTTATGTGTAATTAATGTTACAAAATAAATCAAATATATATTTTTTTTAAATATAATTAAATATTAAGGGGAGGTTTACTCGAGAGTCCTTAAAAATTATGTATTTTTCTAGAATTTTTTTTCTCAAGAACGGAAGTAAATATCAATTTCAAATTTTGTACACATATTTATTAAGTATTAAAGTATACAAAAAAAAATTTTCAAGAAAAAATATAAAAAATTGTCCATTTTATAGATACTGCAGTGTGACGATCCAAAAATCCAATGCCTTGTTGGCGGACATCCTAGCGCCGTAATAAACCACCGAAATCCAAAAACAAAAAAGATTTATAAAATATATGAAGAGTACCGGCACCTCTACCTATAATATCAATAAATTGCTGAAAGAAAAAAAAATGGCGGATGTTTGAACTTTTGATTACGATTTTTATCTTATTTTTCGCTCTTTAAAGTAAACTTAAAAATAAAGAAAATATTGAAAGTGTATCGAACTTAGGTAGAGGTGCCGAAGAATTGAATTATCTTTAAAATAAAAAATTAAAAAAAGGATCCATCGAATAGTTTTTGAGTTATCATGTCCACCAGTTCCAAAAATGTAGTTCCGAGATATTATAAAATATATATAAAGAAACGTATTTTCAAAATTTTATATTTAATACTCATTATTGCGTGAACTACGTTTTTTGAATTTTTTTTTATAGAAAGCTGGATTCGGTTAATGTGCAAGAATCTTGTTTTTAAATTATTTTCAGTAAAATCACTTTGGGAACATATTCTACACATAATTTGCTATCAATTTCGGCAAAAAAAGTCGATTTTTTTTTATCAAATCTCAAGTAAACCTACCCTTAATTTACTTTCAGCAAAATCACTTTGGGAACATATTCTACACATAATTAGCTACCAATTTCTGCAAAAAGAAAAATCGATTTTTTTTAAAGACTCTCAAGTAAACCTCCCCTTAAGCGTTTTTTTTTTTTATCTTATTATATCCATATTTTGAATAATAGAAATGAAACTATTTGGTATATTTAACGGCATTAATGAAGGAATATACTATAGTTATTTTTAAAAGTATCTAAAAAAAGTATCTGTATATCAGTATCTAGATACATTGCATCTAGATACAAATTTATTTTGAGTATCTGTATCTGTATCTAGATACAAATTTACTCGGAGTATCTGTATCTGTATCTAGATACATTTTGTGCAGTATCTATCGTATCTATACAGCACTGGGTACACCCAACTCTTTTTACATTGTAGATACGTTCTTTAAAAACCCGTGCAAAAAAAAATCGTGTAAAAAAATACATGCCACATATGGTTAATTTGAAGCGATATGTTCCACAACTTTTAAAAATTGTGTAAGATAAAAACTAAATGTTTTCCCAAAAAGTCGTCCAGAAAAAGCAATAATGAAATTCATATTACTTACTTATAAAACAAAGACAATTAATTTTTGTTACAAAAAAAAAAAAAAAAAAAAAAACAAATTAGTGTACAGCTGAACTTTTTTTTGTGCGATTTTTTTTATGCGGTTGTTAAAAAAATGGCCCTTAAAATGCATAATATGAATCAAAATCAAGAGACAGTAAGAGAAACTTAAACATTTACTATAATAACTTTCTTTGATAGAAATACTTTTTAACGGCTTTTAAGTATTAAGCAGATGTATTTTTCAAAATTTTTATAATATTATAAAAATATTTTTTACGCTTAAGCCATGCGGGAAGAGTGCAGTGGGTAAACAGCTATTTTCCGCACTAAAATGTGTGCGCCAAGTTAGTACTTTCCCTGCATGAGTAATAAAAAAAGTTTCTTTTACAATCTGGACCGAACTAATCTTTTTATAGCTATTTATGATATTTTTGAATATATTTTTTTTGTACGATTTTTGAAGTGAAAACTTCTTTAGCGGCGTTGTACACTTTTTTTGTAATGGGTAAAAAATATTAAGTTCGCGTCAGGTCACGTGACCTGATCGAAAATTCGTAAGACCTGATCAAAAATTCGTAAGACGGATGGAGAGTGGACAGTCAGTAGAGCAGACAATAAACTGTGTTGTACACTTTTTTTGTAATGAGTAAAAAATGTTAAACTGGCGTCAGGACACGTGACCTGATCGAAAATTCATAAGACGACAGTACATAACAGTAGACAGTAGTACAGAATACAGAACGAACGGTAGTATCTCTATACTACTGAAACCAGTGTAACGTGAAAGGATAGATATACGGGTTTAGTCCAATAGCACTAATTTTAAGCCCTATCTCACTAAACATTAATTTTAGAATAGATATAAAAAATTTTTAAAAAGAGATTCTTGTAGGGATTACCGAAGAGAACATTTGTGCAAAATGTGAACTCCCGGAAATGTTTTTTTATATTGTTTAAACAATATTGAAAATTCATAAATAGCGTTTTTTGACCTTTCACCGCTTACGTAGCGAAAACGGTGATAGATACATTAAAAAGTGTTAAGACCTTTTTTGCAGAGAATCGAATTCTCTACAAAAAAGTCACCGAGAGCACCTGTCTATCTTGTACAGGTAAAGAGATACAGCGCTCCAAAAGCGCACTCAAAAATCCACTTTTTCTAGCGTTCCGGCAGGGTGTGCTGTCCGGAACCTTGCCGGTCATGTTTGTGTACGATAGCGCAATAAATAAATACTGTATTCTACCACATAAATGATAGTACTTTTATACTGATAATTAAAGCAATTCGTGCAAAATTTTCCCCTAACCATTCCAAAATATCAAAAATGCACAACGTTAGTATTCAAGTTTTCACTTCTGCCGGCACTCCCGGAGTGCAACCCGTCGTTTTTTTTTTTATGCAGTCCCTATTCGCCGTATAAAAAAAGGTTCAGCTGTACAGTGAAAATTTAGTCCATAATAAGTACAAAAACTTGGAATTAGCTACTTGATTCTAGCTACTTGATTAGCTACTTGATAACAGCATGCACGTTTATTACGGACTGGATCAAAAATCGTATCATCAGTAGATATGCCAGGTATGTCTAACACAACTCTTGCATTTGATTCTAATGAAAAATTTCAAATTTTTTTTTTTTTTTTGGATTTGTGCTAAAACAAAAAATTTGTATAAAAAAGTGTATTTGTTCTTATTGGTGAACCGTGTTATTTCAAAATCGGGTAAAAAGAGAGTTGGGTGTACATTTTTTATGGGGTAAAATACCAAAAAAAGTGTATATATTAATTTTTCGAAATAGATAAATACATAACTCACCTTGTGATTCAGAAGCACTAACATATTCTTGATTGAAATAAATATAAGCAAACAGAACAAAAAAAGTTAATAAATAATTTTTATTCATTGTTATAGCATTAACAGAGTAACACAACAGAGAGTTAATCAATCTTATTTTTATTTGTAAAATTCCTTTAAAAAGAAATACCCCTGTCGCAGCATCTGCATAACATAGCGAATTTCCAAATATTGGGGCACTGGCGGTACACATCTAAGACTTGTATCCGTTTAAAATAGTTTAACCTTCTAACAATGAAACAATTTTCAAAATCAGTTCACTAGTCAATTTTTGGCGCTTTTGGATCCTCAGGACTTGAACGGATTTCATATAGTGTAGCATAAGTATTATATCGAGTAAACAATATATTATTACATTACATAACTATAATTTTCGATTTTTTTCTAGGTATGCAAATATATATAAATTATATTTTCTCTCTAAAGGAGCACATCATACAAAAATTTCCTTTCCATAACGTATTCTTAAAAAATCTAGTTTATTTTAATTTAAAAGATGAGATAGAACTATTGTTATTATAACACATACATACATATTGAATAACTAACTAGCACTTGTTTTATCTAGAAAAGAATTGCTAAAACGATGAAGCATTTATTGTAAAAAAATTCAACAAATTTCTTAATTTTTCTCAAAAACTAGTTCACTTAGAACAATATTTTAAAAGCTTGTCTTATGCAATTTTTTACGCTCTTTTCGATGGTGTAAAAAAAATTTAAAAAAATTTTGACTTCTGGCCAAATTTTGCAAAAAACCACTAAAAATTCCAGCTCGCATACCAAATTTCATAAGCATTAAACGTTTCGTTCGAGAGTTATCGCGTACACACATAAATACATATATATATATATATATATATATATATATATATATATATATATATATATATATATAAATTTTAGTGAAGTAGATTTTCGGATTCTAGAGGCTCCAAAACAAATTTCTACCATAGTCCCGGACTTAGGTCTTACCATAAGAGCTGCTGTAATAGCTGAATTTCCAGAATGGAAATTCGCTAAAACTTATATGACCTTTTAAAATTAAAAAAAAAAAAAAAAAACTACATAATATAAATAATATGTGAAATATGTCCAAAAAAAAAAATCGTTATATTTTTTCCTCATTCTTGTTTTTAATTTTTAAACAAATAATATTTGCATACATGTTTTTAACAGTTACATTATTAGTTATTACCAAAGACACATGTATTTATCGATATTTTCTATAATTAAATATAATAAATATGAATTATACTATCACTTGGAAACAAACCATAAATTAGAATAGAAATACATGTGATAATGGTTATTAAAATGGTCTCTGACTCAGAAGATTCCGACCTTGAATTTTGTTTTATTAACACGTTAACAATAGTCATGAAGAATTATGACGAAATGGCCAACTATTTTGACAACTAATACATTAATACCTAAACAACTGTAGCTCGCTCTCTGTCTAGGCAAATAGGTGCGAAGGTTCGACAGCGACCACAAATCAGCTGCACAATACGTAATGTATTATAGATCACGTCGTTACCGATAGTAACTAGACAGAAAATTTTAAGAAAACATCTTTTGATAAAAAGTTTTTTTGTTTATATTAGTTTAGTTACCACTATAAAAATGCTAAAAATAATTTTTCATTTAGTAAATGTGTTTTTAATCTTGACATAAAAAATATTAAAATTTAAAAATTTTGTGGATTTTTCGTCACTAAAATTTATTTTAAACTCAAATAAATTATAAAAGAATACAAAGTATATAAAGTATACTTTTATAAAATAAATGTTGATTTTCTCAATGGTCTTCTTGTTGGCTCATTTGAATATTCATCACTTACTCGACTTCTGTAAATTCAGATAAATTTTAATAAAAATTGTTCCTTAAGTTAAAAAAGAAAATGGGTATACTCACTTGGACATTCATCTGGTGTAACGCAAAAGCCATCCTTATTCCGAACATAACCTGGTTTACATTTGCAACCCGTAAAATTATAATTTCTATCAGTACAAGTGTAATCTAAACAGTTTTTGCATGTTTTTTGACAAGAACTGCCATTTATAATTAAAATTTCATTTGGTTTTCTACAATGTCTTTTTGGACATTCATCTATTGGAATGCATTTACCCTTATATCTTGCATATCCTTCGTCGCAATAACATTTTTCATTACATTTTATATTTACAATGGGACAGATTTCTCCTATAAATCCACATTCCGTATCACAGGCTGAACCACATGAATAATGTTCATTTTTTTGGCCTTCGCCGTGACATAAATCTAAATATAGAAATAATAGTTTAATTGTTAATTTGAGGGCTCAGTTTATTACAAATATATGTTCTACTAACTTGGACATTCTTCAGGAAGTACACAAAGTCCATCATCATTCCGAACATACCCTTGTTCGCATGAACAAACTGGGCCAGTTTGATCATTTGAACAAGTGTAATTGAAAAAATTTTTGCAAGTTCTTTGACAAAGCCTACCATTTGGATCATACTTCTCATGACTCTTTGTACAGGTCTCCTCCACTAAAATTAAAATTATATTGTTATGTTCGCGACTGGATTTATATAAAATTTACTTACAAGGACATTGTTCTGGCTTCACGCAACCGTAAAGTTCTGATTTTACGTAACCATCTTTACAGAAACATCCTTTAACGCACTGCTGAGTGCATAATTGCAGTATTTGGGTATCTAGATTCTTACATGTTTTCGGACATGCTGTTCCACATTCTTTATATTCTTCGTTGACAGAACATTTTTCTGAAATAACAAAATATTTTTACGAATTTATTGATACAATTTTAAATGAAAGAATTGGCGCGAAAAAACTCTGCAATGACGTCACGGTTTGAAGACAAATAGTTCTTATAACCTCAAAACTTTGATTAAGAACCATCCACATTCTCGCCGAGGTTGGACGAGTACGAGAATGTAAAGGGTCATTTCGTTGTGCCTCGCGGTTGATGTTATAATGCTATTTATATGCCTCAGCCAACCTCAGCGAGGAACTCGGCGGGACGATGTTCCTCGCTGAGGAACCTCGTCCAACCTCTGCGAGAATGTGGAGGGTCCTTTATGCATATTTATTAAGGGATTCTACACAATAAAATGAAATAAGAAATAAGGAGTATCGCCATCTAATGAAGTTGAATAGAATTTTAACTTAACTGCTCATATAGGAGTCATAGGTATGGCTAAGTTCAAAAATGCATCACTGCTTGCATGAGGCAGAGTCAAAAGTTCAAAAACGCATCAGACGCATCACAACGAAAAATCAAAAGTTCATTTTTGCATCTGATGCGTCAAAACAATGCATCAAGAAATTTGGTGATGCGTGTCCAAGATGCTTGTCATGTGTAGAATTATAACTACTTGCCATATTATGTAGGTATTAACACCGACAGGAATAATTCCGAAAAAGAAACTGTATTAAGATTAATGTATTTACTTTTCATTAAAATTGTTTAAACTATTTGAATACATCTTGCACTCAAAATAGGTATGTAATATTTTTTATTCAAATAATTTCAATATTTTCAATTTCAAGTAAGTTCAAGTTGAAATTCAAAGATAATATACCTATACAAGGACTGTATTACTATATTATCTATAGTCCATCATGCTACATTGGCTACATTGTGTGTCTATTATGCTACATGCATCATGATGCCAATATCCCATTCAAAAATATCTAATGTGCATCAAATTTCAAGAGAGCATCAGCATCGCATCATGCAGTATTAGACGCATCAGAAACGTCCTGATGCTGCATCGATGCGGTAAAGTTTACATTTTTGAACTTACCCTGTATGTAGGTGTTTTTGTATGCACAATTCGTGATTTTTTTTGTCACTAAGTGACAAAAGTCATCACGCACGTTATGTTTTCATGAATTTTCATGTACAAAAATATCTACATATGCCTGAACAGTTAATTTAAAGTTTTACTCTACTTTACTAGATGGTTGGGGACACCATTTATTTCTTATTTCTTGTTTCATTTTATTGTGTAGAAGGCCTAAGATATCACAGTAAAAGGTTGTAAAAGTAACTATTATTTGAACTCTGGTCAGTTATTATTACTGTGCATATTTAGTTACTAAGCTAATAGAAGTATTGAAAATAAAACACAATAATGACACTTCGCCGTTGAAAATTAACAAAATCAACATGTTTACTTACAAAAGGTTACGCGATTTTCAAGTAATGGCGTGTTTTCAGTAATTTAAATCGTTGAAAATTAACAAATTTCAAACTCAAATTTCTAAATAATTACCAAATAGGTACTTTTATGCTTCATCATTATCCATTTTTTAAAAATATGTGGCAGTCTGTCACCAGGGCGGCGACACAGGTAGCCTGGGACTACATCTCTACCATCGAGATATTACCTAATTTAAACAAACAAAATTCATCTGTTAATTCCATTTTAACCAAAGACTTTAACAGCAAAATTTTTCAATTCGGTTACCAGGAATATTGTTTATTTTTTAGAAATTAATATTCCATTTATACAATATACATCAATCTGACATTATTTGCTAGAGAGGTAGGCCAGATGTTATTGTCCTATACCCATTTTTCTTACTACAGCTTACTACGGGTAAGCCATCTCCGTAGTTAAAAAATTAAACAAATCTTTAATTGCCATAGTAAATACTACAATAGGGTACTTGACTGCTATTAAAAAAAGATTCAAAATGGTTTGTTTTTACGTATGAATTAGTTAATCTTTGATAAATTTTATAAAAATTATCGAAAAACCACAGTTTAATTTTAAATGAACAAATTGGCGCGAAAAACGACTTGGCGTAGCGACGTATGCAGTGACGTCACGATTTAACTCAAACAGATGTCACTTCAGTCATCTGTACACGGTTCTATATCTATAGTTCTATATTTGTACAAAGCATTACCAACATAATTAACATGTATATGACTGGTTGTCATAGACAATTTATCTAGGGTAGTCATATTTATATACATATTGTCTATCTTGTCTATAGTATTCATATATAAAGCTTATAAATCGTGACGTCATTTTAATATCTCGGTGCGTTTTAGTCATTTAAACAAAGGCTAAAAATTTATAATTTTCAAAATAGAATTTTTAAAAAACTAAAGAATATTTTTATTTGTCACTGCTAAAATTGAATATATTTAAGGATAATACATAAAATTATTCAACATTTAAAACAAATTTTGATTACAGTCAAGTACCGTATTACACAAAAATTCTGTAATTTTCATATATTTTACCAGTGACGTTTAACTAGGTAAAAAGTATAATTTAAAAATGGAAAGCAGATTTTGTACTTAAAGCAAGTAAATATTCGCCAGTCCACTTTCACCAAGACGAAGTTAGTTATTTTCGATTTCCGAAAGCCACGTTTGTAAAAATTTTTCTTTTCTACGTACGTATATCATATAAAACCATTTAATTTGCAATTTTTTAATAATTAGATTCTATGCCACTGAGTTATATATGCACTTAAAAATTGGGACCAAAAAACTAGCGAAACTGGCTAACCTGTATAGTATAATACTCTAATGCTAATCAATCAAATGATCTTAAATTTATAGAGATGTAATTTCGAATTACTCGTGTCGCTGCCCGGGTGTTAAACGATTTACTAATGCGGTAACAATTTTTAAATTAAAATTTCGATCATAGAGATGTAATCCCAAACTACCTGTGTCGCCGCCCTGGTGTCAGACTGCTACATATTTTGAGAAAATGGCTCAGACACAAATTTTAAACACAGTTAAGTATTGTTAGCGATGGCAAGAATATTTCTTAGGGTCCGTCCACACGACACAAGCTTTACCACCGACTTACTTGCGCAAACCAGTTTGTGCAAGTAAACATGTACGTATGGACGGGAAAAAACGTAGCGACTTACTTGCACAAACCTGGTTTGCGCAGGTAAGTCGGTGGTAAAGCTTGAACGTGTGGACGGGCCCTTATGAAGCAGTACTAGAAAATATAGTTGGGTATACTCACTTGGACATTCGTCGGGCGTAACGCAAAAGCCATCCTTATTCCGAACATAACCTGGTTTACATTTGCAACCCGTAAAATTATAATTTCTATCGGTACAAGTGTAATCTAAACAATTTTCGCATGTTTTTTCACAAGAACTGCCATTTATAATTAAAATTTCATTTGGTTTTCTACAATGTCTTTTCGGACATTCATCTATTGGAATGCATTTACCCTTATATCTTGCATATCCTTCGTCGCAATAACATTTTTCATTACATTTTTTATTTACAATGGGACAGATTTCTCCTATAAATCCACATTCCGTGTCACAGGCTGAACCACATGCATAATGTTCATTTTCTTGGCCTTCGCCGTGACATAAATCTATAAATATAGATTAATAAATATATAAATAATAGTTTAGTTGTTAATTAAAATATTGAAATAATAGTTTAATTGTTAATTTGAGGGCTCAGTTTATTACAAATATATGTTCTACTAACTTGGACATTCTTCAGGAAGTACACAAAGTCCATCATCATTCCGAACATATCCTTGTTCGCATGAACAAACTGGGCCAGTTTGATCATTTGAACAAGTATAATTGAAAAAATTTTTGCAAGTTCTTTGACAAAGACTACCATTTGGATCATACTTCTCATGACTCTTTGTACAGGTCTCCTCCACTAAAATTAAGATTATATTGTTATGTTCGCGACTGGAATTATATAAAATTTACTTACAAGGACATTGTTCTGGCTTCACGCAACCGTAGAGTTCTGATTTTACGTAACCATCTTTACAGAAACATCCTTCGACGCACTTATTAATACATAGATATCGGATTGGACCTAGATTCTTACATGTCCTTGGGCATGCTGTTCCACATTCGTTATATTCTTCGTTGGCGGAACATTTTTCTGAAATAACAAAATATTTTTATGAATTTATTGATACAATGTATTTGTGTTATATCAACCTTCAATTGGACAGTCTTCTGGTAGAATACATCCATATTTTTCAGAGGAAACATATCCTGTACTACAAGAACAACCTTTTACGCAAAGGGCTGGGCAAAGGGTTCGGGCGTCTTTACCAGGGTTACATGTTTTTGGACATAAAGACCCGCATTCGGTATATGTTTGATTAAATCCACACTCAGTTTCTAAAAAAAAAAAAATAATTTTGTTATGTAGGTATTCATAAAGCACAAATTATTCGCACGGTTGCATACAAACAAGGATAGACTCAACAATAATAGGGTAGTTGACTGAAAGTTAAGTGGCTTTTTTTTTATTTGCGATAAATTCTATAAAAATTATCAAAAAAAAAGTAAAATAAATAAATAATAACTGTACATTTTTCAATAAAAAAAATGGCGCGAAAAATCTCGTTGGAATGACGTCACGGTTTGAATACAAACAATATATTAACCTCAGAACTTTGATTACATTTGTTATGCCTGCTCTACATTCTCGCGAAGTTGACCGAGTACGAGAGTGTAGATCGTTACTTCGTGGTTCTTCGTGGTTGGTGTTGTAACGTTATTCAGGCTTCAGCTAATTTCAGCGAGTACTTCGGTGAGGAATTTCGACCTATTCGACCGAGAGGACCGAGAGAGTAGATCAGGTATAAGATTTCAAAGTAAAAGCACGTATTGATTTGAACACTGGTCGAATATCACTATACTGTGTATGCTGTGTATTCTAAGCTAATAAAAATATTAAAAATAAAACACAATGTCATTCTGTCGTTGAAAATTATAAAAATCGACATGTTTACTTACAAAAGTTACGTGATTTTCAAGAAATGGCGCGTTTTCAGTAATTTGAATCATTGTTGAAAATTAACGATTTCCAAAATTAAATTTCTAAATAATTACCAAATTATTTTATTCTTCGTCATTAAAATCAAACATATGTAATGATAATTCATGGAATTATTTAACATTTGACACAAATTTTAAACACAGTCAAATATTTTTAACGATGGCAAGAATACTTCTTATGAAGCAGTACTAGAAAATATATTTGGGAATACTCACTTGGACATTCATCGGGCGTAACGCAAAAGCCATCCTTATCTCGAACATAACCTGGTTTACATTTGCAACCCGTAAAATTATAATTGCTATCAGTACAAGTGTAATCTAAATAGTTTTCGCATGTTTTTTGACAAGAGTTGCCATTTATAATTAAAATTTCATTTGGTTTTGTACAAGTTCCTTTTGGACATTCATCTATTGGAATGCATTTACCCTTGTATCTTGCATATCCTTCGTTACAATAACACTTTTCGTTACATTTTATATTTACAATGGGACAAATTTCTCCTACAAATCCACATTCCGTGTCACAGGCTGAACCGCATTCATAATGTTCATTTTCTTGGCCTTCTCCGTGACATAAATCTAAATATAGAAATAATAGTTTAATTATTAATTTGAGGGCTCAGTTTATTAAAAATATATGTTCTACTAACTTGGACATTCTTCAGGAAGTACACAAAGTCCATCATCATTCCGAACATACCCTTGTTCGCATGAACAAACTGGGCCAGTTTGATCATTTGAACAAGTATAATTGAAAAAATTTTTGCAAGTTCTTTGACAAAGACTACCATTTGGATCATACTTCTCATGATTCTTTGTACAGGTCTCCTCCACTAAAATTAAAATTATATTGTTATATTCGCGACTGGAATTATATAAAATTTACTTACAAGGACATTGTTCTGGCTTCACGCAACCGTAAAGTTCTGATTTTACGTAGCCATCTTTACAGAAACATCCTTCGACGCATTTATTAATACATAGTATTTGGATTGGACCTAGATTCTTACATGTCCTCGGGCATGCTGTTCCACATTCGTTATATTCTTCGTTGGCGGAACATTTTTCTGAAATAACAAAATATTTTTACGAATTTATTGATACAATGTATTTGTGTTATATCAACCTTCAATTGGACAGTCTTCCGGTAGAATACATCCATATTTTTTAGAGGAAACATATCCTGTACTACAAGAACAACCTTTTACGCAAAGGGCTGGGCAAAGGGTTCGGGCGTCTTTACCAGGGTTACATGTTTTTGGACATAAAGACCCGCATTCGGTATATGTTTGATTAAATCCACACTCAGTTTCTAAAAAAAAGAAAAAAATTGGTATATAGGTATTCATAAAGCACAAATTGTTCGCACGTTTGCATACAAACAAGGACAGACTCAACAATAATAGGGTAGTTGAATTGGCAGTAATTTGAATCATTGTTGAAAATTAACGATTTCCAAAATCAAATTTCTAAATAATTACCAAATTATTTTATTCTTCGTCATTAAAATCAAATATGTAATGATAAGTCATGAAATTATTTAACATTTGACATAAATTTTAAACATTCAAGTATTGCTAACGATGACAAGAATACTTCTTATGAAGGAGTACTAGAAAATATATTTGGGAATACTCACTTGGACATTCATCGGGCGTAACGCAAAAGCCATCCTTATCTCGAACATAACCTGGTTTACATTTGCAACCCGTAAAATTATAATTTCTATCAGTACAAGTGTAATCTAAATAGTTTTCGCATGTTTTTTGACAAGAGTTGCCATTTATAATTAAAATTTCATTTGGTTTTGTACAAGTTCCTTTTGGACATTCATCTATTGGAATGCATTTACCCTTGTATCTTGCATATCCTTCGTTACAATAACACTTTTCGTTACATTTTATATTTACAATGGGACAAATTTCTCCTACAAATCCACATTCCGTGTCACAGGCTGAACCGCATTCATAATGTTCATTTTCTTGGCCTTCTCCGTGACATAAATCTAAACATAGAAATAATAATTTAATTGTTAATTTGAGGGTTTAGTTTATTAAAAATATATGTCCTACTAACTTGGACATTCTTCAGGAAGTACACAAAATCCATCATCATTCCGAACATACCCTTGTTCGCATGAACAAACTGGGCCAGTTTGATCATTTGAAGAAGTATAATTGAAAAAATTTTTGCAAGTTCTTTGACAAAGACTACCATTTGGGTCATACTTCTCATGACTCTTTGTACAGGTCTCTTCCACTAAAATTAGATTCTTTTTAACTTTGTGAAAATCCATAATAATTATGATGTAATATTAAATTTGTCGATTTTCACTTAAAATTGGAACCTATTTCTAACTTTTGGTTGACTAAACCACCATCAGAATTTGAATACACTAAAAATCTATTTCAAGTAATCGGCTCTAAAAGCCGATTGAGAAATAAAAAATACCTTAACCAAAGGGGTAGTGTATATAATTTGCAATAATTTACACTTATGGGTTTAGAAGGGGAGATTTATTTAATGTAGTTGCTCTGAGATAGTCAGGTACAAAAGTATATCTCAGCAGAAAATTTTCTTTCATCAAAAATTAAATAATTGTTTTTTTGAATTTCCACGCGCTTATGTTGTAGCAATTTAAAATAATTATTGTAAAAGCCTTGTAAAAACGTTGTAAAATGATGTTTTTAAATTATATTTAAAAAACGGCGTGGTCAATAATTTTTATTTCTTATTAAATATGGTTTGTAACTTTGTATTAAATAGCATATTAAATTTTTATCAAATTCCTTTGACGCGTTTTCATTTTATTCAAAAAAATAGAATTTCCCCATAAGAGCCCGTGTTCTTGGAAATCATTTTTCTCAGAATTCGAGTGGTTAAATTTTTTTCGGTAAGGGCTCGTATTATTGGTATTGGAGTAAATAAATATCTAGAGAAGTTTCGTTAAAATCCGTTGAAAAAATCGTTTTACCGACCAAATACCTTAAGTCAATTTTAAAGTCGTTCAAAAGGATTACGTTCGGATCATTCATAGAGCACAGATCATTATTTAATTTATTTGTTTCGAAAGCTTCCAGTATATTTAATTTCCTTCCTTTTTCACAAAAATGAAGAATTTTGAGTAGGTAGTCTGGTTTAATAGAATGTCAGTTTTCTAAGAGATGGAGTTCATATATAGTTAGATGTATGTTTCTGAGAGGTAATACGTTCACGGTATCTAATAATTCTTACTTAAAATAGATTTTTAGCTCATTTCAAATTCTATTTGATGACGATTTAATCAACCGAAAGCTAGCTCGTAAAAATATATTTCAGTTTTAAGTGAACATTCACAAATTAAATATTTTATTGTAAATAAAAATAAGACTATATCGTGTCTGCGATTTGATTTATATAAAATTTACTTACAAGGACACTCTTCTGGCTTCACGCAACCATAAAGTTCTGATTTTACGTAACCATCTTTACAGAAACATCCTTCTACACATTGGGAAGTACATTTTATTAGAGCACCTAGATTTTTACATGTTTTCGGGCATGCTGTTCCACATTCGTTATATTCTTCGTTGATACCACATTTTTCTGAAATAACAAATTATTTTTACGAATTTATTGATAGAATGTATTTGTGTTGTATCAACCTTCAATTGGGCAGTCTTCTGGTAGAATACACCCATATTTTTCAGAAGAAACGTATCCATTACTACAAAAACAACCTTCTACGCAGACGGCTGGACATGCGATTTGGGCATCCTTACCAGGGTTACATGTTTTTGGACAGTAAGATCCACAATCGGTGTATGTTTGATTAAATCCACATTGAGTTACTAAAAAAATACTTCTATTGTGTACACGTAAAGTAAAAATTATTCGTACGCGTGCATATAGATAAGGGTATAGACTCTACAATATTAGGGTATTTGACTCAAATTAAAAAAAAAAAAAAAACTATTCTAAAAACCTGTTATTATATACCAGTTAAAATATATAAATAAAACTTTGATATAGGTAGAAACAGTATAATATACAATCTTTATAACCAGATTTATCAATAATTTATGTAAAACATTCCACAGAGAGTCGAATTAGTGTTCAGTTATCAACAGTGGCGTCGCAAGACGAAAATGGGGAGCGGGCAAGATAATTTTTGTGAGGCCCTCTTTAATTTTCTTTTTGAAATTCCTGTCTTAGGCGACAATCAAAAAGAAAAAAAAACTCACTCGCGAGGCCGTGGGCCTGGGCTCACATCGCCTAGCTACGCCACTGGTTATCAAGATTGCAGTACTGTATTTTACTTTAAATTAAACTAGTTAATTTTACTTCGACATTCTTCCATTTTCACGCAGTTTCCATCCAAATTTCTTACATATCCTTTCTTACAAGTACATTGGTAATCAGAGTTGCGGTTAACTGAAGGACAATGTTCTCTACATGGATCATTACAAGTTGGTTCGCAAGTTTTCCCGCCACGTTTAAGTTCCTCATTTCGTGGACAAGCATCTATATATAGAGTAAACGATTCATTAAGTAAATTTCTATAAACTACGAGAAAAAGAATAAAATAATTATCTCATTTTTAAATCTTACTTCGACATTTTTCTGGTTCGACACAACATCCAAATTTGTCTCGCAAGTAATTCGGTTTACAAGAGCAACTGGATTGGTTAATACAAGCTATTTTGGGGCATACTTTAGGATTAGGATTTTCACATGTAGCTTCACAAATTCTTCCACACATTTTCATATATTCATTTTTTGCGCATACAGCTAAAAATATTCGTGAAATGTAAATTTAATTTATCCAATTTACGGTATTTATTTATTTATATTATAGAATCTACACGGTATTTCAAGCAACTAAGAATGTGTAAATTTTAACATGAGAAAAATTAGTTATGATCAAAAGTGTTTTATTATTACTTTTTTTTTTATTATGTAGATATTTAACGTAAAAAGAAATAACATTGTAGCAAAATAATGTTTTCAAATAATTAAAAGTTAATAGCAGCAAATTTTTTGTGGTCATAGATTTGAAAATACTGAATCATATAGTACTATCGGATCACTTCCCAGTACTACTAACTCAACATACAAAAAATGTATCACTCGACACCGCAAAAGAAACCGAATCCGAAGACTGTAGAAGTTTATAAGTGGGAGACAAATAGGGCATCGGAATATTATACGAGAATGCAATTTTTCCTTTCATCTTCGGTATTGAGTGTCTACTCAATACCGAAATTGAGTGTCTACTCAATACTTGAAATGTAATTGAAAGTCCACAAGCGATTTGTCATTTTGGTGGTTTCAAAACTGATGATGAGTGTCCGGTTGATCGGGGCTTTAAAAAAGGTTTTAAGTTTTTAAGGGCTGAATCTCAGTAAATTTCAATTTTGTGCTGATAGCAGTTAACAGGGAAAAAGCCAACACAATTCGTACGAGGGCATTCCTACCCATGCTTATCCGCCAATTGCCTTTGTGTTTTATTTTTAAATATTAAAAAAGGAACTTAAATAGTAAACTGGAAGGCTTTTATGAATATATTTTTTCTTTCCAAAAAAATCCAAAATTCCTAATTTATAAATGAACAGTGACTTTAATAACATTTTAAAATTATTAATATGTATGTATTTCATTTGTTATAAAAGTAAATTCACTTTTTTTTTAAATTTTTTAAAATTACTATTCGCCTACTTGTATTTAGAATAAAAATAATGTATTTAAAACACATTTAACAACAGCATTCAATTCCGATGTAAAAATGGGAGAAGTGGGGGGAAAAGTAACGTGGACTCCCTAAAAGGTACTAGCTGGATACTAACTGAATACACGTACAAAATTTCAGCCCTCTAGGTTTCCTTAGAGAGTCTCTAGACGTGTTAGAAAACAAGCAAAAAAATTAAGGAAATATTGGCGTAAAAATCGTGGGGGTAAGGGTTAAAAGTTGAAACCTCCAAAAAGCAGTGTCTGGCTATTAGCTTAACCTGTACACAAAATTTCAGCCCTCTAGGTTTATTTGGGGAGATTTTGACCCGAACGAAACTGTTAAAAAACAAGAAAAATCATGTTCTTTTGGGTATAAAAATGGTGGGGGTAGGGGTTAAAAGTCGAGACCCCCAAAAGGCACCCCCTTGATACTAACTCAATCCGAATACAAAATTTCAGCCCTCTAGGTTTATTTGGGTGATCTGTGCGAGTGGTACAAATTTCGAAAACGTCGAAAATGCATGTAATTGTAGCTTAAAAATGAGGGGGGTTGGGGGTAAAATATTAAAACCTCCAAAAAGCACAACCTAGGTACGTACTTTATCAACACACCAAATTTCAACCCTCTTACGTTAATTCTGTGGGGCTGGGGGCGTGTTAGATCCAGCTAAAATCGGTTTTTTCCCCCTCTACTCCCTCCAAATCATCCTAGGAAGCTGAATTTTGGATATGTTGTAGATAATTCATCGAAACGTTATTTCCAACCGGTTTGGAAAAGTTTTATTGTTTTACCGCCCCCACCACCCCCTTAAAAGTTGGGTCGGATCAAAAATTTTCCCAAAATTTGACCCCACTTTAATAGTATGAGGTGCCTCGAAAATGAGCCCCACTTACCAAATTTTATCTCTTAACTTCCATAGGGGGGCCCTACACATATTAAAAGGTGGCGGGTATATATATATATATATATATATATATATATATATATATATATATATATATATCAGACATTTTTTTTCTACATATTCGTGTTCTACGGGTCCGAAAACGAATAGCGCCCCTACTCTCGCCTCTCGCCGTTTTTGTCGTATAGACTGTATAAGTCTAATTTTTTCAAGGAAAAATTCGACTAAGAATACAGTTGACAGTGTGTATTCGAATTTAGTGTCGGCAATTAAAATAGTTGTGGCTGTACTTAATATGAAAAGAAATAATATATCAAGCAATATCGCAAATGTTAAAACTACTATAACAAAACCTTGGTTTGATAAGGAATGTAGGGATTTAAAGTTACAAGTACACAGGCAGTTAAAGGAATGCAGAAAAGGTTCTTTTTCAAAGGAACTCGTAGAAAATTACACCAAATTGAAAAAGGAGTATAGAAATTTAACCAGCAGTGAAAAGAAGGCATATCAAAAACGTATGTTGGATACTTTAGCTGACGCAAACAGTAGCCAAGCTTTTTGGAAAGCCTTAAAATTATTTATACCTAAAAGAGCTGAGTCGGTAAATGTAATCACCATTTCAGGATGGGAAGAGTTTTACAAAACCGTTTTTCCGATGAAACTAGAATCAGCTGAATGTTTTTATGATGTACGGCATGTACGGCATCCATTCTTGGATTTAGATATAAGCCAGGAAGAAATTATATTATCCATAAATCAGAGTAAAAACGGAAAATCTCTAGGAACAGATCTAATTTCAAACGAATTCTACAAGGCTCTACCTGATAACTGGTTGCTCTATATTACAGCCTTTTTCAATAAAATTTTCTAACTTCCTTAAGGCATTAGGTCTTAATGTGGATTATCAAACAGACATCGTGATGCTACGGTTTGCAGATGATTTGATCATATTAGAGAAAGTTATTCAGATATTCAAAAAAATTACATATATTAGAGAACTATGTCAAAGAAAATGGACTAACAGTAAACATTGATAAAACAAAAGTAGTTATGTTCCATAAAGGTAGAAGGTCCAACCTACATCGTACTTTTAACTATCAAAATCAACCAATTGAAATATGTAATAAATTTGTTTATCTATTGGTATTCAGTTTAATAGCTCTGTAATTTTTTTGGGAGCAGCTCAAAACCTAGCAGCTAAATCACAGGCAGCTTTTGCAGCGGTGATACTCTTTTAAGAAATGCTAAAACCATAGCGTGGAACTCAAGAATACAGTTGTTCGAATCGTTGGTATTAAGTATATTATTATACTGTACACTCGTATGGGCCTTGCGATATTCTGATATTTTGGAAAGGGTGCAAGTAAATTTCTTCAAGCGACTTATAGCACTATCTATAAATACACCCAACTATGGAACAAATGGAACCAAATCGACTGCCAAAGATATGCTTTAACAGATTATTTTAGTTGGATAGTGTAACTGATGCTAAACCTAAATTTAATTGGTGCACACAAGTACGTATGCTTTTAGGAAAGACTGGTTTTCAGCATATCTGGGAATCCCAGGACCCACGGCTCATCCGGAGAAATATTCCAAGTATATTAGAGGAATACCTAAAAATGTCGAAAGCGGAAGACATCGAACGTATAAACAGCTCCAGATATTGTTATATTTATCACCAGCTTTACGAAAATAGAACATATTTAAAACTAAAAATGAGCATAAATATAATTAGAGTTATTGCACAGTTAAGATTATGTGGACTAGAAAAATTAAGAATCGTCGTAAATGGAGATGTGCACCACTTAGAACAAACTATAGTCTGTGTACTATCTGCAATAAAAATCAGCCAGAAGATTTGTTTCATGTTATTATAGAATGCCCC